>BSBM01000594.1:3600000-4200000 GCA_027924585.1 Larix kaempferi | reverse complement strand
TTCAACCATTTTTCTTTAATCGTTGTTCTTCTCTCTGCTCACTCAGACCTGGCTTCTGCACTATCAATCCCCTACATTGATGATATATCTACATTTCGTAATGTAGAAGCATCACCCCAACTTTTCCCCCTAGGTGCGAGGGGTTTAATCCTCCATTGTAATCTAATCTAGAGGTAAAAACCCAAATTTCACTAACCAATTCTTGATCCACATGGGAACTTCTTTCATCAGCCTTCCACTAGCTCCTCTCTTGATTTCATCTTCATCTTTCAATGTGGATTGATTGTTTTTAGCTGTGAATTCCAAAATATAGCCAAGCATAGCTACCCAGAAATAAACAACCCTAGTTAGGGGAGAGTCTAACTTATTCAACTGGATTAGATCTCGTATATTCCACACCACAATTTTCCTATGTCTGTTGCAATACTCAGGTTCTTCCATGATTTGTCGCAACCACTCTTCTAGATTTACTGAAATCTCAACCCATAATACTTCATATTGATTTAGAAGTGGTACTCCATAGAAAATATTTTTCCTAAACTTTGTTACTTCCCACCCTCATAGTTCAGCTTCCTAGGATGCGAAATCGTTAAGCTTATTTTCCCACCAATCCTGAATCTGACTTGTTATTACCAATTTAGCATACATTTAACAGAGTCCTATTTAAGAACCAGGTCCCGAAAATGGAACCATTTGTTGGCACAAGATGGAGACCAGGGTTCCTACACATGAGAAAACAAAGGGGCACCGTTATAGTCTAGTGTGTTGGAATATTCAATCCCCTTGGGGAGAAGGTCTCACCCAAAGCACAATCAAGACCAACATAGGAAAGGGATTAGTTAATTGTATGGTTGTGAAGAGGTTTTAGAACAGTGAACACTACAACTGCATTCATTATATCGCAACAATGATTTAAGCAGATTGACCATTCATCCATCGAATCAATATAAAACAGAAACATAAGTGAGAAAACATTGCAGAGACAAGTGCATAAACATCACATAGACAAATTCAATGCAAAATTTTATAGGGGGCCAACAATCTCTTTCATCACATTAAAATATCTTCATTATAGCAGCAATCGCATGGACTCAAGCCTTACATTTACCATGCAATTACCGTCGCGGGATACAATAGAACCCAAAAACTCCATTACAATACCCATAGCACTAATCTGGATATATCTGTCTATAGTTGGCTCTTTGTTAAGCCCTAAATATGGGCAATTTCCCCTATATTATGGTGCATTACTTTAGTTTTGATGTCAGATTTGGTCCATTAGTTGTAATTTTCATGTGTATGGTTATGTTAGTTATGTCGACTTGGGTCAGTTAGTTGGAATTGTACCTCTTAGTCTCCTATATATAGGAAGGAGACCTTTTCTTGTCTTGTCTTGTCTTGTCTTGTGTACTTAGTACATTGTATAAGGAGGTTTCCGCCTTCAAGAGGATTGTTATTCATCTCTTTTCTTCATTAAATTCATGGAGAAATATTTTTGATCTATTTCTTTTATTTTCATGCTCTTTTTGGAAATTTTTTGCATAACATTTGGTATCAGAGCTCTTTCCTTGGGTCTGGTTGCTTCAAAGGTTTGGTTGCTTCAAAACGAGTCATCTTGGAATTTTCACTATAAAATATTTTTTACAATGTTTCAAATAGTGAAGCTTGGAACCCATCTAGGAAATAGGTCGAGCTATCAGTGGTATAAGCTCCAGATCCTTAACCCTTATAGATTCAGAGTTATTCTCATTTGAAGTTAGGGTTTCTCACTAGTCCAAAAACTAGTCTCAAACAGGTGTGCTGGGTAAAACTATTATATCCAAGGCATGCAAGATTGAAATTGAGTGAGAAATTTGCATCAGAAAGAAGATAGACCAAGGTATAAGTGGTAACATTTTTAGATTCAGATCTGAAATATTGGACGTGTCAGTTCGTACAAGTTTGCTCTTCTGAAAGGACCAAAAATAACAAGCATTGGGAGATTTGCCATATCTTTATACTTGCATATTGAAATTAGGTCAGACCTGCAACATTGCAGAGATGAGATATTAGGATACTTCAAGAATTATTTTCAGACTCAGAGGGTTCAAAATTGCAGAAATATCTCAGTTTGAATGTCGGCTAGAAATGCAGTCTTCAAATCAGGGTTTGATAAAGGTACGTCATTTTAAATTGGAATAATTTTTAGTATAAAGATCTATTTGAGGTGAAACCTAGGGTGTGATATCTATTTCTATTGTTCAAAATTCCCCCGAGGGTAGTGGAAAAAATAACACTCCACTCAAACTACCTGAGGATTCATCCCATACGTACAATGAAATGGAAGACCTATCTTTTCGAATGTTCAAGTTGGAGGAAAATATGAAAGGGTATGTGAAAATAGTTGATTTAATTAAAATAGAGGAGAAGTTGATAGGACATATGGATGAAAATATGAAAAATATTGCTAAGCTCATCCAAAATTCAAAGGATACTCTCCCCAGAGGTGATGATGTGTTCCAGGGTACTTAGGAGGACAAGGATAATAAGCATTCCCATAATGGAAGTTATTAGGGATGGTCACCAAGAGGTACCCAACTTCCCATGATTGACATGAGAAAGTTTGATGGAAATGGTCCAATAACATGGATATTCCAAATGGAGCAATTCTTTGATTTGCACCAGGTGCCAACTTTGCAAAAGGTAACTATTGCATCATTATATTTAGAGACTGATCAATTTGTATGGTACCAATGGCTCTGTGACCGAAAAAATGACTATGGCGGATATTATAACAACACCTTATTTATCCAGTTAATAAATCTTAATAAAAAAGGTCATTTACAAAGCACATCAAGCAGTTTCAAAAGCTAAGTCTTCGAGTGAAGAACATTTCAAAAGATAATTTGTTGGATCTATTTATTGGAACCTTGAAGGATAACATTCAACATGAGGTGTGTCTCTTTGAACCACCATCCTTAAAGAAGGCTTTCATGGTGGCGAGGAAGGTTGAAAGTAAGAATATGACGATGGCTACTAGAAATACCACCTCCAACACATACAAAGAGAATAATGTTCTTTCTTCTAACCCACCTCAAAGGTTGACACCTCTGAAAAGAAGAGCAAAAGGAATATGCTGTAATTGTGATAGAAAGTATAGTAAGGGACATCAGTGTGGTGAGAAGAAATTATTTTACATAGATTGTGAAGAGGAAGAACCAAAAGAACAAGAACCATCTCCAGATGAAGAAATAGAAGACACTACTTCAGAATAGATTACTCCCACCATATCATATCATGCATTGGCTGGAATTAGCACTCCTCAAACTCTCAAGATCAAAGGATTTATCAAAAAGGAAAAGGTAACAGTGTTGATTGATTATGGTAGTACTCATAATTTCATTCACTATAAATTAACAAAAGTTCTCAATTGATTTGTATATCCAGCACCAAAGTTTCAAGTAATGATTGCAGATGGAGGAACTACCAATTACTCACAGAAATTACATAATATCAATCTTACTATGGGGGAATATATATTGAATAGTCCAATGATTGCTATTCCAATGGGTAGTGCTGATGTTGTCTTAAGAGTTCAATGGTTAAAATAATTGGGAACTGTGGCTTTTAATTTTCATAATTTTTTCATGAAATTTTTATGGGAAGGAAAGGAAAATGAGTTAAAAGGTATCACAGGGAAACCAAGAAAGGTGATAATCTCTAATTGTATGAAAAAATTGATGAAAAAGGGGCATCAAGGTGTAATTGCACAATTATTCTCATTAGATGTGCAAAAATCTAAGCCTCCTATTTCCCCAGATCTCCAAAGGATCATTAATAAGCATTCCAAGGTATTTGAATATATTCCAAAAGGTCTTCCACCTATTCAATATTTTGATCATGCTATTCACTTAATTACAGGAAGTGTTCCACCTAACATCAAACCTTACAGATACCCCTATGGCCAGAAGATTGAAATTGAGCATATGGTTGAATAAATTTTAGAGGTTGGCATAATTAGGCCTAGCCAAAGTTCCTACTCTACACCAATGGTAATGGTACACAAGTCGGATGGATCATGGCGTATGTGTCCATATAATAGAGAGCTCAACAATATCACCATTAAAGATAAGTTTCCCATTCTTGTCATTGATGAATTGTTAGATGAATTACAAGGAGCAATCTTCTTCACAAAGTTGGATCTCTTTGGCTATCATCATATTAGAATGAAGGATGAAGACATCCCAAAAACAGCATTCAGAACTCGTAAAGGTCATTATGAATTTCTGGTCATGTCATTTGGTCTCACGAATGCGCCTTCCACATTTCAAGGTTTGATGAATTCTATTTTCAATCCGTTTCTTAGAAAAATTGTGCTAGTATTCTTTAATGATATACTAATCTATAGCAAGTATTGAGAAGAAAATATTCAACATGTTGACAAGGTACTACAACTGCTAAAGGAGTAACAAATATATACAAAACCTTCCAAATGTTTCTTTGGGGTGAAGGAGGTAGAGTATTTGGGTCATATTGTATCGCATTAAGGTGTCAAGGTAGACCCTAACAAAATTAAATCCATGATAGATTGGACGATGCCCAAAACCCTAAAGAATCTTCGAGGATCCTTAGGTCTGACAGGGTACTAATGCAAGTTTTTCCAGAACTATGGAATAATAGCAACGCCTCTAATAGCATTATTGAAGAAAGATGTGTTTTCTTTGACTCCATAGGCCATTCAAGCTTTTGAACGCCTTAAATAGGAAATGTGCAAAGATCATGTTTTGGCCACACCAGAACAAAAAACCTTTATTGTGGAATGTGATGCTTCAAGAAATGGCATTGGTGTTGTTCTAATGAAAGAAGGAAACCCACTTGCTTTCACAAGTCATCCAATCAAGGGAAACAACTTATAGAATCCCATTTATGAGAAGGAAATGTTGACAATACTACATGCTCTTAAGAAATGGTGTCCTTACCTAATAGGTAGGAACTTCAAGTTCAAAATAGATCACGATAGTCTTAAATACTTCCTAGAACATAGACTGTCTTCGGAAGAGAAACAAAAATGGGTAACCAAGATGTTGGGATATGGCTTTGAAATCATCTATAAAAAAGGGAAACAGAATGTGGTGGCAGATGCCCTCTCCAGAAAATATGAATATGTTGGAGCATTACTTTGTGCAATTTCCATTCTAAAACTAGATTGGGTAGTAGCAGCAAGGTAAGAATGGAAAAATGGCCTATCTATGTGGACTATCATTCAAAAGCTACAAAACTATCCCAATGTATCAGATACTTTTGTGTGGAAAAATTATTCACTATGGTATAAGTATCACTTATATTTATGCAAAAGATCCAACTCAAACAAAAGGTCCTCTCGAAATTGCACACCTCTCCTATAGGTGGGCACTCTGAATTCCTGAAAACTTACCATAGGGTCAAGAAGAATTTTTTTGGGAAGGTCTTAAATATGATGTTCAAAGGTTCACGGCCGAATGTTTGGTTTTCCAACAAAATAAGGGTGAAATAGTTAAGACCCCAAGACTTCTACAATCATTAGACATACCTTGCCAACGCTGGGAGGACGTCTCCATGGATTTTATCATAGGTCTACCCAAGTCAGAAGGAAAGAATGTTATTATGGTGGTTTTTGATAGACTCGTGAAGTATGCACATTTTTGTGCACTCTCTCACCCTTTTAATTTAAGTACAGTATTTGTAGACTTTATGGAAACTATTCAAGAGTTACAAGGAAACCTGAATATTATTGTAAGTAATAGAGATCCAATTTTCACAAGAAAATTTTGGACTGGATTATTTCCTTGTTTGGGTACCAGATTGGATCACGGTTCATCTTATCACCCTCAATATGATGGGAAAAAAGTGATATTGAAAAAATATTTGGAAGGATATCTTCATTTCTTTGCATCCGATAAACAAACACAATGGGTGAAATGGTTTCCTTTGGTAGAATGGTGGTACAATACTTCCTTTCATACATCATAGAAAATGTCTCCATTTATGGCACTTTATGGGTACCAGCCTCCATCTATCACATATTCCTTAAAAGGAAAATCTAAAGTTCAAGCCATGGAAGATCACAGAGAGCACCAGCAAGAAGTTCTCCAGATACTTAAGGACAACCTGGCTATGTCAAAAAACAGGATGAAACAACAAGTTGATCAACATCGTAGTGAAAGGATTTTTTAAGAAGGGGATTAGGTATTTATGAGGCTACAACTTTACAAGCATATGTCTCTCAAGCAACTAAATAAGGACAATAAATTAGCACCCAAGTATTATGGTCCTTATAAGGTGTTGCAGAAGATTGGTAGTATGGCTTACAAATTGGATCTCCCTTCATATTCAAGAGTACATCCATTTTTCCATGTTTCTTGCTTAAAGAAGGTAATAGGAGACAAGATACCAATTCAAACAATCTTGTCGGAGCTTGATGAAGAAGGAAAATTCATATTGGAACCTGAACAAATCATTGAAACAAGGACCAAACAGCTACGAAATCAGGTTATTACTGAGTACCTCATCAAGTGGAAGAACTTACCAGTTGAAGATTCGACATGCGAAGATGAGTCCTTCATATAGAGGCATCCACAACTAATCAAGCATTGAGGACAATACTTGTCTGAAAGGGAGGGGCATGTTAATACCTAAATGTGGGCACATTTCCACCTACATTGTGGTGCATTACATTAGTTTTGATGTTGGTTTTGGTCCATTAGTAGTAGTTGTCATTAGTATGGTTATGTTAGTTACATCGGCTTGGTTCAATTAGTTGGAATTGTACCTCTCAGTCTCCTATATATAGGAAGGAGACATGTTCATTTGGAGTATCATGTCTTGTCTTGTGTACTTAGTACACTGTATAAGAAGTTTCCCCCCTCGAAGAGGCTTTTTATTCATCTATTTTCTTCATTAAAGTCATGGAGTACTCTTTCTGATCTATTTCTGCTCTTTTCATGCTCTTTTTGGAAATCTGTTGCTTAACACTCTTTTGATACTCAAATATCCTTAGCTTGAATACTTTTCTTGTGGCTTCTCTCTCTCTCTCTCTTCTTCTCTTCGTCTTCCGCTTCACAAATTATCCTCTGGAATTTTCTTCACTCCAAGTCCCAACTTCTGAAACTATGTAATGTGCTTTCTAACTAGACCCTTTTGCTTGATATTTATCAATTGGATAAATAAGGCGTTTCTCTTAAAATACCAATAATATGGTATTAATTCATCCTTAAATACAATCCAAGGGACAATAGAGTCCTTTTTACGATCACAAATCCCTTGGTACCATACAAATTGATCAAGTTCTAAATACAAGGATGAAATAGTTACCTTTTGTAAAGTTGGCAATTGGTGTAGATCAAAGAATTTCCCCATCTAGAATATCCATGTTATTGGATCATTTCCATCAAACTTTATCATATTAATCTTGGGAATGAAGTAGTTCCTTGGTCCTAAATTGAAACAATGATGATGTGGATTATGGAGTGATAAATGATCAAGTGTTGGGAACTTGAACCTCTTGTTCTCCATTTTTTTTTCAAACTTTTCAATATGTGAATAGGACACTATCGTTTTGTTCTCCTTATCTTCTTCTTGAGGAGGTGAATTAGAAGTTGTTGTGTCTCATTCAAAATTATCGCATTCATATCTTTGATATCTTATTTCATCTTTTCCATCTTTTGATACATCATTTCCATCTTTTACATATTTGGTTTCAACTCAGTTTCTATATCACTTTTTGTGTTTACCATTTGAATATTTGTCATTAAACTATCACTCAATTCCTTAAATTTGACCTCCAAATAGGATAGTTGGTTATACATTTCTTCATTTTATTCATGAGTCATGGTTGAGCTTTCGAGATGTTTAGTGGGCCAAGCAATTTTTTCTCCACCACTTTCCATTAGATCCCACTAATACTTATTAATGTTCTTCTCTATTTCCTCTATATCACACCTTTTGAATCACCCAAAACAGTTATTCTAATCAAAATTTATGCAATTTTCAAGTTAACATGCCTATAAAAACCCTAGTTTGAAAGCCATTTCATCCCCCCTGAGTCTGAGATTTCATTTTCTAGTATCCTGGTATGTTTTATCTCTAATGACATAGGTTTGACCCAATTTTGATGTGCTAAGAGAGATTTATGGTAACTTTCCTAAAACTTGTTATTTTTGTCCCTTTTAAGAGAGCAGACTTGTACGGATTGACACGTGTCTAATTTCCCGTGTAATGTCTTTGATACCAATTGTTATGCACCAAATTTCCAAAATAGAATAAAAAATAAAAAAGAAAGAGTAACCCAATGCCTTGAGAATGAATTAAAGAGATGAATAATAAGCCTCTTAGAGGGGGAAAATCCCTATACAATGTATCACATGCACAAGACAATATGACATAATCCTAAAACTAGGTCTCCTTGGTGTGAATATATATATATATATGAGACAAAGGGTACAATTACAATTAAGGTCTTAGCTGGTCAAGAAACACCACTAATATAATAATAGAAATGCAATGTCACAATCTATGGGACTTAACAAAATTATTATTCTCCATTAGATAAATGTGTTAAACTATAGAAGCAAGCACAACATAAAATTGGCAGAAAAGGTTTTATCCATTTTCTAGCATTGATCTTCATATCAATGGTGGTTTATATATTACACAAAACATAGTCACCTCAATATCACTAACAACTCATCAGTGGATAGGTATGACAACTCATAATGTGATAAGAATAACAACACACATGAGAGGTGATATAGGACTTTGTGATTGAATAGCGATTTCTAGTCTAACAATATTCTCCCCATCAATCATAAGTTTGAATAATTATACCGGTAAAGCAATAAGAACTGGTGGCATATTCAATATGAAACTTATGAACTAAGATTCAATGAAAATATGCTTGAAAAACCACCAATTTGGATGTTGAAATTTGAATGAGAGATGAAATTTTGGAAGTGAACTACTACAATGTCTGAACATTCCCCTATTTGCTAATTTGGAGAACAAATAGGATAACCATTCTACTATTAGTGAAGCAATATGAAAACTAAGTTCTCTCTGAATTCAGACACCATTAGGTGTCGAACATCCCGTGAATAATTGAATAGTTTGTTGATGAGACCAATTTACATGTTGGAATTCCCAAATGCTTATTTGATGATTTGAAGATGAGTTCAGATGCCATGTTGAACTTCCATGATTTAATTTGTAGATTTGATGCAGACCAATTGTTTGATTGAATTGATAAGACTTCAAATCTTGAAGCCTAACTAACATCATTGATGTTCCCCATTTTCAAGTGCGTGGTGAAAAGAATATGGAAGGGATCCAATATTAAGCTTTGGATTCTTCTTAAATAGTTGATTTTTGATGCCATGCATCTGGTGGATTTGGTTGACCACTAACCAATATCATCAATGGATGTGGTGATTTTTGGTTGACCACTAACCTTTTCACTTCACCAATGTGGTGGTTTTGGTTGACCACTGACCATCTTCACTTGAGCTTGTTTCTTCAATGTACTTTCCTCCTTAAGGTACAAGGGAGTACCAATTCAGAATGGTCCATAGTCATTCCCAAAATCATATGCAATAATTGATTAAAGTTTGTTTTCTTTTTTAATTTCACCATTCAAATGTGTATTTACCTGTGTTTGAACTAAACAGTGAGACTTTTTCAACTTGTTGAATTCTTGGTTCCATCTCCAAGAACTTATCCAACCATGATGGGTTGTTTTTTTTTTCCATTTTCTTCTTTTGGAATTTATTTGAGTGATGATTTGTCTTCCCACAGTAAAGACAAGCATGGAGACCAAAACATGCTATATACAAATGGCCAACTCTATGTCAATGTTGGCATTCAAGAATTTCTTCCATGTGTTTGTCATCAATTGCTTGAATAACTTCTTCGTTAGATTTTGGAGCCTTCAAATCTTCACTACTGAATCCTACACTCACAAACTGAAGAGGTTTGGAGTAATCTAAAATATTAAAGATGTTTTCTTTTTCATATCCTAGGCCATATCAATTTTTTTTTTAAGTGTAATCCTTCCCAAGGTATGATGATCATCTTGAAAATATCATGGTGTACTTGATGATGTCCTTCATTAATGTTTTCTTCAAATTGAAATTCACATTGTAGCTTCTTTTTCTAGCTCATCTTCATAACTCATCAATTCACTGAATGATTCATTCACATGACCAAATAAGGAATCATCAACCATGGTATCTTTATCAACCAATTTTTATATCGTATCATGTGTATCACAAGTAGCATCAACCTTTTTCCATTAGATCATTTGAATCACAAGTTGTATCAACCATTTGAATTAGGTCACTTGTGTCACAAGTTGCATTAATTATTGCTTTCTCTTGTTTAATCAATTGTATTTGAAGAAATTCAATCAATTGATTATTTATATCAAGTTGTTTATGAAGATTAATCACCTCATTTTCCAATTCATCTAAGGATTCTTGTATCTCTTTAATTTTTTTATTTGCATTTTGCAATTGCTTTCCTCCTTTACCCATTGAATATTTTGCAATTTTATCAAGCTCCTTTGCTCTCACTTTCTTGCACTTGTTTGTTTTCATACTCGCTTGAGTTATGTCAATGTTGGGGTGTCGGGTACAACCGATCATTCACCCCAAAATTGTGATTACAATGATTTGATATTGATTGATGCATTTGACCTTCCTTATTCAAATTTTAGATAAGGTGCTTTTACAATTTTCACAAGGTTTTACAATTCCACTCAATTATTTCTTACAATTGAACAAGTGCAACAACTCTTGATTTACAAATTTTCACTTAATGAGAATGTGTCTTTGAATTGTTTTCCAATTGAATGTGAGAGGAATTCATTTTTTAACTGTCACATGCAACATTGTTATTTATGAGGGCATGACCATGTGTGTTCATTTTTTTTCCAGGCTAAATGTGTCAAACACTAGACACAAAGCATCCAAAAAACTTGCTTCATCACACATGAACACCACATGTACCATAGATCCCCTTATTCGATTTCAAGGAAATCTAAGACACAATCATCACAAAAATATATTTATGTTTTTTTATTATCTATTACAATGATGTTTAGAAGCCTTTGATTATATTTATGTCCAAACATGGACCATAATGCATCTAATTCTTTGAGGTATCAAAAAACCTTTAGGCTTACAGTTCACTACAACAATTTGGCTTGCAAGTATGGTTTCTTAGTTCCAAAGGGCCTTTAAAAAAAATAAGAATGCTTATCTTTAGGCATTACCATGCTAATTGGAAAAAAAATCAATCTCACTTTATACCTTTGATCCCTTTAAAATGTATAGTCATGCTAGATGAAAAGCATGCATTCTTATGAAAACCCCAATAAGTAAACACAAATTATCTTGTTTTTAGTTTTGCTTTTTTGTTGGTGAGTGAGACCTAATATTTTCCCATGGTTTTCTGCATGTGGTTAGTTGAGTGCACCTCTCTTCCTAGGTGTCAGCCTTATGTGTTGAAGGTTCCTCTCCACAGGTGTGTGCATGGACTACCTAAGGTGATGGATAGCCTATAATCCTTCTTTGAACCCTTTTTCTCTATTCTCAAGTAGATCTATGGCCAATCCTCTGCAACAATAAATTGAACCAACAACATTAGAGATAGAGCCCAAAATATAGCAAAGAGTAGAGCATATACAACAAGAGATGGTTAATTTGAGACATATTTAAAGCCTGCACATCAATTGATGAATTTAGACAGATGTTGATGTGAAGAACCTACAACAATTAATTAATGAGAATACGCGAGATAGCAGAAATAACAAAACTCAGAACCATTTTTATTGATCGCAAGCCACTTCGAGGGGGAAACCTCCTTTGACCAAGATCAATACAAATAACTTCACGGCACCTTCATTGGTCTCAACACAAACTTATATACTAAGTCTAGGCACCAATACCATGGGTCAATACCATGTGTCAATACAAACCATGGGCCAATACAAACTATGGATCAACAATTACTACGAGACAACTTACAAAGCATATGCATCCAACAACAATAATACAAACTATGGATCAACAAATACTACGGGATGACTTACAAAGCATATGTGTCCAACAACAATATACTAACAAAGTAAATAGAAGGGTTGACATGGGTTCCTAACATCCCCTCCCCCTTAGAAAAAGCTTTGTCCTCAAAGTTGTAGATGTGGAAATTGATGCAGAATCTGAAGGATGGTTCCCCTATAGCATCCTCGAGGTGCATTCCGGGCCACTAACGCCTTTTGAGTTTCAGGGAGGATTGCTTGGAAGGATGTAGACGAAGAAGAACCATATCAGCTACATGAAAAGTGTGCTCAGAACGGTACTGATCGGCTTGTTGTTTTAGTCGAATTCTTTCCATGTGAAGATTGTCCTGCAGAATGAGAAGAATATGATCGCGGTTTCGAAGAACCGAGTCAATTTCCTGAACTGGGGAGATGCTGAGGGTGTATGGAAGAAGAACTGGCGGTGCCTGTCCATAGACTGCTTCATGTGGTGTCCTATTAGATGTGGTATTGTACAACTGGAGCGCTTCTAGGAAATCCATAGAAATAGTTGTCCAAATCTGTGTAGGGATGGGAAAGGGTTTGAGCAGTCCTGAAAGGAGTGTCGTTTCACCCTTGTTGACCTGGAAAGTATCATAGTCAACCACCATCTGGTGAATTTTCATTTTCAGTCCCCGCCAAAAGAAGTTACATTGTTCCCGGTCATACATTTTGAGGAACCCAGAGTGCCCAGCCGATGAAGAAGCATGGAGTTCATAGAAGAGATAGCCCTGTTGAACAGATTGCAACCAATCTGGAACAAGCAGAGAAATAGCTGTAAGAGAAACTAGGTCATCAAATGTGCGAGAAGGAGCATCTACCACCATATTGTCCTTACCCTTCTCGTAAGTGATCACATAGTCATAACCCATGAGATGGATAACCCATTTCAAGTGTGTTGGGGAGGAGACCCGTTGTTCCAGGAAATTTTCCAGACTCTGGAGATCAGTCTTGATGCAGAAATAATTCCATAATAGGGATGGATGCCACGTATGTACTACATGAAAAATAGCCATCATTTCCTACTAAGATGTAGATGCGGATAAATGCTTACCGGAAAGATATCTTGAAGGCGGCAATCCCACTGGTGCAGCAAAGACACCTGCATATCTATCCAAGGAAGTAGTGGAGACCGTTGGTGGGTGCATCTGAATGGAATGAAGCTGAGTGATAACACCATGTGAATTCTTCTTAAGGTTCTTTTCCAGGCGATGTGAACAGATGATGCAGAGATACCCTGGTTGTAAGCCCGTAAATTTGTGTTGTGTCCCACTGCCTGAAAATTGCATCCAAAGTTTAGCAAAATCCCATAAGACGGTGCCAAGTGTGTGTAACCATTGAACGCCCAAAACCACATCACATTCGCCTAAGGACAAGGCAAACATGTCAGAGCGCAGGTTATAATCTTCCAGAGAGATACGCACATGTTGATGTATTTGTAACTTCAGAAGATATTCACTTGTATATTGTATGTATTACATTTGCACCTTATTGTATCCCCAACGGAGATGTATTATTCCTCCGATTGGAAGTGTCGTCATGTGTACTTGCAAGTGTCGCAAGTTATATTGTAGGTATTGTAACTTATACTTGATGGGTTATTAGACCACCTTGATGGGTCGGCCTTGTATGAGTCATGTGGGTCAAAATATTATTAGACCACCCTAGAGGGGTCAACCCAATCAGCATTATGTTAAGTGGTTAAGTTGGGGCCAACCTAGTTGAGTAAAGGTCAAGTCAAAGTTAGTGTATAAATAGAGAGTGTGTCTCCCTCATTTTACACATCCTATTATTCACTCACTTCGCATTAGTGAGAGAAGAGGAGGATGCGCACAAGTGGAGGAGGAGGAGCATGCTGCTGAAGATATCTATCTCTTGGGTTTGATCATGGTGATCCTTGTATTGATGCTTATTCTATCTCTGAGGAAGTTGCGGGGTTTTTCACCATCTTGGTTTTCCCCGGTGAAATGTTTTGTGTCTCTTGTCTCTTGTCTCTTATGCTTTATATGTTGTACATGTTGTTCTTTCAGTTAAAGATCCTAGATCTATTGAATTAAATGATGAAAATATAACATGGTATCAAAGCTAGCCTGAAGGAAGGCATGGTATGGAATTTATGAGACTTGTTGCACTTGCGACAAATTGGGAGTTAGGGCTTGATATAGAAAAAACCAGTCATCGTAGCACTTTCGCTATAAATCCATTTTGGCGAAGGTTTGGGATCTAAACATTTTACAGGTCATATATAACATCCCCATGTACCTTTTTCTGAATCAAAGCATCTAATTCGTTGTAGTTTGTGTTTTATGATCAGTACAATCTAGGGTTGCTGCCTCTTCCAGATCTCAGTCATAAACAAGTGACCTAGGAAAAAAGGTCACAACTTGGGCTAGGAAGCTCCAAATGAAATTCTATAAAAAGTGATAGTAATAGCATGGACTGTTGTTTCTCAGGTAAGTTTTTCAGAGGCCTAAATTGAACCAGTGACACGTGGCACTCCGTACAAGTTCACTCTCCTGTTTTATCCCATAAACAGGTCATGTTGCAATACTTGGCATAAATCTCTCTCAGAGAATCCAACAAAGGTCATACCTGTGGGGTTGGAAAGATGACAGGTCAAGCTACCACAAGCCAAAGTTTTAGACCCTTTGGATTTGCAACTTCAGAGATTCACCAGAAACAATCAGGTGCATATTTCTGTCAAAACATATTTGGATTCTGAGCACCTTCATTCTTGGCTTGTCACTGCTACGGGAATTTAGGGCTTCGGAGAAAGTTGTAATTTTTGGAATTAGAGACCACGGCTGAATGCTCCTCATCAAAATCAAAATTTAGAGACCAAGATCGAATTTTTTGGTTGGGCAGAAGGCTGGGCTTGATCAAACCCTAGTTTGGGATTTTGATCGAAAAGATGGAAAATTAGGGCTTCTGCAAAAGTTGGAATTTATGAAGTCTATGACCACGACTGGAATCTCCTCAGAAAAATCAAAGTTTAGAGCTTTGGATCGAACTTTTTGGTTGGGTAGAAAGGTGGGCTTTATCAAACCCTAGTTCGGGATCCTGTCGAGTGAATCCGGAAGTTTCAAAGGCAATTTTGAGGGGTCAAATTTTACAGTTTTAAAAATTGAAGTATACCATCTTGATCAGCTCAGCAAGCCACATCTTTCCATCCATTCAGAAGTTTGAAATCCAAAGTTTGAATTTTTAGGGTTTCTCTGGAAAACCCTAATCTAGCTCCAGATCCAGTTTCGAAAAATCAAAGTGGATTGGGTTAATCCTAGAAAAGAATGAATTAGACACCTGCATAAGTGAAGAAGTTTCAGTTCTAGAGGGAGATGAGGATAAGGCTTTACATGAGAATGCTAAAAAGCAATCCCGACAGGTATGACTTGAAGAGATACAGGTATGTTTTGAAATTTGTTCATGATTAAGTTTATGATATGTTTGTCTTCATATTATTGAGGTTAGTACAATCTTGATTCATCTTAGACTTGTCTCATCACCCTAGTAAAAGTATGAATGCATGTTAATGATAGAAGACATTCATTGATTAGGGTTATGACACTTATGATTGTACTAATGCACTGTGGTGTTGTATGAGGTTGATGTTGTCCGCTAACATGAAAGGTACATCAAGAAAGTACAAATCAAGTTCTAGATCAAGAACATATGACCATGGTGACATGAAGACAAAGACTCATGGATCACATAGAAGCTCCACTTACGAGGTATGCATAATTTGGTTCTACAATGGTTAACTTATGAGTTATGCAGGTTACTAAGCACAAGTCATTGAAGAGAACAAGAAGACATTGTTTGGGTATGTTAGACATAACTAGCCAACATGATATTCCAGGTATGTTTTTCATATATCAAGTTAGAATCCTACCTTGTGTTAGGATATTACACTTTTGTATGAATGATAATGTTTATTCTTGAAGTTAGAATTTTAAGTAATCAACAGTTTATGCATATTATGTTTCTTACTTTGATTGATGATACGACTAACCAGAAGAGTCCTATGGTCAATAAGTATATGCATAAGTAATAGAAGTCCTCCCTGAAACCTTGAATACTAATGCTTGTGATAAATTACCTGTGTGTGAAATAATGATGACCATACATGTTAAGTTTATTTAGCATCATAATGTTTTGATAGTATTGAGATTATACTAATGGATGTATGATCATGTATGAGATCTTGAGGATGACACTAGTGCACACTTAAGCATGCATAGTGGTCCAGGATGAATATAAGTTCAAGGACGGGTAATCCAGGAAGCAAATATCGAGAGGGAGCACACTCCAGTAGTTCCCGCAAGGAAGCAAAGATTGAGAGGGAGTCCACCCTACAACTAAACAAAGATAAGTATTTGAATTGTCATTTATTATATGATTACTTAAATGATGTTCATAGATTTAGGATGTACATTTTGCATTTTAGAAAAGTTGCATTAATGAACAAGATACTACTAACAAGTAATGGGTAAGTGGCCTATGGTACTGTACAACATTCCATTGCTACTTATCTAGAATGAAACCTCTTTGTTGACATGTTGGGAGTAGTGCAAACTCTTAACAATGTTCTGGTAGAGATGGAAGGCATCTAGAAAGTTACGGGATATGGATAAATGTTGTATTGAAGCATTGGCTAAGATAGTTGCATGACTGTATGACATATATTCTTATGTGTAAAATTTTGTTATGAAAACTATGAGAAGTTTCTAATCATGCAATTGAATTTGACTTGTAGGAAAGATTGTGTACAATCACCTACAAAAGAAGGACTACAACATTTGTTCCAGCAACAAAGATTAAAGAAAACTATCTATTGAAGAATCTGAAGTTCCCAGGATTTAGGATGCGGTAATGGAAGAATGCCATGATCAAGGAATACCAGTCGATCATGAATAATGGTGTTTGGGATGTGGTCCCAAGACCTTAAGGGAATTCTGTTGTGACTTCCAAGTGGATCTATAAGATCAAGCATGCTACAGATGATAGCATAGAGAAATATAAGGCGAGGTTTGTAGCTCGTGGCTTCTCCCAGAAAGAGGGAATAGATTATGAAGAGACTTTTGCTCCTGTAGCCAGGTACACTTCCATCAGAACAGTACTTTCTCTAGCTGCAATGATGAAGTGGAAGATACACCAGATGGATGTCAAGACAACTTTCTTGAATGGTGTAGTCGAAGAGGAAGTGTATGTGGAGCAGCCACTCGGTTTTGAGACACATGACAGGGAGTCATATGTGTGCAGATTGAAGAAAGCCTTGTATGGCTTGAAGCAAGCTCCTAGGACTTGGTATGGGAGGATAGACAACTTTCTATCCAATTTGGGCTTTACCAAGAGTAAGGCGGATTCCAACCTTTACTACAAGGTTGAGGAAGGAAATCCTGTGATACTACTACTATATGTGGATGACATGTTTGTGACAGGAGATGATAGATTTTTTGCCTACACGAAGAGGAATTTTGATGCTGAGTTCGAAATGAAAGACTTGGGGATGATGCATCACTTTATAGGCATGGAGGTGTGGCAGGGTGCAGATGGAATCTTCCTTGGACAAGGGAAGTATGCAGTAGAGATCCCAAAGCGGCTCGGGATGATGGACTGCAAGGCCATGGCCACACCTATGGCATTGAACTTGAAGCTTCTGTGTGATACTTCATCTGACCTGGTTGATGTCATGGTGTATCATCAGATGATTGGGTCCTTGATGTACCTGACGAACACGAGACTAGATATTTGCTTTGTGGTGAACACATTGAGCCAGTTCCTGACGGATCCGAGAAGTGTTCACCTGGTTGCTCTAAAGCATATTCTAAGGTACTTGAAGGGTACAATCGATTATGGGCTCAAGTATGATGCGAATCAAAAGTTTAACCTGGAGGGTTATGTTGATTCAGATTGGGCAGGCAGTGTTGCAGATAGGAAGAGCACTTCTTGGTGCTACTTCAGTATGGGATCAGGTGTGATCTCTTGGTTTAGTAGGAAGTAGTCCTACGTAGCACTGAGTACAACCGAAGCAGAGTATGTCGCAGCTTGTTCGGCTAGTTGTGAGGAAGTATGGCTGAGGAAGCTACTATTTGAGTTATTTCATCTCCCGTTGGATGCTACCTATATCTATTGTGACAACCATAGTTGTGTAAAGTTGTCCGAGAACCCGGTGTTCCATGATAGGTCGAAGCACATTGAGATCAAATATCACTATATCAGGGATATGGTGCAGAGAAGAGCAGTGAAGCTCCTGTATCTTGCAATGGATGAGAAGGTTGCAGATGTGTTGACGAAACCACTAGCCAGAGTGAAGTTTGAGTACTTTAGAGAGAGGCTTGGTGTTCTTCAGATTGAAGATACTTCAAGGAAGAAGTGATGGGACACATTTGTAGGAGCCATTCCAAGCATGGTGATAGGAGGATCCTTCCATGGCTGTGGATGTAAGCGTTGTGTGATGAGCATCAGGACGATGCTCCAGTTCCTGCTTTGTATATGCATCAGGTGGATGCTTTGTATGATCAGTTGGATCATGTATGATGACATGCATTAGGAAAATGCAGTGATGATGATCAGAATGATCATGTGTGATGAGTATCAGGATGATGCTCTAGATGACATGCATCAGGACGATTTAGTGACGATGATGAGGATGATCATGTGTGATGAGTATCAAGATGATACTCTGGATGATATGCATCAGGACGATGCTATGATGATGATCAGGATTATCATGTACATCAGGATTATGTATGGTGAGTATCAGGTTGATACTCTATGGCCGTGGACAGGTTGTGCAGATGAGCATGTAAGTTGACCTGGGAGATCTTGTTGGTCGTGCTGCGGCACATAAAGGATCCTAGGATACTCTTTCGAGGCATTGCTCTGGGAGGACATGTAACTAGACCTAGGAGATCTTGTCGGTCGTGCTGCAGCACATAAAGGATCCTGGGATACTCTTTCGAAGCTTTGTCCTATGGCATATAATATCACCCTGGGAGATCCGATAGGTTGAGTAGTACTCTCGAAATCAGTATTGGGATGCTCTTTCGAGGTTTTGCCATGAACACATGTAACTAGACCTGGGAGATCCGATAGGTTAATCAGTACGCTCATAATCAGTCCTAGGATGCTCTTTTGAGGCTTTGTGGTGACCACATGTAAGTAGACCTAGGAGATCTTGCCAGTCGTGCTTCGGCACATAAAGGATCCTGGGATTCTCTTTCGAGGCATTGTGGTGGGGGTCACATGTAAGTTGACCTTGGATATCTTGTCGATCGTGCTTCGGAACATAAAGGATCCTAGGATACTCTTTCGAGGCATTGTGATGCATGTAATAAGTCCTGAGGATTCCATAGTATGGCCAGTGATAATGAAGACCTGTAGAAGGTGGGCCTACATCTAGCATGAAAAAGGGTTGGCTTTGTAGAACTTCCTATGATGAGAAGAATTGAGAGATAGCACCAGTGATCGAGATGACGAGTACAGCAGCAGTGACGATGATGCTCCGTGATCCAGTGACAGTGATCCAACTCCAGAATTGAAGACTTGTGGCTATATGTATTGATGACTTGTGTCAAGAGAATACCTGCCTAGTTAAGAGGGAGTGTTGATGCATTTGTAACTTTGGAAGATATTCACTTGTATATTGTATGTATTACATTTGTACCTTATTGTATCCCCAACGGAGATGTATTATTCCTCCAATTTGAAGTGTCATCATGTGTACTTGCAAGTGTCGTAAGCTATATTGTAAGTATCGTAACTTATACTTGATGGGTTATTAGACCACCTTGATGGGGTTGGCCCTATATGAGTCATGTGGGTCAAAGGGTTATTAGACCACCCTAGAGGGGTCAACCCAATCAACATTATGTTAAGTGATTAAGTTGGGGCTGACCTAGTTGAGTAAAGGTCAAGTGAAAGTTAGTGTATAAATAGAGAGTGTGTCTCTCTCATTTTACACATTCTATTATTCACTCACTTCGCATTAGTGAGAGAAGAGGAGGATGCGCACAAGTGGAGGAGGAGGAGCATGCTGCTGAAGATATCTATCTCTTGGGTTTGATCATGGTGATCCTTGTATTGATGCTTATTCTATCTGTGAGGAAGTTGTGGGGTTTTTCACCTTCTTGGTTTTCCCCGGTGAAATGTTTTGTGTCTCTTGTATCTTGTCTCTTATGCTTGATATGCTATACATATTGTTCTTTCAGTTAAAGATCCTAGATCTATTGAATAAAATGATGAAAAACTAACAGCACATTGTGACACTTTCCCTTGCAAGGTAAGGTGCCCCCATTGGCAACCATAACTTCAAAGTTGGAGCAAGGATGGACAAAACAATCAGCCTGTTTGGTGATCCGGGGGTCAATGAAGTTATGAGTGCTACAAAAATCAATGAGTATTGTAAGAGGAAGCTTCTTAAAGTAACCCCTGACCCACATTGTTTGGGGGGTGGTGACATCGGATAAAGCATGGAGAGATATCTCTGGTTGGTCGTCCTAAGATGGGGGGTCAATACGCGGCTCCTGAATGTCGACCTGATCATCCATTGTATCTGGAGCTTCTTCACCAATTTTAGAGGCAGGCAGAGAATCCATATCCAAGAGATAGAGCTTTTGTTGAACACATCTATGTCCCCGAGTGAATTTCTCATCACAATTATAACAAAGCCCTTTTTCTCTGCATGCCTGCATCTATGTTTCAGAAAAATGCTTGATAGGGTTGGTCGAGGAGCTGGCGGGATGGGAGGTCATTGAGAACCCATATTTCAGAAGGGGACAGAAGTGGGTTTGGAGCATTTTTGGGCTGCAATCTTGTCTTCTGCCAACTTAGCCAACCCCAGGGCTTCGATCATTATGTTGGGACATAACATTTTAACCTATGAGCGGATTTCATCCTTAAGACCACTGATAAAACAACTCCTGTAGAATTCATTAGACAATCCTTCTGTGTGATTGGCTAGTTTCTCAAATTCTGTCTGATACTCTCTCACATTGCCAATTTGGCGAAGTTTAGTGAGGGCACCTGTGAAGTCATCAAAAGCACTAGGACCAAATCGTTGCAAAAGGACCTAGCAAAAATGTGGCCATTTTGGATCTTCATGAGCCTTGATGTACCAACGGTACCATTGAAGAGCTTCATGTTCCAAATGAAAGCATGCAAGTGGAACTTTTTGGACGTCAAAAGTTTTATACAGACTGAAGTACTATTCGGCACAATAGATCCATCCAGTCGGATCAGTACCATTGAAGCGAGGAAGATCAAGCTTCGGACCACGGAAATTGTTGGAAGAAGAGAACCCATTGTCTGATGAAGACTCAGACTATCATTTGTTGTTCATGGTTGAATGCTCAAGATGGAGGCCGAGAAATTTTTCATCCAGATCTTGGAGTTTGGTTTGGATGGCTGCAAGTGCTTCCTCCATGGTTTTTTCTCCTGTGCGGGTGACAACCATAACTAGGAGTTTTTTTGGGGGGGAAGGGGGGCGTGGATAGAAAAACACAAACAAAAGCTCATTTAGTAAAGGGAAATTTGGATTTGGGAAAAACTCAGATGGGTAATTGGGGTTTGACTAGGTTTTGGACACTTTGGAATGGATAGGGAAGCAGAAAGTGAGGATTTCAGAAGTAGGGTGAAAGAATGGAAAAATTTGTCAGAGAGGAACAAAGAAGCAGAAATAGGGAATGGACATGGTAGCAAAATTTGAGGGCGATTGGGTGAAAATTGAAGGAGTTAAGGAAAACCCTAAAAATAGACAAATGTGGGATTTCAGGCTTTGGGAAGTGGAATTTGGGATAGGGTCCTCAGGAATGAAATATGCAGAATGGGATTGTAGGGGTGTCAGTGAAGTTTCAAGGGAAACAGAGTGAAAACAAGGGAGATATGGTGAAAAAACATAATTTTATACTTTTTCTTTCTAGAATGGATCTGCTACAGCACAGAAGGGATTGAAAACAGATGGATCTACAACGACGCGGAAGTGATCGGCAACAGATGGATCTGAACCGATGCCAAATAGATCGAAAATGGATGGACCTGAAACGACTTTCAGAATAGATATGAAACTGTTGTATCTAGAACGGATTTCAGAATGGATCTGAAACGGCGTGGAAGTGATTGGCAACAGTTCAGCTGAAAATAGACATGGACCCAAAGTATGTTCGGCTTCCTAACAGTTCAGGGGTTTCACTCGGCCACCAATGCTATCTAATGGCTTGCGTATTGGGGCAGTACCCCTCACTCCACGGCTCAGGTAAAACTAATAACCACTTTGCCACAAACGATAGCTCTTGGTTTACCTCACGGGTGGGAACTAGTCAATCAGGTAAGGGTCGTTTCCCTTTTCGCTGGCAGGTCCTCTCAATGGGCCAGCTACTTTGGGGTTCCTATGGTACTCCTCACAATGATTTTTAGGGATTATGCCCAAGTACTTCCCACAGTTAAGCGGATAGGGATTATTCCCAGATCCAAACTTGCAACAGATGCAAAAAAAAAAATGGCAGAAATTCCACCCAACGAGCCCAAGAAAGTGCTCTGATACCAGATGTGAAGAACCTGCAACAATTAATTAATGAGAATACGCGAGATAGCAGAAATAACAGAACTCAAAATCACTTTTATTGATCGCAGGCCACTTCGAGGGGCAACCTCCTTTGAGCAAGCTCAATACAAATAACTTCATGGTACCTTCATTGGTCTCAACACAAACTTGTATACTAAGTCTAGGCACCAATACCATGTGTCAAGACAAACCATAGGCCAATACAAACTATGGATCAACAATTACTACGGGACGACTTACAAAGCATATGCATCCAACAACATAAATACAAACTATGGATCAACAAATACTACGGGACGACTTACAAAGCATATGCATCCAACAACAATATACTAACAAAGTAAATAGAAGGGTTGACATGGGTTCCTAACAGTTGATTCATTTCTATGGACAAATCTATTACTTTTAATGGACCCTTGTGCCTTATATTATATGCCCACTCCTTCCGACAAAATAAATGGATCCAAATAACACCAATCTCATCGTTGCGAGTGCCAGAGAATATTACAACTTTCATCGCCTTTCATCGTTGCGAGTACCATCTTTGGATCATCAAATATTACAACTTCCATCGCCTTCTCTGTGATTTGAACTTGCATCTATTTGAAGACAATAGATCTAAATATCACAAAACCTTCAATCTAAAGAATAATGAATCTCTATGGCATTTTGTTGTTATATGATGCATATTAATTATAGTATTTATATGCAGATTTGGTGGAGAGTACAGGAACAAAACTTTGATGGATCATTTGAAACCACTATGGGAGTTGCGAGGGAATGAACAATAAGCTCATATGGAAGTCCAAGTTCCTAGTGTGTTTAGATGGTAGGCCTAGAGGTTGTCTTGTGCATCATGAACCTACACCACCTTGGAAACTCAATGAAAATCAATCATGCACTACTTTGATCAATTTGGAGTGGTTTTGGAGGCTGTTATCATCACCATGTATAGAAATATAAAGGAAGCACAAGAATTCAAAGTTGATTGGTTATCCATTATAGGTATTTGAAGGTTTTTTTTGTTTCCCAAAATAGGCAAATCTATGGTCGCTTGGATATGCTATGAAATATCACTCAAGAATGTAAAAACATGATAGAAACTTGATCACTTAGATCTACAATATTGACATTCAAGGCTCCATCACATCATTAAGTTTCATAAACCGAATCTATGCTCTAATGGCATTTAGATCTAAACTATATCTATTTTATTCACAAACCGGATCTATGCTCTAATGGCATTTAGATCTAAACCAGATCTATTATATTCACAAACTAGATCTACCATGCCAATCCAATAGTAGATATTTAGATAATATTTAGAATACCTTTGGTGGTAGTGGCGAATTCAATTGGATGCATATCTCTGTGCTTATCTCCTTCCTGATTAATCTCATTGATTACTACCATAGATTCAAACCTTTCATGAATGTTGCTATCGAAAATCCCATGGAAAACTACCATGTATATATTAGGCCCTTAAGACCAAAATATCTCTGATATAATCATTATTCTCTCTCCATGGATCTGATACCATGTTAAACTATAGAGCAAGCAAGCACAATACAAAATTGGTATAAAAGGCTTTAGCCATTCTCTAACATTGATCTTCATACCAATGACAATATTATATAGTACTTGTATCATAGTCACCTCAAGATCTAGATCTCATTGATGAATCATCAGTGGATAGGCATGACAAGTCATAATGTGATGAGAATAACAACTCATATGAGAGGTGATCTAGGACATTGTGATTGCATAGGGACTTATAGTCTAAAAAAATGAATGAACAGCTATCACAAAACAAAGAATAGCATAGATCCAAAGATAATTATGATTTAATATCCATTCACATAATAAGCATCTTCTTGCACATTTTCAATTACAACCACGTTCTCCTCGATGTCTCTTAACTAAAAGACAAAATAATCTTGATTGTGGTGTTTGAAAAGATGATAATACGACTTATAAAAAATCTTGTTTCAAACATAGTTTTCCGCATGACAACTCCCATTATTCCCATCTACTTCACTAATCATTCAATGCAGAAAAAAGGATTAACTCAATGAGAAAATACAAAGAAAGGTAAGAGGGCACACATACATTTGGTAATGCACTAACCCCAAGTGATTCACTAAGTCATTTCATTATCCAAATCCAGTCAATTGGAAAACTACTTGAAACAACAAAGTATATATGTGCTAGTCATTGTTATCTAAATAAATGTTGGACAAAATGCCAATGCTAGAAGATGCCAATGAATTCTCTCAAATGCCAATGGTCTAGATGTGGATTATTTTCTAAATACAAGGAACATAAATAGAAATATGGTTGGAAAGATACAACAATTATTTTTTCATTGATCTCATTCAATCAATTAGATGGATGATCTAGGTTTTCTAATTGTTGGATTTCATTGATGCTATAGGAAACAACGATTTGCCACTTTTGTGTGCACAACATTGTATCACTGGCATGTGAGGGAATTTTCCCAAACAATGCCCAGATATATTTATTAGAACAACAACCAAATCCTTATTTACAATAAATTTCCATTGAATTAACCATAGAGGTTAGTGATTGTGTTTTATTGTGCATATTTGATCACATTTAACATAACGAATAGAGAATAGAGTTTGATCTATGCACTCATATGAATGAAATACACAACAATAAACACATGAATCAATCACAATAAATACAATGATTTTACCCTAGAGAACCAATTAGGAAACCAACTTCAAATGGTTTCTCAATCTTCATTTTGACAATCTTAGGTCATAATGCAGCTCATGGTTGCATGGGCAATTTACATAGCTGAGATCTTGTGTATCCTCACCACTTCGACAACAAAATCCCTTTATGAGATCAATCACAAGAAGATATAGGTAGATATGGGGGTAATGAGAAGGCAAAAATACCCTACCTTTCATTCCCCATTCCCAACACTCTTCTCGCCTATTTTTTTTCTTTATCATTTAATTCCTTTACCATTTTCATTTCTTGCATTTAATTTCACAATGCGACATTTCCTTTCTTTTTCTATTTAAACTTCATTAATTTTCAAATTATACGCGTGTACTGAACTTTACAAACCATTCATTTTGTTCAGATCCAGTTTGGATCAACCCTTCCCATTGAGATGCTTTTGGTCGCCAAAATCTTATAGGAAACCAATTTGTATCAGTGTGCCTTTTATTTGATTGTCTAGAACATGACTCTCAACTCTAGTTCCTAGCTAAGGCTCTATCTCTAGCTCTATATTGTGGACCTGGCTTTGGTTTTGCCTATGGATTCGACTCTAGTTTTTGGTTCTTTTGTTCCTATAGTGTAGAAGTCTGATAATTGGTTCTCAACTCTGAGTAATCTTTAGATCCGGACACTTTAATTAAAATTCATTTCCATCTTCGATGTGCAAGTCTCTTTCATTTTTAGAATCGCATATGGTCTATCTTAGAGGCCTATGGATTCCAAGTCGAATTATAGTATTCTCTTGTTCAGTAAGATCCCAATAAGCATATGCCATCATGCAACAAAGCCATGAAAGGAAGTGTGGCTTGCCTTCTTCTTTTAGGATCAATTTCTTTTGACATAGAAACAATTCTCTAGTGCTTGCATATTCTTTCACAACACTCCATCTTTGTAGAAAATTCAATTTGGATAACAACTTGTGTATGCAATCACAACACCTTATTTTGCTCAAAATAATTGCCATTTCTTCCAAATGTATGATTGTAAGTGTTTTCTTTGTCGGTTGTCATGGAGTTCCAAGGAATCCCCAAGGCCATTGACCTCCATGTACCAATCTTTGGCACATTTCCAAGAAATCAATTTCCTTTTGCAATATGGAAGGATACAATTGAATTATGGTTTCCTTTAATGTTCGCACCAAAATTTCTATTCAACTTGTTGATGACATTAATTTCCTATGTTGTAATCAATCCCTAGACAACTTCTTCTCCTTGGGATGCAAATGTAGAGGTCTCATAATTCCCCTTAGACTTCAATCTCCACAATCTTCTCTTGATAGTGAGGTTCATAGGATGAAGATTGGGACGAATTATCCAAAACTTAGCTTCCCAATGTCCTCTCAAATTTTAGTGGTGGCAAAAATTTGTGGCACTACATGGATTGATTGATATCCTTCTTCTCTATAGGTGCCTATGAATTTTTTGTTGAGTTGGGGAAGTCTTCTTGTCATCCTTACTCTAAACACATGTAGGCTCATTGCATGTGGCTTGCTTCTCTGCGCAAAATTCCTCAGGATTTCCTTTCTTCCCATAAAACAAGCATGCCTTCAATTACTAATAGATGTTAACACTATGACCTTTCTTTTTATAACAACGACATACAAGGAATGTTTTTCCGAATGCATACCTCTTATTCTTATTCTTATTTTTCAATATGATTGGATTGCTAAAAAATTTAGTGTTAGTACAGGCTGAGTCCTTGAAATTTTCTCATCTTATCGCTTTTCCAATACGACACAATAAGGATGTAGTGGTAGTGTGCTACCACCCACACTCTCTATTGCTCTTTATTTTGATGAGAAGGCCAAATTTACCACATAATTTTCCATAAAAATTGTGATCTTGTTGGCAATGGCTTTTTCTTTTGTGCCACTGAAAGCTAGGCCTTGATGCTTGACCCTCGATTCAAATACAATGGGGCTTATGATGCCTTGACTTCTCTTGCCTAGATTTTGACTAGCATTGCCCATTTTCCTTAGTATTTTGGAACCAAGGCCTCTTGTATGCTTTTCAAATCATGAAAATGTTCTTGAGATGGTATGAAGAAGGTGAACTTACCATGCTTATATTGGTCATGGTGTTGGATTATGTGGTGACAATTGATAGTTTCTTTGCTTCCAAGCTCTCCTGGAAAACTATCTATAGCTTTTCCAATCATTCCTCCTCTTCCATCTCTCAAGGTAGTTTATCTCTCATCTAAATAACCCTCTCCTCCTACCAACTATGTATCTGAATGACTTTCTCTACCAATTGCACAAGTTGAACTCTGTTGTTGTCCCAATCTACCATGATAGTGGTGACAGAAACTTGACATTCCACAAAATGGTTATTTACCAATGACATTATTTTTACAAAGGTCTCAAAGTATTTTTCCAACTAAGCAATCCTTCATTCAAGCATATGAAACTTCTCCTTCAATTTTTCGTTCTCCTCTCAGAGCTACACATTGATAGCTTATAGGTCTTCCAACCTTTCTCCCTTCTGTGATTTATCCATGTTGGGTTTGCTTCTCTTCAAAGCACTGAAAACTACATCATGGTAAAGGATTCAACTTATCTAATACCAATATCATCTGTAAATGAGGGACTTATATCCCACATCTCACTTCACCAACATGGATCCCCTATGGAATTGGAAATCATCTTCTATAGTCTATGTCCATGCCCAGGATTGATTTGTTGTTCTTTGTTGTAAATTGCACACAAGCAACTGTTAAATTTTGAGCATTAATTCACAATACTCTAGGATCTTTACTGAGAGAATAACATATACAGTATATCAATGCATGACAATCACAATAAGTATGGCAAGCATCACAAGAATCAAAAGCATAAGAGACAAGAGACGCAGAGTTTCCATGGGGAAAACCCTAAGGTGAAAAACCCCACAACTTCCTCAGAGATAGAGAGAGCAATAGCTCAACCAAAGTACAACCAAAATACACTAAGATAGTCTCCTAGTAGCAGATGATCCTCCTCCTCACTAGTGCGCCACTTTCTGAGTGAGAGAGATGTACTTTTTCGAATGATCTAAAATAGAGATCACCTGATCTCTATTTATACTAATCTATTTGCCCAGTGACCTTATGGGGTTGACTTGTCTATAAAGGTACATCCACATTATAATATATATATTTCAGGGCCGACCCCACACATGGTGGTCTAATAACCCATCGGCAAGTACACACACTTGCGACACTTGTCAATCCACATGACGACACTTCCTTATAGAGGAATAACACGTCTCTTATAAGGGTACAATAAATATATATAAAATACACAGATGAAATACATTCTAAATTTACATATACATCAACACTCCCTCTTAACTAGGAAGGTATTTCTTGACACAGATCTGCTAGACAAGTCTTCTTCTTGGGATCATCGTCATCATCATTGCTGCTGCTATCTCAACCAATCTCTGACTCTACTCGTCATAGGAAGTTCTACAGAGCCAGTCCTTTTTCATACTGGATGTAGGCCCACCACCTCCAGGTCTTCATAATTACTAGCCATACTGTGGAATTCTCAGGACTTATTACGTGCGTCACAAAACCTGGCTGCAGCATCCCAGGCTATTACGAGCACACAGCTCTACCTGTAGGATCTCCCAGGAGCACATTACATGTGACCCATCACAAAACCTGGCTGAAGCATCCCAGGCTGTTACAAGCACATGGCTCTACCTGTCAGATCTCCCAGGAGCACATTACATGTGATCTCACCACAAAAACTGGCTGAAGCATCTGAGGGCTTTTTCATCCTGTCCAGATCTCCCAAGAGAAAATTACATGCGGTCATGGCAAAACCTGGCTGAAGCATCTGAGGCCTTTTTCATCCTGTCCAGATCTCCCAGGAGCAAGTTACATGCCATAGAACAAAACCTCGCAAGAGCATCTCAGGATGTTACGGGTACACAACTCCGACCTGAAGATCTCCCAGGGCACAAATTACATGTCCTCCCAGAGCAATGTCTCAAAAGAGCATCCCAAGCTGTTATGGGTACGCAACTCCGACCTATAGGATCTCCCAGACATGCTCATCTGCACAACCTGATCCACGGCCACAAAGTATCATCCGATACTCACCATACATCATTATGATGTATACATGATCATCCTGATCATCATCACTGCAACATCCTACTGCATGTCATCTAGAGAAGCTCGTCATCCACGATCATCCTGATCATACAATGCATCTACCTGATGCATACCAAGTATCTACCTGATACATATCATCATACACAGTGTATTCACCTGATACATAGATACATGATCCACACAATGTATCCATCAACATACATGATGTACCTGATCATACCTGATACATATCAACATACATGATCTACCTGATCATACAATGTATCCACCTGATACATATACAGATACATGGTCCAAGCATCCAACATGATGCATATACAAAATACATACAAATGATCCAACCGATCATATCCTGCATCCAACATGATGCGTACATACATATAAATGATCCAACTGATCATATCCAGCATCCAACATTATGCGTACATATATAAATGATCCAACTGATCATATCCAGCATCCAACATGATGCGTACATACATATAAATGATCCAACTGATCATACAAAGCAGAAACTAGAACATCATCCTGATGCTCATCATCCAGCGCTTACATCCACAGCCATGTGAAGGATCCTCCTTCCAACATGGTTGGAATGGCTTCAGCAAATGTGTCCATCACTTCTTCCTCGAAGTGTCCTCGATCTGAAGAACACCAAGCCTCTCCCTGAAGTACTCGAACTTCACCCTAGCCAGCGGCTTCGTCAGCACATCTGCAATCTGCTCGTCCATCGCAACATACAGGAGATTCACAGCTCCTCCCTGCACCATATCCCTGATATAGTGATATTTGATCTCTATGTGTTTCGACCTGTCATGAAACACTGGGTTCTCAGACAGCTTCACACAACTCTGGTTATCGCAGAAGATACCAGTAGCATCCAATGGGAGATCAAATAACTCAGACAGTAGCTTCCGTAGCCATACTGCCTCACAACTAGCTGAACAGGCTGCAACATACTCTTCCTCAGCTGTACTCAGTGCTATGCAGGACTGCTTCCTGCTAAACCAAGAGATCACACCTGATCCCATACTGAAGCAGCACCCAGATGTGCTCTTCCTATCTGCAGCACTGCCAGCCCAATCTGAATCAACATAACCCTGCAGGTTAAACTTTTGATTCGCTTCATACTTGAGCCCATAATCCACTGTACCCTTCAGGTACCTCAGAACATGCTTTACAGCAACCAGGTGAACACTCCTCGGATTCGTCAGGAACTGGCTCAATGTGTTCACAGCAAAGAAAATATCTGGTCTCGTGTTCGTCAGGTACATCAAGGACCCAATCATCTGACGATACATAGAGACATCAATCAGCTCAGATGAAGCATCGCATAGAAGCTTTAGATTCGATGCCATAGGTGTGGCCATGGCCTTGCAATCCATCATCCCAAATCTCTTCAGGATATCTACTGTGTACTTCCCTTGACCAAGGAAGATCCCACATGCACTCTGCCACACCTCCATACCTAGGAAATAATGCATCATTCCCAAATCTTTCATATCAAACTCAGCAGCAAGCTTCCTCTTGGTATCTGCAATCAATCTGTCATCTCCTGTTACAAATAAGTCATCCACATACAGGAGTAGAATCACAGGATTCCCTTCTTCAACCTTGTAGTAAAGGTTGGAATCTGCTTTACTCTTGGTAAAGCCCAAACTAGATAGGAAACTGTCCATCCTACCATACCAGGTTGTGGGAACTTGTTTCAAGCCATACAAGGCTTTCTTTAATCTGCACACATATGACTCCTTGTCATGTATTTCGAAACTGAGTGGCTGCTCCACATATACTTCCTCTTCAACTACACCATTCAAGAAAGCAGTCTTGACATCCATCTGGTGTATTTTCCATTTCATCGTTGTAGCCAGGGCAAGTACTGTTCTGATGGAAGTATACCTGGATACAGGTGCAAAATTTTCTTCATAATCTATTCCCTCTTTCTGAGAGAAGCCACGAGCTACGAATCTTGCCTTGTATTTCTCCACATTGCCATCTACAGCATGCTTCATTTTGTAAATCCATTTGGAAGTCACAACAGACTTCTCTTTAAGTCTTGGGACAACATCCCAAACATCATTCTTCATTATTGATTGATATTCCTCAACCATGGCATCCTTCCATTCTTTCTTTTCCATTGCTTCTTCATAACTGGAAGGCTCTTTGTTCATAATGTCACAGAGTAAATCAACATAGCTGGTATGTGATCTGGTTCTCTTCTTTGCTCTGTGCTCCTCTTTTGGAATGCCAAATCTTTCTGCATCTTGAATGAGCTCTCTAGCCCATGCAGGTTTCCTCTTGTGAGAGTTATCCTCACGGGGTGGATCTACAGGTTCTTGGGGATCTTCAAACTCACGAACAACTTCTAGAATTGCTTCAGTCATGGTAGTGTCTTGAAATCTAGTTTCCTTAGGTTCTTCATAAACCTCGATTGGTGCCTTCCTTGATTTGATGAATGCTGTGTTTTCATCAAATATCACATCCCTGCTGACATCAATCTTCTTGAACCCTGGAAAGTATATTCTGTAAGCCTTCAAGCTTTCACTGTAACCCACAAAGATACTCTTCTTTCCTGAAGGATCTAGTTTGGTCCTCTTTTCCTTTGGGACATGAGTGAATAATGGACAACCAAATATTTTGAGATGGCTGACTTCAGGTTTCTTACCAAAAAATACCTCTTCTGGTGTCTTGTTGTCCAATATCTTGTGGGGTGTTCTGCCCATAGATGCATAGGTAGATCCTGGTCATGGAGCATTGCTCTTGCTGCTTCCATGATTGTTTTGTTCTTCCTTTCTACAACTCCATTCTGTTGTGGATTGTAAGGAGTAGTCAACTCCCTCTTAATCCTTGAATCACTGCAAAGCTTCTTGAAGTCACCTGAGGTGAATTATCCACCATTGTCGGATCTGAATGTTTTGATCTTCTTGTCAGTTTGATTCTCCATCAAGCTTTTGAATTCCTTAAACTTATCAAACACCTCATCTTTGTTCTTCAAGAAATATACCCAAGTCTTCCTGGAGAAGTCATCAATAAATGAGACATAGTAAACATACCCACTTAGAGAACTGGATGACATAGGACCACATACATCTGAGTGGATGATTTCCAGGATGTCTTTTGCCTTGCTTTCACTGCTTGGGAAGGCCTTCTTAATGTTCTTACCTTTTGCACATCCTTTGCAAACACCTTCATGTTTGGTCTTGATTTCAGGAAAACCCTCTACAGCCTTGCTTGCAATTGGAAGTGCCATATAGTGCATATGAGCAAGTCTTCTATGCCAAAGTTCACTTGGCTCCATGGATTCATGTACCATGGCATGTTCAAGTTGTCCCTTCAATTTATACAAACCTCCCTCTTACTCTCCAATCACTACTGCATCATTTATACAACCCTTCTTCTTCTTGTTCGAGTTGTTGTTGTCCTTCTTGTTCTTGGGACAATTTATGGCAATATGTCCTTTCTCATTATAGGTGAAGCATATTCTTCTTTCTTTGAAGTGATGTGAAGATTTCTTGGAGTGAGATGGCTCTCTCTTGGACTTCCCTTTCTTGGTGTGAGCTGTGAGAGCTTGATCTTCATTCCCCATCTTTTCTTCTCGTGCCACAAGCCTTGCTTCTTCTTGTGAGCATTCTTCCTGTAGTCTACTGAAGGAAATCAACTTCTTTCTTGCACAGATTCCTTGAATGAAGGAGTCCCATGACCTAGGTAAGCCATTCAGAGTGGTCATGACAACTTCACCATTCTCTACCATTTCATCCACTGCTTCTAGTTGTTCCTTGATCTGGGAGACTCTTGAAAAATAAGATTGAATGGTTTCTCCATTCTGAAACTTTACTCCTTTCAATTGGTTCCACATGGTCATCTTTTGATTTATGTTCTTCCCTTCAAATAGCTTGGTCAAAGAGTCAAACATCTCTTTGGGTGTCTTTAGAGAAGACACATGGGGTATGAGATGGTCTTTGATAGAATCAGCAATGATTCTCTTTGTCTTGACAAAGTTCTTCTTATGCAATACTTTAGCCTCTTCATCCTCTGGGATAGGGATGTCTTCTTTTATATATGAGTCCAACTCATTCTCTTCCAGGATTAACCCAATCCTATACTTCCAAGCTCGGAAGTTATCAACCCCTTCAAGCTTATCCTCAAGCTTGGTGTGGTGAGACATTTTAAAGAGTACTTCAAATGGAAATAGAAAAGATTTAGGTCTTACCACTTGAAATGCTGAAAACTGGATCTGGTCCCGGATTAGGGTTTGTCAGAAAAACCCTAAAAATTCAAAATGTGAATTTCAAACTTCTGAGAGGATAGAAAGATGCGCCTTGATGAGCTGATCAGCCTGGTGCATTCAGAATTTGAGATCAGCAAATTTTTACCCTTCAAATTTGTCATTTTGTCCTCACGAGTTCACTAGGGAGGGCCCTGAATTAGGGTTTGATTTTCCCAGAGATCTACCTAGCCAAAAATCTCGATCCAAAGCTCTAAACTTCAATTTTTGCAAGGAGCTTCCAGCTGTGTCTTCAAATTCCAGAAATTACTATTTTTGTGTAAACCCTAATTTTTAGGGCCAAATCTGAAAATGCTCGGAATTGAATTTTGATTGGACAGATAGATGCGCCTTGATGAGTAGAGTCAATCTACTATACTGCTTTTCCAAATTCTATGGAGAGAAACCCAATAAACAAGAAACTCAAGTTTTCGTCACTGCAAAATGTCTTCTTCTCAGGTTAGCTCTGATACCATGTTAAATTTTGAGCATTAATTCACAATACTCTAGGATCTTTACTGAGAGAATAACATATACAGTATATCAATGCATGACAATCACAATAAGTATGACAAGCATCATAAGAATCAAAAGCATAAGAGACAAGAGACATAGAGTTTCTGTGGGGAAAACCCTAAGGTGAAAAACCCCACAACTTCCTTAGAGATAGAGAGAGAAATGGCTCAACCAAAGTACAACCAAAATACACTAAGATAGTCTCCTAGTAGTAGATGATCCTCCTTCTCACTAGTGCGCCACTTTCTGAGTGAGAGAGATGTACTTTTCCGAATGATCTAAAATAGAGATCACCTGATCTCTATTTATACTAATCTGTTTTCCTAGTGACCTTATGGGGCCGACTTGTCTATCTAGGTACATCCACATTATAATATATATATTTCAGGGCCGACCCCACACATGGTGGTCTAATAACCCATCGGCAAGTACACACACTTGCGACACTTGTCAATCCACATGATGACACTTCCTTATATAGGAATAACACGTCTCTTATAAGGGTACAATAAATATATATAAAATACACTAATGAAATACATTCCGAAGTTACATATACATCAACGGAAACTAGATGATAAGGCCATGACAATTAGTCACTCCCTGAGTTATCATTAATCACCAATAGTCATATAAGTAATGGCTCTACTTGTATCCACCAACAGACAAAAAATAATGACTTTGTTGTCGATCGGTTCACTACTTAGGTTCCTTGCTTGTAATGTTAAGGTGAATTACCAATTAGCTACTTTGCATGAATGGATACCAACCATGTTCAATTGTCATCAATGATCCAATCACCATTGAAAGGAAAAATGATTATGGTAACCTATTGTCAATCCAAGAAAATACAAACGATATTGCATAGTAATAATAAAGATAACAATTTCCAATATAAATAACCGTTTTAGTTAAAAAATAATAATAATAAAGATAACAATGCTTCGGTAGCATAACACTCTCGCATTAATAAATGAAAAGCAATGATTTCCTATCATATCACTTTGGCATTACACAATGACAACCAACACTTTCCTCTAGGATCCAATCAACTTCAAATTGACACCATACATAACATTTTCACCAGTTTGAAATTGTAATGCCAACAAGTTAAAATTTTGATGTATCAAACATTCACCCAACACTCTTTTGTTTTCAAAAGCCAAATTTATTTTGATGTATCAAACATTCACCCAACACTCTTTTGTTTTCAAAAGCCAAATTTATTTTTATGTATCAAACATTCACCCAACACTCTTTTGTTTTCAAAAGCCAAATTAATGACTGCTCATACGCAAATTTTAACCCACTATTTATGTTTCCTTCTCTTGATAGCCAACAATCAAATTAATATACCATTGTATGAAGAACTCCCCCAGCATTCGTATTCTCTATTGGAGAAATTAACAAACAACTATCGCGAAAGAAAGAATGTAGGATATCCATCTAGCATTATGATCTAATATTCATTCACATAATCTTCTTGAACCTTTTCAATAATTACAACCACATTGTCCTTAATGTCTCTTAACTAAAAGACAAAGGAATCTTGATTGTGCTATTTGAAAAGATGATAGTAAAACTTTATTAAAATTATATTTTCAAATGTATTATGCCCCGTGACAACTCCCATGGTTCCCATTCACTTCACTTATTATTCAATGCAGCAAACAAAAGGCTAAACTCAATAATCCAATGTAGAGAAAGATAAGAGGGTGCAGATACATTTGGGAATGCATTTACTCCAAGTGATTTAGCAAATCATTTCATTATCTAGAGTACATTAATTGGTGAGTTGTTTGAAATAACAAAGCATATATGTGCTAGTCAATGTACTTTAACTAACTATTGATCAAAATGTCAATGCTAAAAGATGTAAAATAATTCTCTCAAACATCAACATTCTAGAAATGGATTATTTTGTTAAATACAAAGAATAGAAATAACAATCTAGTTGGAAAGATGCAACGACTATATCGCTATAACCAATGATTCCATTCAATCGATTATGTTAATAGTCTGGGTTGTCAATTTCTAGATTTCATTAATGTTATATGCAATAATGCTTTGCTACCTCTGTGTGCACAACAACGTGCCAATGGCTATGTGAGGGCATTTTCCTAAACAATACCAAATGTAGTTATTAAAACAACAACCCAATCCTCATTCACAAGAGATGGCCATTGAATTAACCATAGAGGTTAGTGATTGCACTTAATTGTGTATATTTTATCACATTTAACATAATGAACTGAGAATGGAGTTTAATTCTAATATATGCACATATAAAAATGAAATCCACAACAACAGACGCAAACATCAATTATAATGAACATAGATTTTACATTGGAATCCCAATTAGGAAAATGAACTTCAAATGGCATCTCAGTCTTCATTTCAACAATCTCAAGCTACAATGCAACTCATGGATCCATGGACATTTAACAATTTACATAGAGAACTTGTTGTGCATCCTCACTTCTTAGCCAACAAAAGTCCTTTGTGACTCCCATTCCTAGCTCCTCTCCTATTTTCTTTTTCTTTTTCTTTTTCTTTCCTTGCATTTAATTTCATAATGTTACATTAATTTTTTTTTTAACTTTCATTAAATATAAACTTCAACCAGTATAAAATTGCATTTGTGTATGGCACTTTACAAACCATTCATTTTTTTTAGATCCATTAAATCAATATGTGTATATAAATTTGTTGGAAATAAAGTCACACTAAATTGACCCAAAATATCATCATGGCTACATTCACTGAAAATATATCAACATCTTGAAGAGACTCAACCATTCCTAAATAACAAAATTTAATAAAAATCTTCTTCAACCAACCATCCACTATGCACAAGGTAATGAACCCTACAAACTTTGAAGACACTATGCACAAGGTAATAAACAAATAGAGATATGATATATATTGATGGAATTGGAATTTTAATACCCAACCCTCGTAAAATCATAAAATGATGTTTTCGTACGTCACTATTCATAATTTTGTACGAGGGATAGCCATTTTAAATTATTATCTACTTGAGATATTAATAAAGTCCTATCCTAGATTATATATTTTACAGAGAGTTTTCAACAACTATTCATGATATAAGGATGATGGTACTTTATACATCGTTTTTTTGACTAAATAATTGAAAGCAATTATTCATATATTTTAATTCATAAGTTTATAATGGATTATAACTTTCAAAAATGCTATGTGACAAGAGCTTTCAACAACTATTCATGATTTAAGGATGATGGTTGCTTTATACATGAGAATCTTTGACTGACTTCCCATTGACTGACTTCCCATTGTCCATATATTCATATTCATATCCATATGACATCAAATGTGAAACACTTAGCCCAAGTTGACTTATCTGATTGTTCCTTAATAATACAAACCACATAAATTTCCTTACTTTTTAAGATTTTGATGTGTGAACTGAACCTTGGATGAATTGACATCTTTGGATTATTGACATGGTTCTTGATTCACTTGTCTTATCTAACTCAACCTTCAATTTGGAATGAATTGATTTCTTGGATACCTTCAATTTGGGATGAATTGATTTTTTGGATTTTTAACGTGGGTTGTTGATTCACTTGTCTGATCTAACTCAACTTTCAATTGGGATGAATTGACTTCATGGATTATTAATATGGATTTTTGAGATGAATTGATTTCTTGGATTTTTAACATGGGTTGTTGATTCACTTGTCTTATCTAACTCAACTTTCAATTGGGATGAATTGACTTCATGCATTATTAATATGGATTTTTGATTAATAGATGAAATGGTTTTTATTTCCAAATTATTTATTATTAAATTTATTTTAATTAGAGAATATATTTAAAAGATTAAAAAAAAAGATGAAAAGAAATTGAGATATATTTTTAATTAAGATCAATTTAATATAGAAAGAGACTTTTAAGTGGGAATAATGGTTAAGAACATGTGTTACACGGTTATGAATTCAAAATGGGTAGGGCATGTATATCTTTGTAGACTAAGTAATAAAAACACTATATAGAAGGGATCTCTTATCCCACAAACAAAGGATCCCATATGTCAATTTGATGTCTGGATAGGTTGTGACGTATTTTTTCTTTAATTCATTTCATCCAAACTGGACAATTTAAAAAAAAAATACTATATTGGGTCAACTTATACCACATGGAACATTGACATCAAGCCTGAATGTTGCACATCCCTTATATTAGGTTGTAGAATGCATATCACTTCTCTCAATACAATGATGGACTATGCATTGAGTTTCGTGTGGTTTTGAACATGCGCAAGGGGATGGCATGTAAATAGTACATGATATAACATATGAGATCGTTTGACAAGTTAATATGTTCCAGTCTTTATTGAGCCATTCCCTATTAAATATGTAGATATATCTACATGAACATTTTCCCAATAATATATAAGGGAGAAAGAGGATAAACGGATCTCCATCTCTAAAGGTGTATTAGTTTGTTTACCTAATTAGACAACTTCATGCACATATCCTTCATATTGGGTTGTAGAATGCATTTAGTTTATCTTGGTACAATGATGGGCTATGTAAGTGTTAGGATATTTAGATGCTTAGGAGTTAACTAAGTTCAACTTGGTTTAATTTTTCTTTAGGTAAAGTGTGTTTTAGTGTGCTTTTGTAACTAACTAATCTGATGGTCACGATTATGTTTTAAACATAAAGTGATCTGATGGTTCTTCTTCTCCTTAATATTAACAACACTACCACAGATCAACACTTAATTGGTCCATGATCTCTATTTAAAAAGCATGGAGGGTCAGTTGGTGGTGATTGATTGTGAGTGAATTTCATGTAATCTATTTTTGTTTGCATTAATATATTTCCTCAAGTGGTTGTATTGATTAGGGCTATAGATTGTGTACTGGTCTTTTCTTTATGTGTGTGATAGGTTTCCTTAAGGTGTGGGTGAAATCGTGAACTTGGGAAACACTTTGGTGACAAACGGAGTGAAAAAAACGAAGCGTGGGCGGATGATCACACGAAAAAAAGTCAAACTCAAACTCTAGGCCTAGAGTTCAAACTCTAGGCTGAGAGTTTAAAACAACTCTAGGACGAGAGTTTGAACCAATCGCAGCGCTGTATTTTAAAAAACACTCTCGGATGAGAGTTTGAACTAAACTCTGGGCTGAGAGTTTGGAAGACATTTTCTTGCCCAAGAGTTTCTGGTCAACAATTCCAGTACCATTTCTACAGAATTCAGAAATGTGTCACTTTAACAAGGTCGGACCACTGCAGAACATGAGAATTACATGCGGAGTTTATACCAGAAGATTCACCATTCAAATTAAATTTCTAGTAATATAAGTTTTTTTCAATTTCATTTAGGATTACTATTTTTTTCTATTTTTTTACTCAACTTTATCATTAAAAAATTAAGTGACTGAAAAATCAGTCACAATGAAAATTCAATATCATCACAATGACAAAGCCAAAAAAATGTAAAAAAATACAAGGATGTTCCTTGAAGTGTCCTCTTCAATGGGTTGGTTTTAGTTTGTTTGATAAGAGTAACATTTGAAAGAAAATGTGAAGACAAAAACATATGTCGATAATGCACCATTTTCTGAACATAAGATGTTTCGATCAATAATAAAAAATAGTTCCCAAGTCTTAAAAAACTCGAAATATAGTCCAGGATCAAGTTTAGTGTGTGTAGATTATGAGCATACAATTTTTTTCCCTAAAATGAATAACCATCTATCAAAAAACCGTCGTCAACATAGGTCACTCATTATCCATACCTAAAATTTTCAAGTATATGCCGTTGGTTGACAACAAATTTGTTCCACGATATGCCCATAAAAAAAATTAAAAAAAATATGAGTAGAAAGCTAATTCAATTATGTAAAACCTTTGTGTTTACTTCAAGTTGAAATTCCTAAGGGAGATATGGGTTTGAAGAGGTCGAAATTGAAAAACATAAAAATTAGCAGTTTTTTTTGTCAAAAACAAGCCAAAATTGTTTCCCAACTTCATGTTTTCACCCGTGTTTAACCTATGTGCATGTACCTTGTTTTTCAAATATAGTATGAGAGCTCTTATGAAGATCCACTCTCAGTGTTGGTCAATATCCTAAACCTCTATCATTGCATGGCACAATAAACTTCTAGATCATATTGTTTTTAAGCATTTATGGTCCAAGTGAAATTCTCTAATACATCTAAAGCATTGTTTCAAGTTGGAATCCCTTTTAATTTTAGATTAAAATATTTATGTTTTCCCAATATACAATAATTTATATCACATCTAGTGGTATACATCATTTTCATTAAGTTCTTTTTTGTTTTAAAGACCTCTTCTATATTGTTTTAATTTATCATTTCCATTTTTTTGGTTTATATTACCAATTTGTTTCCTTTTTGATATGTGTATACCCTTTTCTTCGTGCAATATTTGAAAATTCAGAGCAAAAAAGGAAATCCTTTTATAACATGTTTTATTTATTTTCCTTGTTCTTTTTTTATCTCATCAAATAAGAGTTAGGAGGAAAACTTTCATTTTCTAGATAATAATGGAAATCTAACCCCAAACATATAAGGTTCCAAAATTATTTATTTTCATAAATTATTTGTGTTATGGTGTATGAAGTTGTTTTGAAAAAAAAACGAGGAGCTCAATTTATCTTTTCAAACGTTTGATTTTTTTGTAATAACTCACTTGATTGGATATTATATTATAGAAATAAAGAACTTGATTTGAAGTCTTCGTTTCTAAGTTACATTTTGTAAAAGTGCATGCAACTTAAGATATAAAAATAACTTTATTGTGAAGTGCATCACTTAAATTATAAAAGTGAATCACTCGTAAAATAATTTCATAATTTATTTTAATTATTGTTTATATGTAACTTTAAGCTATAAGTAATTTTATTGTATAAATTATTCTCACTTATTTTATAAAGATGAGTCACTTAAGTTTTCTTTTGTTATTTATTTTTATTCCAAACAAAAAAAACATAACTTTATTCATTTTAGATTAAAGTTACATTAGATAGATGTTAACACCATTCAATTTCTTGCTTTTTACAAGTTCAAAAAGGTATGCTACATAGTTTCCAAAGTAATAGTATTTACTCCTTCCAAATACTAAAAACATTTTAAGATTCCTAGTTCATTCTTAAGACCAAATCCTTATCATACAGTTCTATAAAGTAACTAGTTTTACTATACACAACATAGTATATTTCTATTGATAGTCCCTTTATACAAGGTTCGATATCTAAAAATGAAAGTCTAATTGAGCTATATTAGCCGGAAATGAAAATAGCTAGCGAAAAAAATATATAATGATTAACCACTTGATGCTTGTAAACTTGTCAAGGCTCATTTATGAAGAATTGTGGTGGTAAATGGTGATAAAAGGTGAGAGGATGAAGCAAAAATGATAAAAAAAAATGATGACTTTGAAAGGTGAAAAAGATGATAAGATGACAACCCAACAATTAGTTTTGAAAAATTGTATGTTCCCTAACCAACACTAACTTTGAAACTAAGAGTGTCTCAAATAAGTGTAGGATCCCCTATTCCTCCTAATGGTGGGTTCCCTTGTGAAGCGCCATCAAAGTAATCCCAAACCGTGCTTTTATCAATAAGCTCCTCCATCACCACTCTAGGTTCTTTTATAGAGTTTTGTTGGTTAAAAGAGACTAGAATATTTAGACCTTGAACTACTACAACCAGAGGGGGAACAACCTTATCTTCAAATATCCTTGTGTTTCTTACCACTCATGTGCCCCAAGCCACGATTAATGGCATAGGTCCAAAAAACAATGTATCTACATTTTCACACCACTTATTAAGCCCTTCTTTGAAAAGAATCCCCATACTAGTTCCCTTCCAACTCTGAGAGCACTTCCACCTCTGTCTAGGCCTATTGTGTAAAAGAACATCTCATGATTAAGTGTTGATTTATCTTGTTTTGACCTTGAAACAAATGCACCACCCAATTCTAACAAAGGACTTAATTTGCAAAATGTCCTAGGTTGGTAACTTATTAGAAGCATCCACATAAAAAAGTAGGCTTTAGATGGGCATTTAAACCATAAAATTTCCTTCGACCGCCATTTTGGTGGCTCCCCTTGTAGCTAAGAAGTTATCACCCTATAACCTTCCTTATGTGAGTATATCACCACTGTTTTTTTACCATATCAAACTGTCATCCTCATATTTAAGGTGAACATATCTAGTTCAGATCCCTTCTAAGTAGTGCTCCTAGGTATCACATTCTAGCACTCTAAAACACAAATCTTTAGGTAAGACCCATTATTGATGTCAAATGGTTGTATTAACAGGGTCTACAATTGAGGACAAGTTATAAATACCTCTAGATCACAGGTAAAAAATCATGTGATTTTTATGTCTAAAATTTCCCCATCCCCAATCCATGGATCTAGCCCCACCTAGACCTCAGTAAGTCTATTGATTTTCCATATATACCAATTATCGACCAAAGGAAAGGATGCCACTAAATATTTCTAAATTATGGATACAATTTATATATTTTTAACAAGATTTAACAAATACTCTTTAATAGATCTTGGAAAAATATATTTCATGTATAAACCATAGTGCACCAAGGAATTCTATTGGAATATCCTCGACACACTTTTTGTAGCCTGTGATTTTGAAAAATTGAATATGTTTTTTAACCCCCAACTCCCCATGGCTCTGTGAACTGCTAGTTTCTTCCATTTTACTAAAGGTAAAACTTTATTGTTCCTACCCCATGGCCAAATGAACCTAAAGCATAATCTTCTTATTTGTCTAACTCTCCTTTTTGAATCCAAGAAATTGACATAATAGGCATGTGTTTCTTCTAAAACAACTTCGACCAATACCAACCTACCACCTCTAGAGAGCTATCTGTTACACCAAAAATTGAGCCTTTTTCAAATTTTGTAATTAACCACTGCTAGTCTTGTTTTATATATATAGTCATTTGATTTGAGGAAAAACCAAGGTATTTTAATCCATTCTCCGGGTCAGAGTGTTGATATGGAAGAATAATTTTCCATACACACTCTATCAATCTCATCCACTCCACATAAACAAATGGTTGATAGGTGCTTCACTTAAGCTATAAAAAATAACTTATTTGTACAATTGATCTTATAGGAAAATTCAAAGGGAAAGGGAAGATTTTACTCTTTACAACTGGGTAACCTCAATGTGCATCGATCACAATGCAAATTGAACTTCACCTGCCATGTGGCACTTTCATTAAAAAATTAGCTTTTAGGTTTTTCTTCAAAATGACATAACTTCGTCATATGTAATCTATTTTAAATGTTTCTTTTTTAAAATTATTTATTTTTTCCATATCCCTTTTGTCTAAATAGTCATTTTCTACATTTGAAGCCATCTTACTTTCATATTGTAATATCACTAGTCCCATTCTAATCTCATTTACTAGTTCTAACTACTTCTCATAAAAATCTCATATGGAAGATTTACGAAGAAGTGACTTTATTAGGTTACCTTGGGAATAGAATTTGTCCCCTTTGATATATTAAAGGGAGATGAATTGGATTATATATGTGATGCAGCATGACCAATAAGAATATCAATCTCTAGTGATTTATAGTTTCACCTTCAAGTGATTAAGACTTTGATGCATCTTGGAAAAAACTAGAAATTAGGTTTGGTAAACACTACAAGATTCAATCTCACTAGCTCAAAAATCAATTAATTCCTTTAAATCTTAGTGATTTCTCTTGCATTGAGGATTTTTGATCTAAGTTTACGACACTTAGACTTTCACTTGTAGAGCGTAATATAAAGAAGGAAGATGACCAACTTGTATATGCTATTCTCGTTAAGACTAGAAATGTTTATTTTGTTTTTTTATCTACCACTTTATGCTCCAAATGGTGATAAAGGAACCAATTGAAAAGGTAAAAATACTAAGTTACATTGCATTTTTTTGATGTGACATGGTCAACAGTCTAAACATTTTAAGAAGATGGGAGCCTTAGAAACAACAATGAATAAAAACATCACTCTTGATCTTTTTCTTCCAACTCTTCATCTCATGGACATGCACTTTCAAACTCTGATATTTTTCTTTTAATGCAACATTTACTTCTTCTAATAAGTGGCTTATTGATTCTAAAGCATCTTATCATATGGATAAGGATTAAGGCATATTTTATGCTCTTAAAGAATGTAGCACCAAACAAATTTTTGTTGATATTTTTATTTTAATGCAACATTTACTTCTTATAAGTGGCTTATTGATTTTAAAGCATCTTATCATATGGATAAGGATTAAGGCATATTTTATGCTCTTAAAGAATGTAGCGTCAAACAATTTTTTGTTGGTGATGATAGATATCTTAGCGTTGCGGGGTCTAGAACAATTCAACTACATTATGACCAATTTAATGATGTATTATGTATTCCACATCTTTCCTTCAACCTTCCATCGGTGTATTAAATCACTCATTTTGGGACAGGAAAAACTGTAAAATTTTCACCTAACCATGTTTTAATTGAAGAATCAAAGAATTCCAATCATATCATAGCAAATGGACTTATTGATGAAATTACAAGATTGTACAAATTTGAAAACTTTGATCAACATCTCACCCCTCAATTTACTTCAAATGGAAATGACATGAAAAATCTGGCATGAGAGCTTTGATCATATAAACTCACTCATTGCAACATATATGTCAATAGAAAATGGTGGCTAACCTTCCTCTTATTTCTTTCAAAGATGGTGATTGTTATGGTTATGCTCTTGGTAAGCATCATTCAGACAATTTTGAGAAATGTGACTCTTAGCATGATTGACCCCCTTGCAACTTGTTCATAGTCATTTGTGTGGTCCACTTATGATTCTTGCTTTGGATTAAATTAATTTTTAACTTTCATTGATAACTTATCCAGATGCAAATGGGTTTATTTTTTAAAACTTAAAAGTAAAGTTTTTTTATATGTTTTTAGAATACAAGGTCCATGTAGAAAAACAATTTGGACATCAACTTCAGAAATTAAGAATAGATAATGATTATGAATATGTTAAAAACAAAATTACAACTTACTACACTATAGAGTGCATTCAAATGCAATATGGTGTTCCATACCCACCACAAGAAATTGATGTTGCTGAGAGAAGAATCACATTACAAGAAATGGTAAATCGTATGATCCAATCTAAGGGATTAAGTCCTCATGTTTTGGAGTAAGTCATTAATTGTGACAATTACATAGTTAATCACAATCCCACAAAGGCATTAAAATATATAACACCAAACGGATCATGGAATAACATTAAACCATATGCATGCCACTTTCGTGTGTTTGGTAGTAAGCAAGGGCTTACATTCTGGATGAGAAAAGGAAATCATTATGACTTATGAGTAAGAAGTGCATTTTTGTTGGATTTAACTGTGAAGATATAAAAGGTTATAGGCTTCTTCAAACTAGTTCAACAAGAAATATTATTATGAGAGATGTTAAGTTTGATGAAGGTCTATAGGCCTACATGATGGTGTTTTTGTCATATTTGACCTATGAGCCATCTTCAACAAATGTGACATCTTCCATTCTCATTTTTTCTAGTAATTTCCCTATTATAGTTTCTTTTTCTATAGATAATCATAGTGATGGTTAAAATATAGTTCTTCCTACTCACTCTCCTATAGTTGAGTCCATTGAACATGAACCTGCCCCAACACCACAACTTCATTTACGGGTTCAAACGAGGTGGGAAGAAACTAGTAATATTAACGATGATATTTTTTTATTACACATTCAATGTTCGAGTGATCTTCCTCTCTTTTGGTTAAATATTTATAGCTTTGTGAGACAAAAAATTTCAAAAAGCTTCTCCTCATCCAAATTGGGAGACATCGGAGAAAGAAGAATATCAATCCTTAATGGAATTATACTAATCCAGGTGGATATTGGTGGCCACCCAGCTTTCCAACTGGCTCAAAACAGTTTTATGGCAATTTTGGTATTGCACTATTTTTAGCAGTTTTTCGAGTCCTGAACTTCTGGGGCCATTTTGAGACCCTAAACGACCTTTTTTGGCAATTTGGGGGGCCAAATAGTTGCCATCGACATACATTTGGCCCTAGTTGAAAGTTGTAAATCTCGGATAGACCTTTCCAACAAGCTACCGAGCGCCCCAAACGGAGATCGTATACAAAAGTTACGACCCCGAGAAGTTGATGTACTAACTTACCCAAACAAGGCCCACATGACTTTTGGCGCTTCATCTCCTAGGGTTAGGTTTTTGGATGTCTAGGATTTTTGACATTTTTGTTTATTGTAAAAATCCTTGGGAGCCTCATTGTAACCATCTTCTTGCGAAATGAGCGCAGCCGTCACATCTCTTCTCAGAGATAAGCCGCCACCATTCCAGTAAGTTTGTTTTCCGCTGCATTTTACAGTTCTAGCTTATTTCCTTATTGAATAGAAAACCAGTTTTATTGTATCTCTGTTATTTTGTGTTAAGCATCTGATAATAATCTGTATTCATTTCGTTCTGCTCATTAAATCCAGATCAGCGATATCAGAGCGGTCTGCTCCTTGTCTTAATGCGTGTCCCCAACGAGGTCAACGTAAAAAGAATTGGGTCTCGAGCTTGTTTCTCTTGAGGACAAAAGCTCTCGCACGCCCAAGCGACCTCTCATGGCAGGAGAAAAGAAAGATGACGGGACACGAGATCCTATCAAAATGTTGCTTGAGGAAGCCCTCACGCAGCAGAGGAACGAGATGATGGATAATTTCGCACAAATCCTTCGGCGACTACCATCAAGCGACGCATCTTCCTCAAGCGGAGGCGCCGCCCCCTTCAAGATACAAATCAACTTCGATATCCCTATATTTGAAGGACAGATAGACGCAAATGCTGTAGATAAGTGGTTGAATCTACTAGAAGGGTATTTTTCTGTCCATAACTTTTCGAATAAAGAAAAGATTACTTTTGCGCTCCTCAAAGCCGTTCCCCATGTCAAAGATTGGTGAGAAACATTCTGCGAGCAAAAAGACACAGAAGAAACCTCATTATTTTCAGTCACGGCCACCTGGGAATCCTTCAGGGATGCTATTAAGGAACAATACTACCCTGTTGGAAGTTATGACGACTTGTATACCAGATGGACCACACTGCGACAAGAAAGAGACCAAGCAGTGCCAGAGTTCACAAATATCTTCCATACCCTGCGCACCAAGCTGGGTATCAAAGATTCAGAGCGACATCTGGTGCTCAAGTATCGCGGTGGTTTGCATAGATACATCCAAACTGAAATGGAATTTATGGACATCTCTTCCTTAGGCGCGGCCTACCGATATGCTGTCAAAATCGAGCAGAAGCTCAAACAAAAGATGCGGCAATTTAGGCCTAGGAACCCTTCACAGCAAAAGATAGGAAAGGACGACCCCAACCCACAGAATAAAGGACAAAGCAAAGATGGACAGTATCAGGACAACCAGTCCAAGCCGCAAGCAAAGGACACCGGAAAAACAAAGAAAGATACCGAGAAGTGGTGCAACTTCCATAAGAGCCCTTGGCATAACATTGCTAATTACCGCTCAAAGCAGTCGCCGGTGGCCGAAGTGAAAGTATCTGAATCAGATGCGGGTTCTGACTCTGGGTCCGAACCAAAAAGGGGAAGACGGATCATTGACGCGGAACCCAGTGCCACCATTGCTACCACCAAGCTCCAGCCTGATAAACCAGACGAGCCAAAAGAAGGAGAACGCCTCTTCCATTCACAGATGTGGGTAAAAGGCACCCTGTTGCACTTCATCGTTGATAGCGGTAACCAGAAGAATCTCATCTCAGCAGAGGTCGTCAAGCGCCTGGCCCTGCCAACAACACCGCACCCACAACCCTAAACCATCGGATGGCTCCGCAAAGGAAGCGATCTCCGTGTCAGCCAACAATGTCGACTGCCATACAGCATCAAGCCCTTCAAGGACGGGGTATTGTGTGATGTTGCTCCTCTCGAAGTTTCAGATGTTCTTTTGGGCCAACCTTTTTTATGGAAACGTCACGCTGTAATGAGTCTAGGCCTCATAGTGTTATTATTTCTTTGAACAGGAAATTGTACAGGATAACCAAGGCAGTCCCTCCTAGTGTTATTTCCTTGATCTCTGCCAAACAATGCCGGAAGGTCATCTCTCAGACCGGGAAATTTGTCTTCTTCGTGATTCGCTCTCATAGTGAAAGAAAGATCGCAGCCACATCCCAAGCCTCCACAACCGATCTATCCACACAACAGAAGCAAGTGGATAAGGTGGTGCAAGGATACTCACATATCTTCTCCTCTCCGACCGAGGTACCTCTGCACTGCCAGGTCAAGCATCCCATCGATCTGACCCCAGGTGCACCGCTACCCAATGGGCCGGTCTATCGCTGCTCTCCGTTGGAAAACGAGGAGATCAAGAGGTAGATCCACGAATTGCTCCACAAGAGGCACATCCGTCCCAGTTCATCACCTTGTGGGAACCCAATCGTGCTGGTGCAGAAGAAAGATGGAACCTGGCGACTCTGCATTGATTACCAGGCCCTGAATAAAATCACAGTCCGTAATCGGTACCCGATTCCCCGAATCGACGACCTCCCTGATCAGCTCATGGGGGCCAAATACTTCAATAAGATTGATCTGAAGTTTGGCTACCACCAGGTCCCAATAGAACAGACAGATGTATGGAAGACTGCCTTCAAGTCAAAAGAAGGTCTTTTTGAATGGTTGGTCATGCATTTTGGTTTGACAAATGCTCCAGCAACTTTTATGAGGATGATGGACGATATCCTATAACCTTTCACCAACAATTTTGTAGTGGTGTATCTGGATGACATCCTCATCTACAGCAAGACCTGGGGGGAATACTTGCAGCATATTCAACAGGTTCTGCACACCCTGCGGAAGCACAGACTATATGTAAACTTGGAAAAATGCTCCTTCGGCATGGACAGGGTCCATTACTTAGGCTACATCGTTGATCGACATGGTATGCATGTGGATCCAGCCAAGATCCAGGTCATCCGTGACTGGCCAGCCCCAACCATGCTCACTGAACTTTGGAGCTTCTTGGGCCTCGCCAACTTCTATCGTCGATTCATGCTGGGATTCTCTCATATTGCATGGGCCCTCAGCCAAGTGACCAGGGGTGGTGGTAAGGCAAAATTTGTGTGCGGCTTGTCCCAACAACAAGCCTTTGATGACTTGAAGAAGCGTTTGTGCTCATCGCCAGTACTCTCATTACCGAACCTGCAACATCCCTTTGAGATCGAGACAGATGCTTCAGATTATGCTGTGGGCGTCGTTCTCACTCAACACGGCCACCCCATGGCATATCATAGTGAGACACTATCAGATGTTGTCCGCAAGTACCTTACCTACGACAAAGAAATGTACTCCATTGTACAAGCCTGCTGCCAGTGGAGACATTACATTCTTGGGAAGGAGACAGTCATCCACACTAATCACAAGCCACTACAGTTCATGCAAACCCAAGGAAAGTTGCAGAATGACAGCCATCAGAAATGGTCAACATATTTACAGCAGTTCCACCTCAACATCAAATATAAAACAGGGAGTACCAACCGAGTCGCGGCACTTACCACGGTGCTAGACTCTTGTGGCCACGAGACCTCCGGATGGCCCCACCTCTATGAGACAGACCCTAACTTCTCCACCACCTATCAAATGTTGAGCACCAACTCAGTGGTTGCTCATTTCCATCTTCCGGACGAGTTGTTGTGTCGTCTGGGCCATCTTTGCGTTCCATCAAGCGAACACGTGAAGCTGATTTGGGAAGCTCACTACAGTCGGGTGGCAGGACACTTTGGCGTCGAAAAGACAGTGGCAGTGTTGCAGAAACATTTCTACTGGCCGAAACTTCAACATGATGTCGACAAGTATATCAGGTCCTGTACCGCTTGCGCTATTGCCAAACCAACCACTAAGAAACAGGGCCTATACACCCTTCTGCCTACTCCTGACAAGACGTGGGAATCCATCTCAATGGACTACATGTCGGGCCTCCCGTCCACCAAGAGGGGAAACGACTGTGTTTTCGTGGTTGTTGATCGTTTTTCCAAGATGGCGATTCTAGCCACTTGCAAGAAGAACATCACAGCAGAAGCCACTGCCAAGCTCTTCTTTGAACGAGTATGGGTACATTTTGGAATCCCACAAACCATTATCTCAGACTGTGACAGTCGGTTCCTCAGCTCATTCTAATCAAGCCTCTGGTTACTGCTGGATACCAAGCTCACCAAATCCACTACCTTCCACCCCCAGACCGATGGACAAACGGAGGTCGTCAACCGGATGGTTGTACATATCCTGCGCATGTACAATTCAACACACCCCCGCACATGGGATGAGAGTCTCCCCTATGTCCAACATAGCTACAACCGAGCCCTGCATAGCTCAACTGGCCACAGCCCCTTTCAGGTGGGGTTGGGATTCCAACCATTGGGCCCCATGGATGTTGCACTTCCCCTTGTGACCACCTCGGCCGACTCGTCCCCAGAAGCTAACAAAGCCGCCCGGTTCATTGAACGGATCCAGCATATCCGCCAACAGGTTCAGGATATTCTACAGAAGTCTAATGCCGAGTACAAGCAGCGCCATGATCAACATCGGGTGCCACATAAGTTTCAGGTGGGCGACAAAGTTTGGTTGCATTTGCAGAAAGAACGCCTTACAGGGCCCCATCGAAAGCTTCGCCCCCTCCGCTATGGGCCGTACACCATCACCAAGGCGGTGGGTGACAATGCTTTTGAGCTCAACATTCCCCCCTCCCTTGGTCTGCATCCAGTCTTCAACGTGGCTCTCCTTTGGCCATATTTCCCACCACTATTAGACACCTCAGAGATAGCAGAGAAGTTGACACCAACAAAGCTCAACCCTGACTGCCTACAACAAGCATCCAATGATCATATTGCAGACACACAGATCAACGGCACTCGACATCAAAAGATCCAACTTTATCGAGTTGTCAAAGCAGGGCAGCTCCTACACCCAAAGCAAGTGGCTCACCCGAGGCCAATTTCAGCAGAAATTTCCTCATCTGATGGAGGAACTCAACGCAATGGAGACCATTGCTTCCTAAGGAGGGAGGATTGATCCAGGTGGATATTGGTGGCCACCCACCTTTCCAACTGACTCAAAACAATTTTATGGCAATTTTGGTATTGTACTATTTTTAGCAATTTTTCGGGTCCTGAACTTCCGGGGCCATTTTGAGGCCCTAAACGACCTTTTTTGGCAATTTGGGAGGCCAAATGATTGCCATCGACATACATTTGGCCCCAGTCGAAAGTTGTAAATTTCGGATAGACCTTTCCAACGGGCTACCGAGCACCCCAAACGGAAATCGTATACAAAAGTTACGACCCTGGGAAGTTGATGTACTAACTTACCCAAACGGGGCCCACATGATTTTTGGCGCTTCATCTTCTAGGGTTAGGTTTTTGAATGTCTAGGGTTTTTGACATTTTTGTTTATTGTAAAAGGCCTTGAGAGCCTCATTGTAACCATCTTCTTGCGAAATGAGCCCAGCCATCACATCTCTTCTCAGAGATAAGCCGCCACCATTCCAGCAAGCTTGTTTTCTGCTACATTTTACAATTCTAGCTTATTTCCTTATTGAATAGAAAATCAGTTTTACTGTATCTCTGTTATTTTGTGTTAAGCATCTGATAATAATCTATATTCATTTCGTTCTGCTCATAAAATCCGGATCATATACTTGGGATCGTGTCCCTCTTTCAAAAGAAAGAAAACTTGTTAGTTGTAAGTGGGTGTATAAGACTACGCATCAATTAGAATGAATTAGAATGAAGTGTTGAGAGACATAAGGCTTGATTAGTTCCCAAAGGATTCAAAGACAATCAAGCCTTATGTCTAACACTCATTCTTATCATGATAAGAATACATCATAGCAAATCATGGTACAAATTTAACACACACCATACATGCATGAAGAGATTTGTCACATCCTAAAATAAAATGGACATCTAACATTAAAAAGAAAATTGAGCATAAATACATCTTAACTAGATATTTTTCAGAATTTTTCTAATTTTTAAATCTTCAAAGATTGCTCTCACTTATTTTTCAGAATTTTTCTAAGTTTTTAAATCCCAAAAGATTGCTCTATAATTTATTTTCAAAATTTTTCTATTTTTTAAATATTGATAACCAACATAGATCCATCTTAAATCCGGATCTACCAATTCCCGAAAGGGATCAATTTTCTTGGGGTAATTTTGTTTTGTGTGTAAAAAATTTACGATAAAACTTAAAACTCAATAAATTTGATCCCTCTTGGTCATGCTTGGTAGATCCAGATTTAAGATGGATCTATGTTGATTTTAGTTTTGTATAGCTTTTGTATAATTTAACTTTAAGATGGATAATAGGGCCAACATATTATTGTTTTGTAATGTGGGTTATAGTTGCTACATCAGCGTTGTAGAGTCCTCATACTGAATTGTAGAGCACTGTACTACTCTTAGTGCAAATATGGCTCTCCAATCATTATATTCAGTTGGATCTCTACTCCGCTCATTATATTGGATACGGTAGATAAATATATTGTTGAAGTTTCCTTCAGCTCATAAAATATTGTCCTGTGATTATTACACGTAGGGCACATTCAAGATGTATAATACCCCGATATGTATCCTACTCTAATAAAGATTGCAAGATTTCAATAAGAGAAATCACATAATTCTGCTACTCTTATCAAATTATGTAGAATTCTATCTAGGCATGGTTCATGAGAAAAGCTTCCAAACAAATACACACCAATTTAAATACATCTTATGATGAAACGTTCAGAAATTAAGCTAATATAAGCAGGTCTGACGATGATTGTAACCTTTCCTTTAAAATATCACCCAGAGAAGAGCATACAATCTCTTTTACGATACAGCATAAAAAGACTTTAGTTTTTCAAACTCCGGTACATATTGTTGATATGTTCCTGCACAATAAAAGCTCCGTGTCATATATGAGCCGCCAGAATAAATTAGTTTGCAATGCGCAAAATATTTGAAATCATGCTTCTACTTATTTGAATAAACTTAGCTCGCTGTCTGATATAGTAAAGGAGTGTATATTCACGTTTACCTGATAATACTTCAGTAGCTGGGGTCTCTTTTTCTTGAAAGTGGGTGTCATTAAATCTCTTTCCACGTCGAACAGCTGAGGATCTAGATGGATGGCCTTAATGTGCTCAAATCCTCTGAGCTGATAAGAGGCAAGAACACTGCATAAGTTATTGAATGTAGATAAATTGAAGCAGAACAAGCCCATAAAATGTCCTAATTAGAAATTCATGCTAGGTCTACGAAAAGGGAGTGTACTGGCACATGTAATGAAACATATATTGCATACATTTTTCATTTTAGCAACAGCATTCAGCTCCTCGAGTATGAAACTTCTCAATTTAGGTTCCGAACACAAATCATCGAAATCTCCATTTAGACCATTCTTTCTAGCCCAAGATTCAGCCTCCTCTTGGTTTGGTACAACAACAGCTACCAAAGATGACTCAAAGCTGTTGCCATAAACCCAAATCTGCAAAAAAAACGAGTACCCAGTCGAGACAATAATCAGAGGATTACATGCAAGGAACAAGTTTTCAAATAAATCGATCAGCTTCTAGGCAAGAATCGTGCAGAGAATATGATCTTACTGCATCTACACAGGAACAATTTCCATAGACGTTCTCAAGATTCTCGACCGCAATATATTCTCCTTGTGAGAGTTTGAATAAGTTCTTCTTCCTATCGATGATTTTTAATGTACCATCCGGCTGCAACTCACCAATATCCCCTGCAAAGGTATCAAACTTCATTTACTTGATTGCTTTACTCAAATTTTGCTTACAGTTTACATGGAAACATTTGCATTTATTTTCACTCTAGAGATGAAAAATGCCTGTTCCATTCTCAGTGTTCATCAGCATTACCAAAGATGGTTGTCCATCCATATTTGTTGATGTATTTATGTTTTTCCACATTATTCAACAGTTTCAACAGGAACCAATATCAAAATAATTAATCATAAATTCCTTCAAAACCTATCGGGTGTTGCGGTTACTGGAAAATCTTTAAAATTGAAATGTTTAAGAACTAGATGATTTGATCGTTAAGCTTGGCCTTGCTGTCACTCGTTGTAGTTGGAAAAGGTGTGGTCAAATAGGCCATCTTGTAACAAGGTTGAGAAGGCATCTGTTTATTGACGTGGCCTGTGACATACGTCATGAATTTAATCGCATATTGGGTTACAGTGACTTAGGTTGATTCATCAGTGTAATGTTACAAAGCAAGCATTACAAGTGAAGATGCTCATGAGGGAGGACATACTAAAATATAGTAAAACCTGAAGAATTTAACCGAATAATTTCTCCCAACAGCCTTACAAGCCCAACAAGAAGAAAAAATTCTCTATTATTCGTGAAAATCTTAAAAAGTTAAAAAGAGAGGCATTCTCCATGTAAACTTAGCTAAAGAAAAACTTGAGCCAATCCAAAGCAGTGAATGAAGGATATCCTGGACATACTTGGATTTTACGGGCCTTAGGGCTTACTGCCTTTTGGATCCCTAGAAACTTCACTAGGCTAGCCGCTATAATTGTAGCCTGTGTTATATAAGTAATAATAGTAAAGGTAACCTAGATTTGTAGACACTGGTATCCATATTTGGTTGGTTGTCTAATGCACCTGTATCAATCCCTGTGCACCAAATCCTACAAACAGTATTAGTTATGGACCAGCCCTCGGGATCTTATGAGTTGTAGTTCTGGTTGCATATTGTCCTCCGCATAATCTTACATGCAAGTCTTTGAGCTTCAACATCCTCTACACATCTCAGGACCAAAACTTATAGGGTTCTCCAACACAAACCTCCCTGAACCATACAATACTTTGATGTGTTCAACCTGGAAGCATTTTTCTTATGATCAACCAGATAATCGAGACATGTTAAGTTCTTCAAATAATAAATAATGTCACAGTACCATTCATGTTGCTCTAATTCCCCCATTACTGAAACACATTTCTGGACCATCTTCTTCATCTACGTTTAAAGCTGCTCTTTCAATACCCTCTATAAACATCCTGACCATCCATGTCCCTTAACTAACTTAGTTGGCCTAATCTCCATATTATACTCTTGAATTCTGGACCCCCATTTTCCTTGATAGCCAAACAATCCTTTTGGGCCAAAATTATTTAATTGCTTGGTGAAGGACATGGGATTATTTTTGGAATATCCTACATAACTTCTGAAATATTTTTTAGATTGTACGAGAGCATAGGCTTGGTTCTCCATTACAACATACTTCAACTCTCAATCCCCTAGTGCCTTTCTCATAAATGCTATGGGTTGCTCCATATTCTGATCATTTTTCTGTAGCAACACACCTGCTTGCTAAAATTGCTTCCTTTACTTTCTTGATTGCCTTCTTACTCTAATCATTCCTGTTGTTGCACAAACTAGCAGCCCTTGTATCGCAAGGAGTAATCGGCTTCTAACCTGGCGGAATCTCAAGACACTACCCCCAAGTGTCACACGGATAGGGTCCTCTCTCTCTAGGTTTCCCAGGTCCACCTGAGTAAACCCAGACTAACACTTTCTTGAACTTTCTAATAATCACGTCAGTATCAATAATCTTTAAAAAATTGAAATGGTCAGCCACAAAATTTGTGCCTTCAAGATTTAAGCGAAAAGATAAATAACAGATATCATAGTAAGGAGAAGTAAATACAATACGGATACCTATCTTCATACCTGATTTGGCTTTGTTGAAGTATGTCATCCGAAACTTACCGAAACCCAAAAAAATTGGTTGTTCAACATCTACAAATAAACTTCGCATTTATACATCATCTCCAATAGAAACAGGACCCACATCCTGAAGAGCTTCATCATCAGTTTTTATTGCAAAATTAATGATCCAATCTTCATCACCAATGCGACGATGCGAAGCGACAACCAGATCTTCGTCAACCTTGCTTTCAGCACTCTTGTGAATTCAAAATAGTACTTAGAGAGCTTCCTCATTTGATTTCAGATGTCTAACAAGAACCTGCTATGGCTGAAAACGATCATGGACCTGCTCTTCGGAATCTATGAAACCCCGAAGCTCAAATTGAATGTTGCTTGGCCTCGAAGAATCATAGTTAGGTGGGCCCAAAAATTCCCAATAATCATCACTTTGCTCATTGTGCGGAGGAACTATATTGCCTTTTTTCCAAGAGTCTAAAAATATCACAAGGCTCCCCAAGACAAGGAGGACTCAACATTTCTTCTTGTTCCTTGATTATGGCCTCTTGGTCTTTATATTCTTCATCTTCGGACATAAGGCCGAGAATGTTATCCACAAGATCTTGAACAACATTTTCTTCAAGTAAGCCTTCCGAGGACTGATCTTCACCATGGATTTGTTCGACAAGGTATGCTTTATGGGAGCTATCAATGGATTGATCTTCGTCATGGCACCCTTCTGCAACGATCCTAAACAAATCGTAAAATCCTCGCATCTCTTGAATCCTAGGTATCCATTGGTCCATGTTGTTGAGACACCAACATTTACAGAATATTTCTACAAAGTCTACATAAAAGGAAATTGTCCTTGCTTCAAGAGACTCATACCACTTCTTGGCATAGTCCTTGAAACCAAAAGATAAAAATTTCATCATGTCATCTTCATAGAGAATGCCTCTCTCACTCGTGAACTGCATAAATGCTATCTTCATAGATAATAAAATCATCTTCGTCGCCACGAAGTATGCTCTCACCTCCACCCAAAGGCATTTGCCGATTAGTGGAGGTTGAATCAAAAAAGTGATGCATAAGATTGGCCATCCATATTTTTTCCTTTTAACGTTCTGTCTTTTACTTTCATAGTTTAAATTGTTTTAACAACTTAAAGTCTCCTGAACTTAGTTGAAAAGCAAGTCAAGAGAGCTCTCTGTCGGAGAGTACAATGGTTACTGGTTAAAACTTGAATTAATCATTTCGCTACCACTACGTATGCTCTGCCCTTTGGATTACTCAGAAATAGTTGGGAGCACTCTTCAATTTCCACATTAACTTAATCAATCACCTAATAAAATTAACTACCCACAAGATAAGTGAAAATCCGACACTTCGTTAGACGTTTGGTGGGGAAATTTTGCCTGGGGACGCTGGATCACTGTACTCTGACCTTGGGGGCACCGTTAGACTACATTTTGGTGTAGTGTTGAACACGCTTTCAGGGCATTGGCAGCCAACATGTCCTTGTACGGAACCACCAATCTCTAAATTTCCGAACATTCCTCTTTGTACCTTACGGTATCTCGAGAGTTTCCCCCTTTTTCCCTAATCAACATTCATCAATTAATAATTTAAAATCAACCAAGAGACAATTGCACAACATTTCCTTTTTCCAGCATTGTCATTTTCACACTGTGTTTGACTCCATAAGGCACTGGTCCTTGCACTTTTTTCATTTGCTTATTATCAATATCAGGTTATCGTGCATCAAAACTCCCAAAAACAACTTAATAAACAACCCATCAACTAATTGGAAGGCCCTAATAACCTTAGTAACTTTCCATAGGGACTACCCCCCTTGGCTTTCGTTGGGAATTTTGCCTAAACGAAGAGTCAAGAACCAAGTGACATACTTGACTCGAGACTTGCCACCAAGGACACACCGAGCAGTAGCATAGATTTCTGATGCGACAAAGACGGTCTGTAATCCAGCAACAATAGTCCCTATGAACTAATAAAGATGTAAAAATGGACCTCCTCAGGAAAATGATAAAATAATGCCATGTAGACAATTTTTTATACTATTTCACTTTTATCGAAGCTATCCAAGGTTATTTCACTTTTATCAAAGCTACCTTAGATATATATTTTATATTAAAATCAATTTATGATGACGAAATTTGATGTAGTGTTTTCACCAAAAATAAGGAAAGAAAATTAAATATACAGTGCCATTTTAAAAGTTATTAGACCCAAAATTTTGAAAGTTTTAGAACCCCAACCCGGTTTCAAGCTTTGAAGCTTCTTTGCATATGGTTTAACGCCCAAACCCCAGTATGCACATTTTTATTCATAAAAATGACTTGACTTGAAACACATGAAATTATTTTCTCAAATTTTATCAATGTTGCATATATCGTCTCGGAGAAAGTATCGGTGAGGGTCTGGAATATAACTTCTCAGTGGTATCAACGAAAAATATCGGAAAATGTCGGAAGGCCACAAAAAAATACAAAAATATCATTTTTTTCAATTTTTAAAACATATAAAGCAACAACAACATCAAATAGACACATTGTTACATAAATATGATGATACAAGTAATAAATAAGATGCATAAGATGTCAAGTGGTCACATATCTTCACTAAACTGAAAATCCTGAAACATGTTCCTGATAGGATGATACAAAATCACATCAAAAGCTCAAAATAAATGTATCTCATGCGACGAATCATCATGGGGCATCTAGATACTAAATAGTACATAATAAAATCAAAATGATAGATCATAGGAATCCCAATCATCGATTCCCTCTACCCCTTTTACAAGTAAAGGGCACCACTCTTCCTCTGGAAGCAGTAGGTAGTCATGGAGGTACTCGGGATGAGGTTGGAGTGGAAGATCCAGAGCCTCCAACTACTCCAACTGAGGCAGAAGAGAAAGTGGGTTGTCTCCTCCCAACTTCAACTCCAACTACAGGTCTCTATGGTGGTGGTGGTGGGGGTACTTTATGTCCTCAACAAAAGTAGATCGAAAATAGGGATCCCAAGCCTGGCTTGATTCCCCTGGGATTGAAGGCACCTGCCCAGCACCAATGTTCACATCCTCTAGCTATGGAAGTGAGTCCAAGTCCATCCAAGACAAAGGAGTTCAACAATCAGTGCCACCAACATCAAGGTACATAGAGGGGTTGATGTGCTTAATTGAATGCCAATCCCACACCCTCATATATGATAGAATCTAGTGGCAATGTTGCAATCCTGAAATCCTGAAAACTATTAAGTCTATTGAATTCTGAATGGGATTAAAAATTCTACTTTTTGCTGACTGTACGGACAAACTACGGATCTCGATTTCTATGCCAATTTAATGTTGTATGGATTCTGGAAAGTAAGTGAATTAACTGCCTCGAAATTTGTGCCCTTTCTCTCTTGCTTTATGGATAGACATTCCTCAAAATCTGTACCACTTTATTGTTGTTGTATGGACTGCATTTAATGTGGTACGGCCTCCTTGGGAATCGTGCCCTGCTCCTCAAAATATGTCACTTGATTTTCATGCAAGGGTTTCTCTTCCTCTCTCTCAAAATCGACCTCTCCTCTTGCTCTTCTTCTCTCCAAAATTCTCTCTTGGAAATGTGAACAATGAATTAGGTTTGCCTTCCCCAAGCTTTTTTGTTCATGGCAACTTCCTCTTTTTCATCCAATGGTCTAGATTAGATTAGATGAAGGGCTCTCAATAAATGCTCAATAAATATTAATTAAATAACATTTAGTGCACTCATGTCATTTAATTAAGTGATAACCCTTTTAATTAATCATTCACTTGACTTTATCATTTAAATGAACTTAGGATATAACCATGACTTCACTTTTAATAAAGTGACTTCATTTAAAAAACAAAGTACTTCTCACTTTATTAATTAATGACTAGGGGTCACCTTTTAAAGTGTTCTTTTCCACCCCAAAGCAACACAAGGTGCACAACACTTCCTAGGTAACTTTTCAACACTTTTCACAGTGTATAGTATTATTATAATATTAGCTACTATTATATATTAATTATAGATTAACACTAGTTATGACATTAGTTAAAAGTTATTGGATCCAACTTTTCACGGTATATATTAATATTATAATATATCAATTATAATATAATATTATTACATATTAGTTATAATATTAATTACTATTACTATTATATATTAGTTATGATATTACTTAAAAGTTATTGGACCCAACTTTTCGCGGTGTATAGTAATATTATAATATATTAGTTATAGATAATATTAATATATATTAGTTATAATATTAATTATTATTACTATTATATATTATATATTGTTCACGTATTACCTAAAAGATGGATGGGTATATTAGTTATGATATTAGTTAAAAGTCATTGAACCCAACTTTTCTCATTGTATAGTAATATTATAATATAATATTATTATATATTAGTTATAATATTAATTACTATTACTATTATATATTGGTAACGTATTACCTAAAAGATGGATGGATATAATGGTTATAATATTAGTAAAAGTTATTGGACCCAACTTTTCATGGTGTATAATAATAATATCATTATTATAATATATTAATTATTGTATAACATTATTATATATTAGTTATAATATTAATTGCTATTACTAATTATATATTATATACTGCTTGCATATTACCTAAAAGATGGATGGGTATATTTGTTATGATATACCATCAAGAACTCCAATAAATTATGAACCCATATCTTGTTGTGTTTTTACAATGAGAGTGAGGCACTATTTATATAAAAGACTAGCCTCGCCTAATTTTAAGTTATTAGCCTACAAGATAATGTGAAAAATGTACCTTTTAGCGTGCTCACCCACAGCTTTGGGGGCTAAACCACTAAAAAGACATAAGATAACAATAGAAAAGTGCAATCAGGCTACACCAAGTGCTAGGTGTGCCCAAAGGAGGACGTCACGCCCCAACTAACCCCAACAGATGTGTGCCCTCAACGTCCTCCTTCATTATCCATGTAGGCTTCTTCAATAAGGAAGTACAATTTGTGGGTACACAACCCAAAGGAGGGGTAAAATAGGTCCAACTGAGCAAATAAGGTGTGCTAAACAAATGCTTTCACCTTTTACATGGCAAATAAAGGAGAGTGGTCATGCAGCGAAGCAATTAGCCCCCCAAGGGAACGAACCACTACAAGGCGAGCACCTCCTGGAAGTGGAAATCAAGCAGACCATCCATGACATGATTAGGGGTATTTAGCCCCAAATCAACACTCTAAGCTTCAACTTGGCCTTTATATCAAAAAAATTTAACCCCTTGCTCTAGTAAACCTGACTGAGAATGCTGCAGATACTTTGAAACGTAACACTATGCATAGATATAAATTTCCAATGTCTTTTCTAGGGCTTTCTGCACCAAATTAGATTCAGATTTATTTTAATGAGACGCACTTTGGACACAGATTTTCATAAGCGAATAAAATTTTGTTAATCTAGAAATCCAAGCTAACCTAGCGGCTAGAAAATTTAAAATAATAGAGAATGTTAATAGTGGATAATGAGCTAGAAATGAGTACCCGATCCAGGTGGCTTGTTCCATTGGGTGAAGGAATCGACTCGCCCCTCCTCACTGGTGCTCTGATTGGTAAATGCCCATCTCCCTTCTAAGCTAAAGTTCGGCCTTCAAACAGATATAAATACATGCACAATTTTTTGTCCTTTAAATCAACGTTTCATTCATCAATAATTTCCAAGCTTACAAGGGATCTCTTGCTAGGAAAATGGCCCTAAGAAAATATACAGCAAACATAGCAAATTCTGCCACAGTGAAAACAACTCCAACTGCAAAACCGCCCCGAAAAAACTCGGCAAAAACCTGCGTCAATTGTTGCCCTGTACAGTCTGATCCATACGAATTTACGGATTCGTATTGCCAATCCATACGACTCTACAGAATACATGTACAGCTTGATCTATACACTTTTACGGATCCATACAACCATGCAACATGTTTGTACGGTTGTACGACTGCCTTGCAAATTTCTGCGCCTATTCCTAAACTGGTTCGGTTGCCTGGTGCTTCCCGGACCACTATCTTTTCTCTCTCTCAACCAAAATCTGGAAAGTAGAAAGTCCTTGTCTCTCACTCCATGCTTGAGTTTCTCCCTTGTGAGAAGTGTGTCTTCTCCTCTCACCTTGGATACCTTTTATACTATTGAGATGAACCAAAACCCTAACTCTGATGGTTGAGATTAGATCTCACTCACTTGAGATCAATGGTTGAGATTCACTTAATCAACTTAAGTCACTTGTGCCCAAAACTTAGGAACTTTATTAAATTAACCCTCAATTAATCTAAAAAGACATTCACTTTACCAATTGACTTTACTAAAGTGAATTTCCAAAGTTCCTGAGAGGTACTAGTGACGATTTCCATGAGTAAGATATTAACTCATGGAAATACATGTCTAAGCTACAAACATCAACAGTACAACTATTGTTTATTGCTCAAATTTACTACTTAATAATTCTTTGTTGTTGTTGATGTAAATGCCTTCTGCTGGGATGATTGAGAATAATGGTTGTAGCACAAAGCCCCTATTGTAGATGACTACCATAAGTTCACTTTTTTTAGGACTGCCTCATATTGATACAAGACTGCCACTTCCTTTGTTCCAATTAAACACAGTAGGCTACAGGTCTGTTTTTTGCAATAGGTGGCCGTTGCAACTTCAAGAAGCTACCCAAAACTGTTGTAGGAGTGCCTAGAACTAATCTTTATAGCTGTAAGTGACCAACTCTAATTCTTTGCCTTAAACTCTATTACGGTTGCTAGAGGACCTTGACTTTCTCAATTTTGACACTTATACCAAAATGGGGGTAACAACCCCCCACATCCCATTTGAAGGAAATGCAAAAGGGGACGTTTCGTGGAAAAAAGGAAACATAACACTCCTTCGACTATTTTTTACCAAAAAATTAAAAATATACAAAAAATTAAACAATAAAGAGCCATGTTGTCCATTATTTCCCTTCTCTCTAGCCATGATGTCATTTCACTATTCAATATGGTCGTTTTTCCGATTTTGTTTTATCAGTTATAGCTTTTGTATGGTTGTATCTCATTTTATTTCACTTGATGTATGTTGTAAACTTGTATTAATCTTTAGATTATAAAATTAAAGACTTTCATGACTTATGTTCCAACTTCCATTTTTTATGTATTCTAATATAAATTTTGTAGTATTTCTAGCGAGGTCCCTGTTATCACATAACTTGTAGTTGCCCCTAAAAGGTGATCCTATCCAGGATGGTAGAGGGGATGGGCAACTAAAGAGGTGACCCAAGCATTCCACCTTTCAAAGATGCCTTGTTTATGATTGATGACTAGTTGGAGCGAGCATTTGCTTTAGAGGAGATCTACATGTCATATTTTGCCACTTTTGAGGAGCATCCACCTTTGGGACCCTTTCTATGCTATGTTTAGAGGCTTGTCCACCTTCGGAGGTGTTTATTGCATCTTTGGAGGCAATATTTTGGAGAGTTTGCACTCATGTCTATGCCATATTTGAACGGGCATCCACCTCTTGGACGCTTGTGGATTTTTCAGATATGCTCACTGAAAATCACAAATCCCAACTTGGTCTCAAGTCTCTCTAAGACCCATGCACGTAGTAAATCCCAATTCTCAATCCCCGAGAATGTATCAGCATATACAATAACTTATAACATGAAACACATGATTTCTATCTACAACTTTACAGAATATAGCAATCACACATGAAACTAAACACAATAATTTCGGTCAATGTGACCCTAGAAAAACCCTTGCGGGAAAACCAGTGAAAGAGAAAAATAGAACAATCCAACATAGACTTTTCTTTGAGCCAAAGGGCTCTGATGCTCAAGTCTGAACTCTGAGGGAATAGCTAGGAATGTGCCCCTCTGCTCAGAATGCGCCCCTCTACCCTGATTGTGCCCATTTATGTATCTACTATCTAACTAGGGCCTCTCGCCCCTCTGCCTCTAGATCATTGTCTCGCTAATACCCTCTGCTGTAGTCCCGAGGTTCATGTGATTACCATAGATACATTACATGTTATAAGCAAGCATACACAATGATACAGATACAAGAGACGAAACAGATAGAGAGAAGCACAAGCCTTTGTATTAACCAGCAAAAGCAGAATACAACATAGAACTAATCTAACTAGTACATCGGCTCAACAGCCTATATATATACATCTTTCAATACAGTTACATAACCGTCTGTCAACCGACCCAACTGACCCGACCTATACTAGTCGACGCGACCTGCCGACATATACTTCATAATGGTCGGGCGGAGGGCCTAGTCGATAGGTCGACCTAGGTCCCTCCAACATCTCCCCCACCTCAAAATCTTTTTTCATCCCGAAGAAATGGAGAGATCAAAACAACAAAAGAGTACTTAGATGATTATGACGATGGCAGGCTGGAGATGGTAGCATCAGGTAGTTGTAGACAGACCTCAATAATAACTTCGGCAGAGACAGAGAGATGGTGTTGAAAGTCTTCCCATGTACGCAACGAATTTTGGATATCCATAGTCAATGTCGTGAGCTTCAACAAGTTTTCCATCTTGTCTTGAGTAGATATATTCTGTAAGTGAATCATGTCGAGGCCAAATAGAGTAATTGTTTCTTGGGCAGCAGCAAGTAGAAAGTGAAAGTGCGCCCATCTACTCAAGGAATGCACCCCCTCTCTATCTACCAAATGCTCTGCAGCTGGAATCAATCTCTCATAGAAGCAGTCTCTGCCTCTAATGTGTCCTCTCTTTACTACAAATCAAGTGTGCTAGATCTCTACTCATATCTGCACACTAACTCCACAAGCAACTACGCCCTCCTCTCTCAAGAATGTGCCCCTGCCTCATACAAGCATTCACCCTCATGCACTGACTCACTCCTCTTGTGTGTGCTCAATCTTTGAGCCCTCAACTGAAGACTCAACTGCCTCCAAAGGATCCTCTCTGCCTGAGAAGGAGTGTGTTGGATCTCTCTCAGATCTATGCCCCTCCTCTACCTGATGATTGCACCCTTCTCTTCTCAAGAATGTGCCCACAACTTCATGCAGTGATTCTCACAACCTTTGTAGATATGCTCACTACTCACACTGTTGCTCACAATGATCAAGGTGTGCGCCCCTGTTAGCTTCTTCTCTCTTTTATAAGCTTCTAGTGACTTCTAGGGTCCTGAAACCCTAATTCTATTATCATGTACATGCAGCATGCAAATCTCGTGCACATGCATCATGCATATCTCTTGCACATACAGCATGCAAATCTCATGCACATGCATCATGCATAACTCTGCATGTATCCACCGTTGGATCCATGATGACTGGTAGACTGTTTCTCACACACTACACCGATGCCTATATTGTTAATGCACCTTCATGCTAGGCATAACCACATGAAGGATATCCCGAGATACACTATCTCAACACTCCCTCTTAACGAGGGAAGTCCTTCTAACAAGTCCTCCACCAAAATCCTTCTCCAGATGCATCTCGCCCTATGTTATAGAAGCTCCCTCTGTCTCTAGAATCCATCCCTCTACTAATCCTATACTCTAACCTGTAGACCTGTGCCTGACTATAATGCTCCGAGATATCTCATCTCACTACTGAGCACTATCATGTTGTGTCATCTCGGCTCCTATGTTGCTAAACACCCCACATAGAAGTATCTACCGAGCTACAAAAACTAACACTCCCTCCTAGTAAGGAAGGTACTTCTGGAGAAACATCCACTAAGATCAAACACATCATTTGTTGCTACGGTTGCTCCCTCTGAATTGGAAGACTCCTTGGATGCATCTGTTGCACTCTGATATGAATATCTACACTCCTCCATCAGTGTCATCTCATACACTAATCCAAATTCTAGACTCCCTCTAGATTTCAAATAATGCCTCAGTGAACAAGGAACACCCCTCAATCACAGATATAGTATAGTACTCGCGAATATAAACCCTGGTCTCAGAGATCAAATAGATCTGACATGTGCCCTCCCAGATCTAGTATGAATACTCGCAGATCTGGTATATGATTGCTATGATCTATAACTGCACTCCGATACCATGTAGATGTTTCAGATATGCTCACTGAAAATCACAGATCCCAACTCGGTCTCAAGTCTCTCTAAGACACATGCATGTACGAAATCCCAATTCTCAATCCCCGAAAATGTATCAGTATATACAATAACTTATAGCATGAAACACATGAGATCTATCTACAGCTTTACAAAATATAGCAATCACACATGAAACTGAACACAATAATTTTAGTCAATGTGATCCTAGAAAAACCCTTACGGGAAAACCAGTGAGAGATAGAATTGCTTTTATATCTTCAAGCAGTTTACAATAAGTACAATAGAATAATCCAACGTAGACTTATCTTTCAACCAAAAGGCTCCGATGCTCAAGTCTGAACTCTGAAGGAATAGCTGGGAATGTGCCCCTCTGCTCAGAATGCGCCCCTATGCCTTGATTGTTCCCCTCTCTGTATCTGTTATCTAACTAGAGCCTCTCATCCCTCTGCCTCTGGATCAATGTCTCGGCGATACCCTCGCTTCGGATATGATGAACTCTATCTCAGAGCTCACCCCCCTCTGTCTACTGAATGCTCTGTAGCTAGAATCAATCTCTCATAGAAGCAGTCTCTGCCTCTAATGTGTCCTCCCTCTGCTACAAATGAAGTGTGCTAGATCTTTGCTCATATATGAACCCTAACTCCACAAGAAATTGTGCCCTCCTCTCTCAAGAATATGCCCCTGTCCTCATGCAAGCATTCACCCTCATGCAACAATTTGCTCCTCTTGTGTGTGCTCAATCTCTGAGCCCTCGGCTGAACAATCAATTGCCTCCAAAGGATCCTCTATGCCTTTGAAGAAGTGTGTTCGATCTCTCTCATATCTGTGCCTCTCCTCTGCCTGATGATTGTACCCTTCTCTTCTCAAGAATGCACCCTCTAACTCATGCAGTGATTCACCCTCATGCAGGGATTCGCTCAACCTATGTAGATATGCTCACTACTCACACTGTTGCTCACAATGTGTAAGGTGTGCACCCCCATCAACTTCTTCTCTCTTGTATAGAGTTCTGGTGACTTTTAGGGTTCCAAAAGCCTAATTTTGTTATCATGCACATGCAACATGCAGATCACATGCACATGCAACATGCAGATCTCATGTAAATATAGCATGAAGATCTCATGCACATCTCATACATAACTCTCCATGTATTCACCGTTGGATCCATGATGACCGGTAGAGTGTTTCTCACACACTACATTGATGCCTATACTGTTAATGTACCTTCATGCTAGGCATAACCACATGAATAACATCTCGAGATACAATATCTCAACACTCCCTCTTAACGAGGGAAGTTTTTCTAATAAGTCCTCCACCAAAATCCTTTTCCAGATGCATCTCGCTCTCTGCTGTAGAAGCTCCCTCTATCTCTGGAAGACATCCCTCTATTGATCCTATACTCTGCCATATAGACCTGTGCCTGACTGTAATGCTCCAAGATATCTCATCTCGCTACTGAGCATTGTCCTGCTGTGTCATCTCGGCTCCTTCTATGTTGCTAGACAACCCCAACATAGAAGTATCTGCCGAACTACAAAAACTAATAGGGCTATTCTTTGAGCCTTCATCATTAGGGATCTAACATTCCACTTTTGGAGGTTCATTTCACCTATTTCATGCCACTTTTGATAGAGTGTTCTCTTGAGGGTTTCTAGGACACTTCTTCATGTTATCTTTTGGGAGCTTTCCATTTTGAAGGATTTCCTATGTTATTTTTGGAAGAGCATTCCGCTTTGGAGGTGGATTGGTTGTGTTTTGGAGCTAGTGTCCTATCCTAGAGGGGTTTGTTGCACCTTTGATGAAGGGCATTTCAAATTTGGAGTAGATATAGGGGGTCAAACCGTAGATCTAGGGCTTCTTCCTTGCTTATGCACAAGTTCTCTTAGAAAGCTACCTTTAGAGATCCTTGGGAGGCTAGGTTTTGGACTTCTACTTGGTATTCATCCTCAAGTTGTGGTGGTGCCCTACTCCTCGGACCTTTTCTCTCTTGGAGCTTGTACATGTGGCTTTAACCACCTTATTTCATGGCGCATATTGTTGGAGTTGTTGAAGTTGTTTGGTTTGCGTATTCCATCCTTAACTAGATTTTGGGTTTATATTATTACTTGAAGAAGTCTAAACAATCAACGATTTTAATTTTTTTGACGATATAATCTTTTGGCCAAATTGTAATTTTTCATTGTTCAAATTCCATTTTTACTGCAAAAATGCATTCAATGCCCTCGAATGCCCTAGTTGCACCTGAATTGTGCAATCTCAACAACTTATATCTACAGTTCCACCAATTCCAATGAGATTTCAAGCAAAAACGGTTGGAAAAATGGTCGGAAAAGTGGTCAAAATCATTGATTCTTTAGACTACTCTATATTACTTTATTGTAGAATGAAGATAAGATAATTTAGTAATTGTCCAATAAATGACCACTAAAGTAGGACAAAGGGGTTGTTGAGTACAATGATGTCAATACAAAGTGGGAGCACTAAAGCGGTTCCTATAAAAATAGAATACCTGAAGCAAAAAGCAAGAGTCTGGACCTAATCTAAACTGTGTTGAAGCACTCTCCAAGCTCTAGAGCGGGAATCCCCCCTATGGAGGAGAAAGATGGATGAAAGATGCACAAAACCGGCAAATCCAGGATCTAGGAAAAATGAGCAACAAGCAATGGAGCGCATGTCTCACAATATGTTGGATCCGTCTCTCCTAGCATACAACACCGAGTGGACGAAGCTCAAGATAGAGAACTGTGTAGAGGAAGTGCCAGAAAGAGAACTAGATGACGTATTGTGCTATTATTTGGAGTAGCAAGCCCGTCGCTGGCGACTGGATGATCTTTGTTGAATGTTGATGTGAGATATGGACTGGCAATGTTATTGAGGTCTCTATGACTATTGTTTGGAGGAGCAGGCCCGCCGCTGGCGACCAGATAATCTTTGTTGAATGTTGATGTGAGATATGGACTAGCAATGTTATTGAGGTCTCTATGAAGTGTGGACAGCCCTCCAAGGCTTCACTGATCGATGGTTGGGGCTCAGATGGCTATCCATCGATTTTGAGAGTTTTCTCTCTTTTGGAGCTTATTGGGCATATCTTTCTTGGTGCATATTGAAGTGTAAAGTTTTCTTCGCCATTCAAAGTGTGCCTTATTGTTCCTATTTCTCTATGCCGTTGGTGAATTGTAAAATTTACTTCATTGGAAGGATTAATTGTGAAAAGTATTCTCTATATTTCCCTTTGTTGTCTTATACTTGAATGTATCAATTTGCCACCATCATCTTTCTCCAGTTGTTGCTCTTTGACACTTGATTGCATAAGTCACACCCTAATTAACAATGTTTTAATGTGGTACCTTCTTGGGCCCTCCAACTAATTTCCACATTCATTTTTCAGCATGTTAAGGTTTAATTATGTATTTGTACTCAGCCCTAGTTGCTGCAACCATTCATGAACTTGCCCACTTGGACTAGGACCATGAAACCATTTGCCCTTTTTGTTGGATTGGCACTAGTCCATTGGTCCTTCATCACCCTTTTAATCTATTATATTACAAAGACAAAACCATTTTGCTAAGCTATCTCTTCACATCACCTTGAGCCATCATTGTCATAACCTTAGCAATCCCATCCTAAGGAAGCCCCCTTGGGGAGTTATTGAAGTGACAATGGGTAACCCCTCTAGGTCCCGGTTGGGCTAGCATTGTTCTTTTGGGCTTTAATCACACAACAAGTTTGAGCTGTAACAAGCAGCTTTAACTGTGAGTTGCACCAGATTAGAGGTGGTTCTTTTTCCCTTGACAGAAAATACCCACACAGCAGTTCACTTAACAACAAATTTGCAAGGCGTAATGATCTGCATGCTTCACAATTTATAGTGTTCTGCAGAGATACTACAGGGGTGCCCGATTTTTTTTATTTTTTTTACCACCATTTTTCTGTGACTAATCTGATTTCATTGAATTGGTTGATTACATAGTGTCAACTGTGTCTATATTTCAAAATGGAAGCTAAACATGACTGCAATTTTTTTGGGTAATTGTTGGCGGTGATTGTTCCTCACGAACTTAGGTGTATGGCAGTGAACTTCACCTTGCAGCCAAATTTTTAAACTTTAAATGGCCAAGCGCCAAATTTTGGTCAACGACATAGGGATCAGAGAAACTCTGAAAAATGGGGGTGGCCAAAGAATGGATCAGACAACGTCTGAAAGGGGCATGGCCAAATGCCAGGATCAGAATTGGCTCTCATACCAATGAAATGAACAATAGTTCATTTACTAACAAATATCCAATATAAGGACAGACAACAGAAATCCATATAGGACAAGTAATAAATAACTGTATAAGAATATGATAGATGATAAATGATAGAATGATTTACATTGACCTCTGTGATGGTATATATAAAGTTAAAAACTTCAAAACATTGATTGGTCACATTGGTTGAATGGTCATGTCCTTTAACTACGTCATGTCCCTTTACTAGGATGTGTCACTTCATTAATTATGATTATTATCATAATATGTGTGCGTGTGTGTTCATTACAATTTCCATGTATATCAAAGTCGCAAAATATTTTTGAAGAAAGCAAAGATGCATTCATTATCATAAGCATATCTGAGCATGTACTTTCACCAAAAGGAGCTTCAAGTTACATGGATACTATCATAAAGAAGTGCTAGAGTTCCAAACAGATTGTATGGACCGGAAGTTCATCCACTACTTTTCATCTATTTTGCCCACGAGTGCATTGCCTGGCCTGTGGGATCTGTCCCCAAGATGGGGACATGCATTCCTGTACCCGAGACAGGTGTGGAAGCATCCAGACCAGCTGAGGATGTCTACAAGCCTGATGGGGGACATCCCCAAAGACAAGTCCCCCAAATCAGAGAATGCCTCCTGTAACAGGGAACACCGCCCCCTTCCCCCCTCAACAAACAATCCCCCCCCCAAAAAAACAGCATCAAGTCATTTGAGTTTCAGTCACAATAGGGAATATCTAGGGGGGCTCCATTTATAATTAGTCCATTAGTTACTCATTAGAAGAAAACGAAACAAGCTCAGTATCTATCAAATTTTCATTTCCTAAATGTCCCTGGAGTTTAGCATTTAGTGTTTTGATTGATACATAGTATGGGTGTTTCCTGCTCAGTTTCTTAGATTTTCCAATTTTTCAGCTAATAAAATAAGCAAAACTAAAAGCTCAGTAGCTATCGAATTTTCATCTCCTAAATGTTCCTCGAGTTTACCTTTTAATGTTTCAATTGATAAATAGCTCGGGTGGTCGGTTTGTTATATTTTCCAATTGTTGAGCTAATAAAACAAGCGAAACTAAGTGATTGAAATCATCCTTCCTTCCAAGTTCCATGAATAATTATGTACCTTAAATATCTCAAAAGATGAAACAAGACAACACTCAGACGTTTTAGCCATTCCATGTTTCTGCATTCTTACCTGTGTGAAACCAGCCATCTTTGAAAGCTTCTTTTGTAAGGTCATCTCTCTTGTAATATCCAGAAAACACCGTTTTACCCCTGAAACAGAGCTCTCCCTGAGAAATATCTGCCAAAGCATCATAACCCATTTCCGGGACTGACTTAAGGCGCACTTCAGTTATTGGACTTACAGGACCTACTGTACCTAACATTGAAAATTCATCTGGTAATGCCACAGAACTCCATCCACAAGTTTCTGTCAATCCTGCCATGCACCAATAATGGATCAGTAACTCATAATGCATTGTCAACTTTAATTGAGCCTCGTAGCTTTAAAACAAACACATTCCTAGGCCAGCCAAATGATCAGCTAGTAAACCCATTGCTTCATATTCTTAAGTACAGTAGCAAAACACTAAAATCTTTGGACTTACCATAACCTTGTAAAACATGACAACAAGTAGTTACTCTTAAAAATTCCTCCACGGAACAACTTAGGGGAGCTGCTCCAGACAATATAAGCCGTACCCGGCCTCCTAATCTTGCTTTAATCTGAATATATCATGCAAATACAACAAAAGAGCATCATATATAGCAGTTAACAAAGGCAAACTCTTGATAGTAAACAGAGAAGATGAAGAAGATATATAAAGCCTAACCTTACTAAACAAAATTGCATCTGCCAATGGTGATGCTTGATTTTGCTTGAAGCCCAGTTTTATCCATGAAAGCTTACTGTAATTTAAACAAGAGAACAGAAAGTACATTCAGTGATTTTCCAAATGATGAAAAACAAATGTAAGAATCAAGAATGCTTTTTGAACTCAGAAAGCTCTTGAAAAGCCAATGCACCTACTAGTTATATAGAGAATTAAAAATTAATCTCGTCATCACACCACTCTCCTTGAGGCGTTTCATTCCGCCTGTCAGCAAGGGAGAACAGTGGTCAAAAATTAAAAGTATAGCTTTAGAATGATTAATAGACCAGCCAGATTGGCAGTTAAAGTTCACAAACCTGCATAAATGCGATCAAACACTCTAGGCACGCCTGCAAATAAAGTTGGCTTCAACTCCAGTAAATCATCTCCGAGTAATTTAGTATCCTTTGCAAGAAAAATATTTCATTATTCAAATGCCCAACCTGATTCCCTGAACTACTATCAATGAAAATTAACTTGTCTGGTAATGAAAACTTATTTGCATTGTCTGTAATTAATAATTTTTAAAGTAAATAGATGACTCAATTTACCCCTTGCCAATAGCCCACTGAGGCACCCCGATGAAAAAAGAACTCTTCAATGACACGGTCAAAGATATGAGCCAGTGGGAGGAAAGACAAATAAACATCCTCAGTTGTCATCTACATTTTGGGAAAAGATAATCATTTCAGTGTCATTCAGAAATCTTAAACAAGGAATTCGGTGAACACAATCTGCAGAGAAAGCCAAACTAGAGACCTTGCAACAATTAAAAACATAATACAAAGATGCAAGCCCTAATGATATAAATAAAGGACAAGAGGCTTAAATGTGTTGCAAAATAAACTTAAATTCTATGAGAGTAGAGCGACAAATAAATTTACCTTTTCTTTAACTTTTTCAAAGACAAGTTCAGTTCCAGCTATAGTCTGGGTAAGTGTGTCATGAGTCAAGATAACACCCTTTGGCTCTCCGCTGGTGCCACTTGTGTACATGATTGTGGAAATGTCCTCGGGCACAGGTGGTGAGAGTTCTGTCGGATTTTCTTTTCCCTGGAAAATTGAGTGGAATTGGTGGTTTTTCTGTAAGTTTTGGTACTACGATGACAATTAATAAGCATACAAATAAAAATTAACAAAAATAAATGTCCGCCAGACCAAATATATATCTGAGCGGATGCCCATTGTCAGATAAACACAGCAACTTTTCAGCACCACATAAATATAGATGCTTTGAATAGATCTCAATAGATGATCCCTGTCAGATAAACCAAGTAAATGATTAACATCTATCAAAACACATGTGAGAATTGTATATTTGTAACTATGGCTCAGGCCATATTCTTTATCTTTTATTGTATTGTTATCACATCCATAGTAGCCAGGGCTACCATGTCTTCAGATCAGTTTGAGCATATTTCTGAGCCAGTCCTTTACTATGATATATACTGAGATCAGCAGTTGATGAGCAGTTCATTGATGATCACTCCTATATTCAGCGGACCCAGAGCATACATTTATTCAGTCTCATGTCAGAACTGAGCCTCATGACCCCAGATTTGATGATTGAGTTAGCCATTTTCTTCCATACAGAGCAGATATGATGATAGTGCCCGTGGTTTATACAGCAGCAATGTTCCAGTGTTATTCAGTGGTTCAGATTGGAGATGCAGGTATATGACCCAGCAGGTATATGGTTTGTGCACTTGGATATTTCATATTATGCTCATTTACTTATCTCAGTAGTTTGACTGGGTATAGGGTGGTGATGCTTTAGCGATATCTTGTGTGGTTCTTATTGATTGATTAGAGTAGAGGTGATTCAGCTACTTTGAATTAGAAATTCTTGTGTATACTCATTGGTCATGTTGAAAAAGTACCAAGGAACTGTTTTTCCACCTTGTGGTGCCTAGGGGTGGATAAAACATTAAATGAGGAGGTCCCTAGTCACTTTATTAAAGTGAGATGCACTTTATAATTATAAAGTCACTTTATAAAGTGAGTTTGAGGTTATATTTATTAATTGACTTTATGAGAAAATTAAAAAGGTGAGTAAAGTTAATGTCTCATTAATTATTTAACCGAAATGCATTAAATTCATTTAATGAGAAAAAGTGAGCATTTAATGAGAGCCATAGATCTCATCAAGTCAAGTTTTTAATCCTAGCCCTTGGCTTAAAAGAAGTGGTTACCTCATATAAAACTAGGGAAAAAGCACAAAACCTAATTCAATGTTACCCAAGAGAGTTGGAGAGCAAGAGAGCAAGAGGAGAAAGGAGAAGAGAGAAAACAAAGGTTTTGAGAGAACTTGACCTTGAGAGGAAGAAGAAAAATTCTGGCACAAATTCCAAGGAAATGAAGGTGGCACAAATCCCAAGGCTGATGCAGTAAGAGGACAGCATGCAAATAGAGAAGAGTGCACAGAAATCGAGGCAGATTTCTGCATTAATTGTTGTAGCAGCTTGCACAGAAATCGACGCACACATGTGGAGGCCGTACAGCCTGTGTTGGCATGAATTTCGAGGCTGTTTGGGACATTTATTGCTGCTGAGTTTGCACAGAAATCAAGGCAAGTACAGGGACAGATTAAAGTCTGAGTTTGCACAGAAATCGAGGCCACACGGGTGAGGCTGTACAGCAGTTTCTGTGGGCTCAAATTTCGAAGTAAATTCTGGAAATTTTCAGCAGGCCATACAGTGTTTGTCTGGCACACATTTCGAGAATAAATTGGTTGAGATAAGTACTGCTGTAAATTTGTCTAATTTTGCCTAAAAGAATAAATTTCTCTCCTATCAGGTTTTTCCTGAGCCTATTTGGCTAAAATTCTGAGTTTGAATTTTATGTGTGTGGCTATTATAAATTTTCTTGGTTTCAAAAAGTGATAAGAATTCCATGTGTTTCAAGAAAAATTAAAAATTTTATGCATTGAAGCTAACATACAGTCATGGGGTTTGGGCATTAAACTCTATGTAAAATGTTTTTCTTGAAACCGAGTTGGGGTTCCAAAATTTTCAGGTCATACCCTCATAGTAGTATGGACTTGGTCATTTTCCCCTAGTATGGTTTGTTAGTCTTGGCATCATTTGTCACTTTCCCCATCCATTCGTTATCATCCGTGTTTGGTTGTATCTCGGCTTACACCTTAGCTAGTGATATAGAGGACTTCCCCCACCTAGGCCTCTGTGTTGGATAGACTCCATGTTGTTTTGTGTCTCAGCTCTGGAGTGTGTGATTCTAGTCACAGTGATTGTATCCTTTAGTCCTCGAAACCAAGTATGCCTACCAACAATGTTGCTAAACACTAAAGCATCAGAACTTAAATGTTATATCTAAAAGGATGCTAAGTCGGCATAAACAGTGTTAGTAAACACTACAACAAATATCTATAATAGCTAGTCAGTGGCCAAGGGACGAGCACTCATCCTTTGTAAGATGTAAGGTCGTTTGCCTCTACAAGGCAACAGGGTTGCCACTCCATCGCACCTATGGACGGTGGCGTGCAATGGAGGTCATACCAAGTCATTATCTGAGGGCCGCAAGGCTATTCAAGGCACCTACTCTTGGAGGCTGGCTAGTGAAAACCTTTATAAATGAAATAAATGTTAAATCTCAAAGTGTCAAGCTGACAATAAATCAAATTGCTATAAAGGTTGTTTGCCTAGAGTCTACTGGAAACAGTCTCATCACTCTACCCGTAGGTGGTCTTCCCTTATTCCTTTATCCGAGAGGTCACAGTGTTGAGGCTGTTAAGTCATATCCTTTAGCCCAGCCTTGTTTATTCCACGTTCACCTGTTTCTAGAAAAATGACCACGTCCATAAATAGCTATACACTTGAGGTCTTCTTTTGAGTAACTGGTTAAATTGATCTAGACTTATTCTTGATGATTTTATTGTATAATCGCCAGTTAAATGTCACTTTATATTTTAGTCTCGCTATCAATATATTTAAGGGAGCATATCTTATCCATTTGCACTTGCAGCATCAGTTATTTCTAGCCTAGGTCTTCATTTTGATCAGTTTTGACCTGGTCAACCTAGTTTGAACAAGTCAACAACAAGTTTAGGGATGAGATGGTCCGATGATGTTCGAGATTGATTATTCATGGTCCTTTGGTTCCCATTAGATGGTTCCATGCATCAGACAAAGATTTCATGTGGTGGTTTGTGAGATTTTTATTATTATCAGCAGTTATAGACCATTATTTTTATTTATCTTACAAATGATTATCCTGATGGTCACATGGTGTATGGGTACTCATTCCTACTTTATTTGGACCTTCTGAGTCCATTGGGACACTTAGTTTTCAGTTCCATGCACATACAATTGGTGTTGTGGTCAGTTCATCACTTTGTAGCAGATTGCCATATAAGAATGGCCTGTGCAGGACTTACAGAGATCATTTTATTTCTCCTAGGGTGCTACATGGGAGATATAGGGTGCAACCACTTGTTTTTGCCATACTCCCATATCCCCAAACACATTGGTACAGTCGGGTAGGTGCCCTGAGCAACTAGCAATGAGTTACAGGCATTTTTATCCTTTCAGGTGATGTTCCGACAGTTAAAAAATTGTAGAAATGGCTAGCAAGGAAATCGATTTGGCTTAGTGAGGCAAGGAAATGGCATGGGGTTTGATCAAAGACTTGTTGTGACACATTCTACACCTTCTGGCATAGTATTCATCTTCAGTGGGGTCCACACGTCCTCCCAATCATCTCATGAGGGCATCTTCTTATGTATTGGGGACGCACATCCTAGTGACTTTAGTCACTCTATGATGTATCTTGTACTTAATATATATGGGGCTTGGTCTAGTGAAGATCTTACTACCTCCTAGCCACCCCATAATGATGATATGTTGTTGTTCCTAGTCATGTGTCATGTCATACGTCCCCTTAGGGCATCATTAAGGGAACACGTCTCCCTCTTTTGAGTGATCCATGTATATTGTAGCCGGCTCATATTAGCCGTTGATCTCATTGTATTATCTTTTGATCTCAACCAATCATCTAAAAAGTGGTTAGGGTTTTGGTCTTTCTCAATTCTATTTAAGAGAGAGAACCCCCTCATTGTAAAGGACTTTGGCTCTTGGAATATTCATAATAAAGAGATTTTTGTGGAAATTCTTGGATCATATTTGTGGGATGTTCTTGTACTTGATTGGAAAGTCTATTTCTCTTAGTATTTGAGATATTTTTTGTGGATCAGAAATATTTTTGTGGAGATAGTGTTTAACTGCAGGAGGGCAACTTCACTTGGGCGTTTTTGCAGGGTTCCTCAACTCATTTCTCTTGAAGTCATTGTGTATCAAGGGGTTTTCAATAGCATCTTTGATCTTTGATATGCTCTTTGATATTTCTCATGAATTTACAGTCTGTTTTTCCTGAGCATTAAATCTCACTTCGGTAGTTTGTTTGTGCAAGAGAGAGTGGTGCACTTCCTTCCTTAGGCAAATCAATTTCACTTGGAAAAACCATCAAATCGTCTGAAATTGATCGAGAAGGGATAGATCATCACTTGCAAGGCATCTACAAGATTTTCTAGGTAAGATCTACTCATAATCTTTTGTTTTGAAGTTCTAATCCATTTGGTCATTTAATTTTACTGTTGAAACCCTAACTGTCGTAACTTCTAAAAATTTTATAGCTCAATTAATTTGGAATATTGGCAAATGATTTCTGGGTTTTTAGCTTTAGGCCTAGCCCTAAGTGGGTCTCCTAGGGTGTCACCCCTAAGGGAATTTGTCTTTCCCAAATTCCTAGGCACTGGTCACTAACCCTTGCACCCTCCTTGATGTTTCTAGTTTTTTGAATTGATTGATGTTCTTTCTTGCTTGTGAGTTAAGACAGTATCAAATCCTCCACCAAGCTTCATCCAAAAGGCACTAGAAAGCTTCGTCTTGACCTTAACCCTTCTACCTTGTTCACGTTTCCCAAGCCCATAAAAATTACTTCCATTTGTTAGTGCCTTGATCCTAGATTTGTTCCTCAAGTTCATAAGTCACCTATACCATTGATATCGGATTAATATTTTACATTTCATAAGCCTCCTGATCCAAATACAACTCTCCTTGTGACTTCATCCATAGATCTAGGGTTCCATATACCTGTTACCTTACGTATTCTGGTCTTCTGGTTTGATCTGTTGATTGGGTTAGATCTCTCTTATCGGGAGTAGATTCAGGTCTCCCCCTTTGCTATCTAGGGCTTTGATAGCATAAAGTGAAGAATGCCTCAATTGGCATGACAACCAATCCATCTGGGGATCGAGGCCCTCTTAGGTCACCTCGTTAGTTGCCTAGCTCCTCTACCATCCTGTACGGGATCATCCTTTAGGGGCAACTACAAGTTGTGTGATAACATGTATTAAAAGTTATGTGTATGGCTGACCTAGTCAAAATTGATATGGAGAATCAGTATAACCCTATTGGGGTTTGTGCCCTTGTTTTGTGGGCTCATTGCCCCCTCTAAAGATTACTAGAGCAAGTGTGAGCCTTACTCTCCCAATTATTTTTGTTGATCCCCAATTCTTTTTGTTGATCCAAAAACAATTGGTTGGTGGTATCTTTCTTACAACGCAGAATTGGGTTTTCTTGGATGATCTCTTTTATAACCTCTAGAGATATAAATTCTAATCTAGGGTTTCACCTTCCTTCTAGGGTATTATTTGGCACTTTCAACCTTTCTTTAAGCCCAATTTCTTCATTCCTATGGTTACCTATTGTTTGTACCATTTGGATCTATAATGGTGAATTTCTGAAGTCTTCATTCCATAAGGAGGCTTTATCCTGCCATTATTGACCATATTGTTTCCCCATCTAAATGGTGCCAACTATCGTGACAATGATGGCCTAGTATGATTGAAGGCCAAAGCCCTTGTGTTGAGCACTCTTTATGTTGAACCTGATCTCATTCATAATACCAGGGATAACAAAACTGCGAAGGAAATCTAGGATACCTTCAAAACTCTCTTTAGAACGATGAATACAACTAAAGTCAACCAACTTGACGCTAAAAGCTTCAACCCTAACATGGGTGACTTCAACACATTTGAAGAGTATTCTTACCTCCCATTATGCATGGGTGTCCGCTTGTGATTTGCATCACAATTTCAATGGGGGTGACATGATCATGCCTTGATTGATCATGGTCATATTTGGTGACTTGTTATGTCATGGATGGTCTAATATCATGCCTATGGATGATGATTGCTTGATGGATATAATGCGATGGTGGATGTGACATAATACTTCTGTGATCTCATATTGGCGTGTTTTCCTCATGGAATAAATCAGTTCTATATTGAAGAGATGCCTTGTTCTCTTAGCTACACTGATTATCTAGGTGTCGGGATGTAGTAGTGCCCTCTCAACTTTGGTTCAGATGGCATCTTCGATGAAATCTATGGTTCGTTAGTATTGTGTATTTTCTATGGAGCTTTCTAACTTCTGAGCAATTTTATGGATATGGACAAATGATCTAATAGCATGTTTGGGCATGAATGTTCCTTGTTGTAAATGGATTGTTGATGATGGAATTCATGGACCCTACTTATGACACACATGAGGTAGCATCCTGAATAAAATCTGCTTCTAGTTTGTTCTCACTACCATTATGTGTCTTTACGAGTCGGTCCTCAATTGTCTATGCACAGCGCAAGGGGTACCAGATTTTATCCAGAGTGTCATTGGGGTTAAAAAGTGTTGCCCCCTATCCCCCACATTATTTGGGATCTATCTTGATGAGTTGGAGGATTTTCTCCATGACTATATTCAAGACGACGATGGATTTCTCCTTCACAAGGTGTTGATATCTATCCTACTCTTTGCAGATGGCGTGGTTCTCCTAGTCTCATCTCTTGCTAGGTTGCAAGCACAGATGCCCTTGCTCTTTTCTGTGATCTTCAACAATTGACGGTCAACTCAAGTAAAACCAAGGTTATGATCTTCAATGGGACAAAGAAGACCATCTTGGACTTGCATTTCTTCTTTAGAGGGGCAAAGATTGAGATCACCAACACCTACACATACTTGGGAGTTCAGATCTCAAGACCCCATTTCAACTTACAAGAAACCCTCCAACCACAGGTCAACAAGGGCTATGAATCCCTAGCTCTCCTCGAGAGATAGTGCTCTAAACACCATTTTCAAGGCATCTCGTCCAAGATGACTCTCATGGACTCTCTCACCCAATCGATTGTGCTATATGGTTCAGAGGTGTTGGGGCCTAGGTTGCTAGAGTTAGAATAGGCCTCAATCGAGCGGGTCTAGACCCTTCTCCTCCAACACAACATCCGATGCAAACAAGTTGTCCCTCTTCACATTATCCTAGCAGAGTTTGGTGTTCTGCCCTTCTGACTTGAGATGGTGTTCAACTTGGTACCTTTTTTGCATAGGGACTGGAGCTTTGCTGACTCAATGAAAGGGCATCACAGGCATTCGTAATTGGCCTATTGCTCCTCGGAGTCTATTGCCTCTTCTAGTCATCCAACCAGGACTCAGTGTTGGTCCGTAAGGGTCTCAATTATTTTAAGGTCTTGTTATCACATCCATAGTAGTTGGGCTACCATGATTGCAGAGCAGTCATCTGCATATTTTTGAGCTTTGCCTTTACACAATTCCAATGAGATCAGCTATGATGATCCGTGTTATTTATGATCACTCACACATCAGAGCAGCCCTATATCAGACATGCAGTAGACCTTGTGCCAAGGCAAAGCCTCTTGACCTCAGATTTGATGACTGGGATGACCTATTATCCCATACAGATGCAGTGCAGTATTTGTAGCTTCAGCAGCAGTGTTCTTAGAGGTTACAGTTGGTTCAGATAGTATATACAAGTATATGGCCCAGCAAGTATATGATGTACATTGGTTTTATTATCTTCTTGTTTTAGTCATTTTGATAGCTGGCCTTAGTATCTAGTAATCATGATGTGGCAGTCTATTTATATAAATGAAATGGTTTTTATTGATGATCTAAATAGTTGTATTACTTGCACTTAGAAGCTCTCATTTTATACTTGTTGGTTTTACCCTCCTAGGAGTGTGGACATGATCATTCCCACCTTTATGGCTTGTTAGCTTAGGCATCACCTTCACTTTCACCATCCATCCGTTACCTTCCCTATATTTTTGGTTGTTGCCCTGACTTACACCTCAGCCTGTGATATGGAGGACCTCCCCACTTGTGCCTCTATGTTGGATAGCATCCATGTTAGTTTTCGTATCTTGACTCTGAGTTGACAACAAAACTTACCTTTGGTGAGTTGGATTTTATAACTTGATCACTCTAGTCGGTTGCCCCGATGTTTGGTCTTGATTGTGGAAGTCCCCCTAGTTGCCTGAGTTGTGTTGGCTAAAACCTAAAGCAAATTGTACTACCATCTTTGCATATGGAAACTCTTGATATATCTTTTGTAAAGCCCACTGAAAAGGGCTATGAAATTCAATGAAATGAAATGCGAAATGTACCCCGGATGAAAGCTGCGATTAGTTGTGCTTCTAAGCATATGCAAAATCCCAAAGGGATCCTAAAAGGCCTTAAAAGCAGTGATGTATGCCAAATCTAAAGACTATTGACCAAGGAAATGAAATTAAACTCCCAAATAAAAGCAGTGGCTAAATGAATGCTAAATCTAAAGAACTGCTAGCCAAGGAAATAAAATGTAATGATGTGATTAGACATTTTCCAAGGTTGAATAAGCACCTCTCTAAACAACTTACCCATTTGTGAGACACTACCATTCCCTGTGTATTCTTTATCCAACATATGCTCGAGTGTGTAATACCCTTTCCCTTATCCACAGTATCACAGTGTTGAGTCAGTCAAGTCCTCTCCCTTTGCCTAGCCTTGTATTCTTAGCCTCCACACTATGCTAGCAAATTGATTATGTCTACAAAATGAGTATGTTCTTGAGGTTCTTTTGTAAGTAAGGTATTATTTGAACTTAGAATTTATTATATTAAAAGCTAACTGCGAGTGAAATGATACTTAATGCTTTAAGTCTTGTTGTGAGAATGATTAATAGAGCATGTCTTAAACAATTGCACTTATAGCATCAGGCTCTTCTAGCCTAGGTCATATTTTGATCAGTTTTGACCTGATCAAGCCTAGTTTGACCAAGTCAACCTTGGGATCCGTGATGAGTTGGACCAATGATGATATATGATGTTGATTTATGGTCCTTTGATATACCTTTGGTAATTCCATACAGTGGACATGTTATCATAGCATAGTAGCTGGGCTACCATGATTGCAGAGCAGTCATCTGCATGTTTTTGAGCTTTGTTTTTGCGCAGTTGGAGTGAGATCAGCTATGATGAGCCGTGTTATTTATGATCACTCGTACTGTTATCACACCATAATAGCAAGGCTACTATTCTTGCTTAGTAGATATCTGCACATTCCAGAGCTTGGCTATGATGACTTTATATTTTGAGATCACTCATGATCAGAGCAATGTATTATTCAGACTTATGTTAGACCTTGTATCAAGGCTGAGCCTTGAGAGTTCAGATTTGATGACCGATGTGACCCTTTATTCCATACAGTTTCAGTTCAGTGCCTAGAGATGTATTGCAGCAGTGTTTCAGATGATATATGATGATTATTCTTATGATGATGTTGTATAACCTAAGGATTTCTGATCATTGACTGTGGATTATTATCTTGTTGCTTTAGTCATTTTCACAGCATTAGCTTGGTATATAATTCATGATGTGGCAAGCTTTATAAACTTAAAATGGACTATTTTGATGATGAATTATAAAATGGACATTTTACTTGCACATTTAGGTTGTTTGGCAAAACTCACTGGTTTACTACCTCACATAGATATGGTCTTTCTTGACACCATTTGTCTACTAGCTTAGGCTCCACTATCACTTGACTCCATCCATCCATGACTTTCCTTATTTGGCTTTAACCCTTGACTTTCTGATATTGAGGACTTCCCTTTTTACTACCTCTGTGTTTGGACTGCATCCCTATTTGTTTAGTGTCTCGACTCTGAGTTGGTGACAAAACTTGCAATTGGTAAGTTGGATTGTACGCCTAAATCATTCTGGTCGGTTGTCTAGATGTTTGGCACTGGCTCGAACTCCCCCCTAGTCACTTGAGATATTGTTGGCTAAAACTAAAAGCTCATGTACTACTTATGGAAACTTATATAGATTCGCCCATGGAAACTAAAAAGGGCAAGAGCGATGAACTGCTAAAAATACTCCTCGAAGAGTATAAGAAAGGTCCAAAAAGAAATGGTTCTTAAATTCCATATCTAAACAATTGCTGACCTTATATCTGTATACAAACATGCCCTGGATGCAAGCTGCAATTAGTTGTGCTTATCAGCACACCTGAGATCCGAAGGGTTATGTAGGCCAAAAAGGCCATGAAATGAAATCAATGGATCCTAATGAAACTGGATCATCTTTTATAAAGTAGACATAATGCCTAAGTTGAATAAGCACTCTCTAAACAACTTACCCATTTGTGAGGCACAGCCATTCCCCGTGTTTTATTTGTCCAGCACAGAGTTTGTAGCTTCCCCTTTCTCCCAGTCCAAAGTGTATTTTAGTTGAGTCTAGACAAGTCACCTCCTTTGCACAGCCTTGTTCCTAGCCTTCATCCTTAGCTAGCAGTTAGATCATGTCCAATGGGTGAGTTTGTCATTTAAGTTATTGTGCAAGTAAATATAAATAACAGCGGAATGTGCAAATATGTCTAATGCTACTAAATGATGTTATACTTTAAGTTAGGCTGTGAATATAATTAGAGGAACATGGCTTAGTCTATTGATATGATTTATCCTTGGTTGTATATTGACCTAGTCAAACCCAGTTTGACTGTGGTCATTTCTTGGGATCCGTGATGATGTGGACCATGTACACTTATTGATGATGATTGATGGCCCCACATACTATTGATGATGATACTATATGATGGACATATGATTCAGATCATGATTGATGCAGTTCAACAGGTTTTATTATTACTTCAGATCATCAGATTATGCACTGTTCATATATGGTGGACCCTACAATTAGCCCATCAAGGCAACCCATGGTGTATAAGTACACATTCTTAGTAGATTTGGGTCTCCTAGATCCAATGAGACACTTATCTTTCAGTTCCGGGCACTTCTGACAGTGATAGATGCAGTTTTACACTTGTTGACCAAATTTGGGGCTGATTTCCCAGCCTGAGCAGTAGGGGCCATGAGAGGCCAGTTCACCTAGGGCACTGTATGAGGAGGGGGTGGTCCAGCCACTTGATATCACCATTTACCCCCCCTTATGGAGAGCCTGGTGGGCTCAGTTTGACAGCGCAGGTGCCCTAGGAGGCAGTTTCAACAACTTCACAGTTACCGAGGCAAGTTAAAAATGGAATAAAAGGGTCACTAAGGAATTCGTTTTGGGCAATTAAGGTGAGGTTTTGGCACTTGGTCTTCATAGAGGTCTTCCAGGGTGAACCCCCCATCTTCCTGCCAGTTTTCATCAGTCAATGGGGTCCACAGGGGCCACAAGAGGCCTTTTACTGCATGTCTCTCACAAATTTTGAGGACAGATTTGATCATTTGTATTTATTTTGAACATATTATATTATTTTATTGTGCCATGGGGATGAGCTAGCAAGGATTGATGCCTCCTAGCCCCACCATGAGCTCCATGTGTCATGTCCTAGTCATAGGAGGTGGCCCCATGTACTTTTGCCCCCTCTAGTGGATGACGTCACCCTCCATGAGTATCTTTTAGCTATGACATCATCATTATTTTGAGTGATCCATTTGTTATGTTGTTATGATTCATCTTAGCCATTGATCATGTATTTAGATCTTTTAATCTCAACCACTCATTTCAAAAAGTGGTTTTGAGATCTAGGGTTTTGGTCTTTATTATCCTATGTAAGGAGGAGACCCCCTCATTGTAAAATCATCTAGAGAATTTGGCTCTTGGCTCTTGGCTCTTAGAATAAAATTTCTATCTTTTGGAGTACATGCTTGGATCTTGGAGTGGATGTTGGTTGTTTTGATTGTAAATACTTTTGTCCATTGCACTGGAGGATCTCTTGTAGCTATCTTGCATATTTTGCCATACTTTTTACAGGGTGAGAAGATGTTTTTGGACAAGTGCGAATTGGTGGGGAGGCCTACCCTTCAAGCTTGGAGGAGTACGTTTTGGTTAAACAAGGAGTGGTTTTGTCTTTGTACAACTATTCTTTGCTTATCTCTTTCTTGCTTGTATCTACCTTCACCATGTTAAACTGATTGATGCTTTGCTCCTTGGTTTTGACAGGTTAGAGGGACACACGTGTGGCTTGGAGAAAATCGATTTGGCAAGAGGGCTTCAAAATTCTTCATTTGATCTTTGGCAAAAGCAATCCTCATCTCAACTAGCATTCATCTCTTCATCCAGGTATGCTCCAAAGGTATGGTCTTCTTCTTCATTGGCTTATCCATGAATTCTAGATCATAAAACCCTAATTGATTAAAACCCTCATTTTTCACTTTTTTTTAGATCTACTTGGATATAGTTTGGCTTTGGATAAGATACTGAAAACCCACCTCTATAGCATCCACAACAATTCGGATCTATAGTTTGGTGTGGATTGGCCTTCATTTGACACACTTTTCAAGGCACTTTAGCCTCCTTGAGGGAGGTCGCACTCCTTGAGGGAAGCTATTGGGGCTATTTCCAAGAGATGGGTAGGTGAGATCCCACTTGATTCATGATCCTCATACTTGATAACCTACCCCTAGTGCTTCACCTCATTGATTTTTGTCTTGTGGGCCCCATCCTCATTTTGAGGGTTGTGCCCCACTTGGGTCAATTTGGTGATGCATGTTCAATCTCAGATCTATGGAGATCTAGCCATTGGATGTCCTTGATTTTCAAGATCCACATTGATAATTGCCTAAACTACCCGGATCTAAACTTTGGTGGCTTTTGGACTTGATTTGACACACTTTCCAATGCATTTAGTCCTCCTTGGGCAAGGTCGCACTTCTTGGGGGTTTGAGTTGACCCACTTAGAGAAACTGGGTGTTTAAGATCCCACTTGTTTTGAAAAGAGCATACCTTGAAACCTACATCCAGTGTCTCACTTTGTGATTTTCTGCCTTGGCGGTATCATTCCTCATTTTGGGGATTGTTGTCCGCTTGGGTTACTTGGTGAAACATTAGATCTAGTAAGATCTAACCATCACATTCGCTTGATTTTGAATAGCCTCCTTGATTTGCATCTTAAGTGCCCCGATCTACATTTTGACATCTTTTTTACTCCATTTGCCCATCCATTTCAAGGCACTAGTCCACCTAAGGCAAATCGCACTTCTTGGGATTAGTGTCAAGTGCTAGATCCCATATGTGGGTATCTCTAATTTCATCTTAGATCCATAGATCTACCCTTTGCATACCCCTTGGTACCATTTGCACCCTTCACCTTGTGGGTCCCATTTGAACCATTTCCATATCCCAAGGCAATGTGCCCCACTTGCATATTTCATGGTACTAGATCTTGTCATTTGATCTCTTTAGGTGGCCTAAATTATTCATTGGTTGAAACATAAGTCATCCCTTAAGCCTCTTTCAACCACACCTAAACTTCTAGGTTCACCTAACCTTGAATTGGTTTTCGTAACTCATCTTTCACACTTCCCTAGGAACCTTTGTTTTCGTCCAATCACCTTAGATTGGCTATAGGGTCCCCCCCTTGGTCTTGATTCATCTTGATCTAAAGTGAAGAGTGCCTCGGTTGACATGACTCCCAGCTTGCATTGGGAACCGTGGCATCTCTTGGGTCACCTCTTTAGTTGTCCACCTCCACTACCATCTCGGATGGGATACTACTAGGGACAACTACAAGTTGTGTGATAACACATACATCAGAGGAGCCCTATATCAGACATGCAATAGACCTTATGCCAAGGTTGAGCCTCTTGACCTCAGATTTGATGACTGAGATGATCTTTTATTCCATACAAATGCATTGTAGTGTTTGTAGCTTTAGCAGCAGTGTTCTTAGTGATTACAGTTGATTCAGATAGCATATACAGGTATATGGCCCCGCGGGTATATGATGTGCATTGGTTTTATTCTCTTGTTGTTTTGATCATTTTGATAGCTTGACTTGGTATATAGTAGTCATGATCTGGTGGTCTATTTATACAGAAAATGAAAATGGTTGTCACTTACTATCCATGTGGTTGTATCACTTGCCCTTAGAAGCTCTTGTGGTATACTCGTGAGTTTTACCCTCTTAGGAGTGTGGACATGATCTTTCCCACCTTTTTATGGATTGCTAGCTTAGGCGTCACCTTCACGCTCACCATCCATCCGTTACCTTCCTTACATTTTTGGTCGTTACCCTGATTTACACCACAGTTTATGATATGGAGGACCTACCCATTTTTGCCTCTATGTTGGACAGCATACATGTTACTTTTGTGTCTCGGCTCTGAGTTGGCAACAAAACTTGCTTTTGGTAAGTTGGATTTTATGCCTTTATCACTCTAGTCGGTTGCCCCAATGTGTTGTTTTGATTTGCGGAAGTCCCCCTAGTTGCTTGAGTTGTGTTGGCTAAAACCTGAAGCAAATTTGTACATGTGGAAATTATTGTTATATCTTGTAAAGCCCAATGAAAAGGGCTATGAAATGGAAATGAAATTCAATGCTATGAAATGTAAATGCACCCCGGATGAAATCTATGACTAGTTGTGCTTCTAAGCACATGCAAAATCCCAGAGGGGTCCCAAAGGCCTGTTACCAGCTATTTTGTACAATAGCTGAACTTCTATTGAGCCGCCAATTTATTGAACATGATTCATGTTCATCATCAGTGTTCAGAAGTCATTTTCAGGGCAATTTTGCCCATTTGTAATAACTGCATGTTCATACCCCCATGGGGAAATTGTAAGACGTTGGTCTAAACGAGGTCCTTTTACAAAAGACTCAGCTATCCTTAGGTTTAACTGTCAAATGGATACTCTAGAGTGTTTTTTCCTTAGGAATTATGCATTGTGCTTCAGTCGGGTATAATTCCTGAGTTTTCACTCATAACTAAAAAGCTGGAGTATTTACCATGGTGGTCGAACCTAAGGTGGTTATTAGAGTCCTCTGTCTAGGATTTTTTCCGTGGTAGCCATCTCGATTGAGTCGTATGAACATGCTCTAGGTGCCTTAGGAGTTTCGTTTCATTCCGGGGAAAAAAAAAATCCATAATTTAGACCATTTTTTAATGGTTTAAATGGAAATTTTCAAAATGTGATAAAAACCTCATCTGGAGGCGGAATTTGGCGTGGGGAGGAGGCTTGTTTTGACACTCAGAGCGTCCTCTTTACCCTAGAACCCACTTTTATCAGGTTCAGGGCGATTGCATTACCTCTGGAGGAAGTTTTGGCTAAAGATGCTACAAACAACACTTTAAATGCTAAAAGGGGAGAAATTGCACAAAAGGACAAAAATTAAAATAAGTCAAAAAATGATAAAATAATCATTGGAAAAGTTTGAAGATGGATAATAAGAGGTGTACGGCCACTTAAGTGATAAAAGGCACATGTTGAAATAATTCTTTGGATAAGCAAATTATTTAGGAGGATGACGTGAGCTAGAGATGTGCCTTCCTCCATTCACATGGGCGAATACTCAAATGAGTGGGCATATATTTCTCAAGTACAAAGTGTCATTTTCTAAAGTGAATTAAGGTCAACGTTGGAATATTCAAGTGGGACATACACCCTCTCTTATTCACGTGGGTGATTGTTCCATTGGTGAGCAAGGGTTCACGTTAATGAGGTGGGCGTTGGTTCCAATGGGAGAGGGGCGCCCCTCTCATGAGGTGGCAGTCACCTCATCCCCCACCTCATCCCCACCGAATCACACCTACCCAATCACACTCCAAGCTCATCCTCACGTGAATCTCTCTTCAATCAGCCACGTGAACTCTTAGTTTGTTGGTAGAGTGCGCCCTCCTTGGTCTCTCCTCCATGCAATTCGATTTAGGTCTTTGGCTTCTCCCTTTTGTATAAACACAAGGTCTCTCCTCACCATTCAAGGTGGAATTTTTGGTGAAAAGAGGCTCTGCTCAATTTTGTTATTGCTATTTGAATAAATCAAGACTTTGGAGGTCCACATGGTGTGCACATTTTGTCCATGAGAAATCGTTGAAGCCTCATTGAGGTGGTACTAGTTCAATTATACTCTCTTTATGCAATTTATTTGATCATGTATCTAGCTTAGAAGGCTTTGTTAAGTCCATAGGGTGAACATTTATAGTCTTAAGTTGTTCATTGATGCTTGGTTATATGAGATTTAAAAAGTAGCAAACTGTAGTTGGTTATACTTATGCTCTTTTTGTTTCATTTGATTAATCATACTAGACTTGATCGTATCTTGTGTTGAAGTGGTATATTTTTGCAAATCTCCTAGGAGTGAAGTGGGATCTTGAGCTTGTTTGCTTCTTCCTCCCCTTCGCCATTATTTTTGGCTAACAATTTGTGCATTTCAGGGTTCTACAAGATCGTCTTTGTTCAAGATTGGGCTCCCAAAAAGTTTTGCTCATCATTCACCATTTAAAATCAATTTTTAAACTCTCAAAACTTTGGTTACTAAACAAACTTGTTTGATCTCCAAGGCTATATTCCTTCTCAAGTTTGGCTCTCTCTTTCTCCTTGACTTTCCTTCTCTTCTTGACTGTCATTCACTCCTCTTTCTCTCTTCTTGCTCACTGTTTTCTCCTCTCCTTATCTCTGATTTTTATTTGAGTTTCCAGCCCTCTTCTCCTCTACTCTTTGCCCTTCTTTTTTACTTTTTTCAGCCTTTTCCAAGTCTGATTTTTTGCTCATTTTTGGCCCTCCATCTTACCTCTCTCCAAGTCTGATTTTTCCTTGCTGTTTTTCTCTCTTTTTCCTCACTGTTTTTCTCTTTTCTTCCCTGATTTTTCTTCTACATTTGCAGCCATTTCCTTTCCAGCTTTTCTCTTTTTTTTGCGTGCCTCTTCTCCCTTAGTTTGCTGCCTCTTTTATCTCTGTTTGGCAGCCCTCTCTTACCTTTCTCTTCTTCTCTTTGCTTCTTATTTCTACTCTCTCCTTTACCTTGGTTTCTCCTCTCTCTTTTGGTCTTTTCATCTTGTCTTTCCCTTGTTGATTAGCTAGATTTTAGTTTAGACCTAGATTAGTCTTCAATCTTTTAGTTTGGTCTTAGCTTAGATCTAAAAGGTTTCATTCTTTTTGTTCTTAGTTTAGTTCCATTCATTTTTAGTTTATCTTTAGAGCTTTCTAGTTCATCTTGTTTATTGCATGCTAGTTTGAGTTAGGTCCTAGTTTCAAATTTCATTTTATTTGCTAAACGTCTTAATGGGTTCCATGTTTGAAGCATTGGTTTGTAGGTGAACAAAGAAGATCCAAGCAAAGTGAAAAGCCCAAAGGCTAAAACCAAGAGCAGTAAGCAAGCAAGCAAACCAGAACCAAAGACTACTTGAAAAGCACTCTCCCTCTTCTTCATTCCCCGTCCGTTTTAAGTGCTTTCAAGAGAAGACAAAAAACCAAAAAAGTATTATAACAAGTTAATAAAAAACAAGTGGGATAAAGGCTCCCACACCCCTACTTTCCCCATTTGGGGGAAGCTTGTGTTGTCTCTTGTCCCTTTTTCGCATTTAGTTTAGTTGTCTTTTTGCATGTAACTTAGACTTCACTGCTGGATTAGTTTTCAATTGCTAGAGTAACTTCAATTTTGAAATAATTGCTAGATCTTAGAAGTTCATAGTTTAGCTTACTTCATTGTTTCAGTTTTCAATTTCATATAATCTTATAAAAAGAACTCAAAATCTCTTGAATCTCACCGAAAGGTGGATCAAGAGTGCTCTCTGTCGGAGAGTTTATTTGCATTTATTGTTTATTTTGCTAACCCCCGGTCTTAGACCTGAAAGAGACTCTTGGGTAGTGTAGATTTCATTTTCAGTATTTTTTGCATCTCATAAATCTCTTGAATCTCGCCATAAGGCAGATCAAGAGTGCTCTCTGTCGGAGAGTTTTACAATGGTTCTTGCTCCAAACATTCAATAAAATTGGAATTTACGATTTACTACATTATGTATGCTCTGCCCACTTGTGGGATACCCAGAAGCAGTTGTAGGCTTTTTTAATTCTCCACATCTAATTCCACCCAAACCATAATAAAATACTCTCCCCGAAAACCAACAAAAATCCGGCGTTGATCGTCAAAATATTCGAAAATGGGCAAATTCTGCCTAGGGACGCTAGAACCACTATACCGAGACCTTAAGGGCACTGTTAGATTACATCCCTGGTTGGTGTAGTGTTGAACACGCTCTAGAGACTCCAAACAGCCAACATGTCCTTGTACGGAACCACTTAGAGTATTTTCCGGATACATCTCTTGTACAGAAAGGTATATCTTGGAGATTCCCTTCCCTTAATAATCAACTTCACCATTAAAATTTACAATAAAATTCACCAAGAACACTTGCAAAACGTTCTCAAGCACACCCAAGACTATGTATCAAGCATCCCAAGCATTTATTTGACTCCATTTTGGCACTGGTTTTATCAAGTTATTTTATTTGCTTATTATCTATCTGGAGCACTTGTTTTATCTATTAAATTCATATCATGTTGTGGATTCCTTACTTTTAATTTGTCATTATCAAGTGGTTGTGTATCTTATCATTTTGCAAGTACATGCTTGGATTAATTAATTGATTATTGTAAATCACAAAAACTCCTAAAAACACCCATCTGCATCACATACCATAAAAAATTTAAAACACATGAGCCTTAGAAACATTTTGTAGGGTCTACCCCCCTTGGCTTCATTAGGAGTTTGCCTAAACGGAGGGATCGGGATCAGGTGACAGCACCTGACTCTTTGCTTGCCCCCAAGGCCACACCTTTCCCACTTGGGAAACAGCTTTCGAAAGATTCTTGCTACTGGTGTGCACATTCGGCGGGCAACAAGGCCTAAAAAGCAACAGATAAATGTATGCCAAATCTAAAGATTGTTAGCCAAGGAAATGAAATGATATGAAATGAAAGGCCCAAATAAAGCAGTGGTTAAATATATGGGAAACCTAAAGACCGTTGGCCTCAAGTGAATTTTTTTTCATTGACCATGCGGGCTATGATATGAGATGGAGCAAGGGACAACTAATTCTAAGTGTCCCCTAGAGCCTCAAGTTACGGTTAGGCGGGCACCCAGTTCACGGCGGTTCTAATAGTAGACTTTTTGCCAAGGTTGAATAAGCTCTTCACTGAACAACTTATCCATTTGTGAGACACCGCCATTCCTTGTGTACTCCTTGTCCAACATATGCTTAAGCGTGTAATACCCTTTTCCTTTATCCAAAGTATCACAGTGTTGAGTTAGTCAAGTCATCCCCCTTAGCCTAGCCTTGTATTCTTAGCCTTCACCCTATGCTAGCAGAATGATCATGTCTACAAATGAGTATATTCTCGAGGTTCTTGTGTGAAGTAAACTATTATTTAACTTGATGATTTATTATAATGAAATGTTAACTGTCGGTGAAATGATTGCTTAATGCTTTAAGTCTTGCTATGAGAATGATTAAAAGAGCATGTCTTAACCATTTGCACTTGTAGCAACAGACTCTCCTAGCCTGGGTCATATTTTGATCAGTTTTGACCTGGTCAAACCTAGTTTGACCAGGTCAACCTTGGGATCATTGATGAGGTGGGCCAACTATATTATATGATGATGATCTATGGTCCTTGATGCACCTTATTGTTGTTCCATACAGTGGGAACAAGTTCCTGATGATGGTTGATGTACTTTTTTATTGATTATTATTGTCTCCAGACCATTATATTATTATTGTCCGGGTATGGTGGATGTTAGAGATGATATTACAGGATGCCACAAGGTGTATGGGTACTCATTCTTAGCAGATTTGGGTCTTCTGGATCCATTGGGACACTTTGTTTTCAATTTCAGACACTTTCAGAGATGATATGAGCATTTTTCCACCAGTTGACCAGTTTGGCCATGCTGAGCTGGCCTGTCCAGCAGATGATTGGAGGCAAGTCGTTGCCTAGGGCGCTACAGAGGAAGGGGGTGGTCCAGCCACTTGTTATTACCATATTACCCCCCTTCCGGACATGATGGTACAATCAAATTTTGTGCCCGGGCACCAAGTAGTTGTTTTCAGGTAGTTTGATGGATTTTTAGGTGGAATAAAAATGGAATAAAAAGGTCATTAAAGAAGTCGATTTGGGCAATTGAGGCAAGGTTTTGGCATGTGGTCTGTGTTACCAGCTATTTTGTACAATCGCTGAATTTCTTGTGAGCCGCCAGTTTATTGAACATGATCCATGTTGATCATCAATGTTCAGAAGTTCAGAAGTCATTTTCAGGGCAATTTTGCCTTATTTGTAATAATTGCATGTTCATACCCCCATGGGGAATTGTAAAAAGTTGGCCTAAGCGGGGTGCTTTTATAAAAAACTCGGCTATCCTTACGTTTAGCCATTTGGGGAATACTCTAGAGTGTTTTTTCCTTAGGAATTATGCGCTACTCATTAGTGGCATATAATCCCTGAGTTTTTCACTCAAACCTCCAAAGCTGGAGTATTTTCCATGGTGGTCAAAACCTAAGGTGGTTATTAGAGTCTTGCGTCTAGGATTTTTTAAGTGTTAGCCATCTCAATTGAGTCGTATGAACATGCACTAGGTCCCCTAGGAGTTTCGTTTGATTCCGAGAAAAATAATTTTTTCCGTAATTTAGACCATTTTTTAATGGTTTAAATGGAATTTTTCTGCGTGTGATAAAAACCTCACCCGGAGACGGAATTTGGCGTGGGGAGGCTCGTTTTGATGCTCAAAGCATCCTCTTTACCCTAGCTCCCTCATTCTTCAGTTTTTGGATTAGTACATCACCGCTGGGGGAGTTTTGGCTAAAATTGCATCATTTTGGCATTTAATTGCCAGAAAAACACAAAATGCACTTTTAGCAAAAAACAAAATATGTCATATTTGATTAAAAAATTGATTTGTAAAGGTTTGAAGTGGTTTGACTAAGGTGTATGACCACTTAAGAGAGATTAGTCACATGTCAAATTAAAGTTTGGATTTGCAAATAAAGGAAAGGGGATGACGTGAGCTATTTGACTGTACGGCTCCTCATGAAGCTCTCATGAATTGTCCTAAGATTATGGCCACATCATGTAGCATTAACTCCATCAATTCGAGTTATCTCTCAATCAAGCTCCAAGCTATCTCCTTCATGGATTCACGATTCTCTCATACCTCACGTCAATCCAAGGTGGAAGCGTTTGATTGGAGTGGTGATATCTCCTATGTAGGAGTGGGGGGCGCCTTGTCAAGGTGGAGGCCACCTCCCCACTCTTCATTACTCCAAACTCGAGTTAGTGGGTGGATCAAGGCACTCCAAGCATGGATTTGACTTGATATTGATTGGATTTCGATTTTGTGTCTATTGTATTGGCTCTCTCTTGAAGCCAAATTCGAATTAGGGTTTAAGTGGTTAGTTTTTGTATAAAGAGAAGCCATTTGGGCTCTCTTCTCATGGAGATTTTGGGCAAGAACACTCTACCAAAATTATATTGTAATATTTGTTTAATTCTTGGAATAAAGAAGTGACTTTGGAGGTCCATGCAAGAGTTTTATGCATTGTGGTTTCATCTTGTGAGGTGATATCTCTCTCACCCTCTCACCCTATTCTCTCATTTTAAATTACTTTTCAATATTTGCTTTAAGAAGACTATCAATCTAGTACATAAGCATTTGATCCAGTTTGCTTGTTGAGAATAGTGTTTTGCAAGGATCACTGAAGGTGGAGAATAGCTTGGATAATCAAGCTTGTCTTCATTAGGCGAGAGTTTTTACCATTTAACACATTCATTTTGCAGGTTCTTCAAGAAGCTTCTCCCTCCAAGAGAAGAAACATAGCTTTTAGGGGCTAGCCTTTCATCCATCAACACATATTTAAAATCAATCATCGGTTACTTTGTTACTTGATCCATTTCTAGGTTGTGGAAACTTCAAGATCTATCTTTCTCCAAGCTTGGAAAACCCTAATCAAGCCTATTTTTGTTTTCAATAGGTTTTGATCCTTGCCTCGTTTTACTCCTTGCATTGCTCTCGTTTTTCCTCTCTCTTCATCTTTTCATCTCCCTCCTTCAAACCTTTCCTCTGGCTTTTCTTCCTTCTCGCTTGGTCCTATCCTCCTTCCTCTCGTCTTTCTAGATCTTCCTACCTACTAGCTTTCGTTTTCTTCTTCTTTTGCTTTCGTCCTAACTCCTATCTTCTATTCTTCTCTACCTTTCATCTTCCTCCTCTCCCCTATCCTTCCTCCTTTCGTCTAGATCTTCTCTCCCTTCTCTTTTCGTCGTTTTTCACCTTCCTCTCTTCATCTTCTCGTCTCCTTCTTACTCCTCCTCTAGCTCTCGTCCTCACTCCCTCTTCTTCCCTTGCTGATCTTCTTCCTTTTTGCCTAAAGTTCAAGTTTAGATCTCATAATTATTTTAATTGAAGTGTTACTTAGATCTCATCTTTAAGTCCAAAAAGCTTGCATTTAAAAAGCGATTTAGCATATAGATTATCTTGCTAGTTTTGCAATTAGATCTACTTTTACATTTACATCTTAGAGTTTGGTTTTCAAAGTTAGTTTTCATTTCTAGTTTAGATCTTAGATTTAGTTTATTTTTTGCTAATGCTTATGGGTGCTTGAAGTTGATCTTTGTTGTAGGTACTTGAGAAGAAGAACAAGAAGATCCAAAACCAAGGAGACGACAAAACTAAGATTGCAAAACCAAGAAGATGTTAACCATGAAGATTTAAACTCACTCTCCTTTTGTAAAAGCTCTTAAGAGCTTCATATTATTCTTCTAGTTATTCATTTCAAAGTCCTTTTCAAGGGTTGAATTCCCAAGGCAATTGTACTTGATTATGGGGTTTTTAATCCCCCACATCCAACTTCCCCCATTTGGGGAAGTTTGTAGTGTCCTTTTCTTTGAGTGGTTTCATGCTTAGATTAGTTTTCAATTCTTTTACTTAGAATACCAATTGTTTAGTTAGTTTCCATTTTGCTCTTAGAATACTAATTGTTAGTTAGTCTTGTCATTTCATTTTTTGAGCTATCATTTGAGTTTCTTGCTTATAATTTGTCAAACTCTAAAAGGAACCAAAGTCTCTTGAACTTTGTCATAAGACAAGTCAAGAGCACTCTCTGTCGGAGAGCATTGTTTGCATTGTGCATCTGCATTTAGATTAGCTAAGTCTCTTCAACCCCTATCATAAAACAAGTCAAGAGCACTCTTTATCGGAGAGGTTCATTTTTGTGCTCTAATTTAAAACACTTCCAACTCACACCCCCTCTAAAACTTGAATTTATTTCGTTTTTCCTTGCCACGTATGCTCTGCCCAACCCTAAAAAAGTTGGAATACTCAAAAAACGGTATTGGTTGCCTAATCGCTCAATTTCAAACCATAATAAAAGCTTTACTCCCATACCCAACGAACAGGCGTTATTCGATAAATACTCAGGTATGTGGGCAAATTCCAAGTGGGGGCGCCGGGTAGCCATGGTTTGACTCTAGCTTGCTGGTTAAGTTCCTTGAACACCTAGCCTAGAGTACCGTGTGGTCCATCATGTCTACAAACGGATCCACTGAAGGTATTTCCGGTGAAGGTATTTCCGATTAGATTTCCAGTATCTTGCATATCGGTTGGAAATTCCCTAACCTTAATAATCAAGAACACCTAAAACTCACAATAAAATTTACCAAGAACAATTTCAAAACGATCTCACAAACATATCTGGAGACTTGTATTTTTCAGCATCCCAAAGCACTTTATTGACTCCATTTGGCACTGGTCTTTAAAGTCTTATGCATCACCTTAATTTGGACCATTTGTCCTCTATATTTGCCCAAGTCATTAGTATTCTGTGGATGCTTTTAATTTCCAAGTTGTCATATATTGTTTATCTCATTATTGAGTTTTGTAATTGCAACGTGGATTGCTAGTATTATTGTGTTCATCAAAAAACTCCTAAAACAACATCCATCCGCATCACATCACCAAAAAACACTTAAAAAACATAGAGCCATAAGACAACTCTTTGTTAGGGACAACTCCCCTTGGCTTCGTTAGGAGTTTGCCTAAACGAAGGAGCTGGGATTCAAGTGATAGTACCTGGCTCATTGCTTGCCCCCAAGGCCACACCCACCCCACTTGTAGTGAGGGAACAACTTTTGAAAGGTTTCTGTTGATGGTGTGCATCTCGACGTACAGCAGTCTGCTCAGAGGTCATCTATGTGGTATCACACTCCTTCCAGATCAATTTGCAGCATTCAGTGGGGTCCACACAGTCTACAAGTTGTCTCTTGATGTATTCTTCTCAATTGAGGGGGCAGGATTTGATCATTTGTTCACTTGGACATCTCATTGAGTCATATGTTATGTTATTGTGCCATGGGGTCATGCTAGTGAAGGAAACTAATGCCTCCTAGCCCCACCATGTGATTCTAGCCACTTGTCCTAGTCATCTTATGTGGCACACTTGTTGATTAGCCTATCTTATGTGGTGAGCACCCGCCATTAGGGCTTCCTTATGTAGTGTGCACCCCCCTCATGTGAGTGATCCATGTTATATTGTATCAGGACATCTTAGCCGTTGATTGTATTGTTGTATCTTTTGATCTCCACCACTAGTTTTCAAAAGTGGTTTAGGGTTTTGGTCTCCCTCATCCTATTTAAGGAAGAGACCCCCCTATTGTAAAGGCACCTTTTGGCTCTGGAAAACTTGGAATAAAATACTATTTTTGCAGATCTACTTCTCTTGCTTTGATGGGATGCTCTTGGACATGATTATACATCTTTTGTTGTAGACATCTTTGCTTCTTACAGGTGATTTTGATATCTACAAAGGGAGGCCGAATTGACTTGTTGCAAGGGTGCAACTTGGTTGAAGAAAAGATTGTTGGGGTTTCTCACATCCCCCTTGGGCAAGACGTTTTCATCTTGAAGGGAGTTTTTCAATTGTGCTTTGTCAATTGATTTGCTTCTCTTGATATGCCATGCTTAGATCCCATTCATCTGTGGATCAAATCTAACTTTTTGTAGTTTGTTTTACAGGTTGAGTGGGACATTTTTTTCCTCTTTGAGCTTGGATGTTTTGCTTGGAATCACTTGGATCTAGCCTGGAATTGTAACTAAATGCAAGGATCATTTATGTGCAAGGCAGTCGCAAGCATTTGAGGGAAGATCTACAAGGTACGTATCCATTTTCTTGTCTTTCATCCAATTGGTCACTAAAATCCTTAAACTCAAAACCCTTGTATTTTTATTTTTCAGATCTATGGAGATCTAGCAAACATCTGGGATTAATAATTAAAACCCACCTTAATAATCATCATAGCATTCCCGATCTAAAGTTTGGTGGACATCCGACTCCATTTGCCCCTCGATCTAAGGCACTGAGCCTCTCCAAGGGAGGTTGCACTTGTTGAGTAGGTGGCCATTTGCTAGATCCCAAACGTGGGTATTGCTCATTCCTTGTCAAATCACTAGATCCATTCAATTGCAAACCCCCTAGTGCCATTTCACTTCAATTTTCACCTCATGGGCCCCATTTGGACCATTTTCCATATTTTAAGGGTGGGCCCCACTTGGATCTTTTATCTTGGCATTAGATCTATCTAGATCTACTACTCCTAATCCATAAGTGACCTTATCTCACACTTTGTTGAACATTTGTCCTTGTCTTAAGCCTCTTCAACCAAGCCCTAACCTCTTGGGTCCACTTATCCATCATAGATCTAGATCTGCCCCTCTTGATCTCCTCATACTTCATCGTTCACACTTCCCTAGGAGGTCTTGGGTAGTTCACTAGCCTTCATAGTTTGGCTAGGGTCTCCCCCTTGATCTTGTTTAGGCTTGATCTAAAGTGAAGAGTGCCTCGGTTAGCGTGACAACCAATTGCATTGGGAACCGTGGCATCTCTTGGGTCACCTCTTTAGTTGTCCACCACCTCTATCGTTCTAGATAGGATAACCTTTAGGGACAACTACAAGTTGTATGATAACAGGACACAACTTTCAGATGATGGTTGATGCACTTTTTTATTGATCATTATTGCCTCTAGACCATTATATCATTACTGTCCAGGTATGGTGGATGTTACAGATGATCTTTCAGGATGCCACAGGGTGTATGGGTACTAATCCTTAGTAGATTTGGGTCTTATGGATCCATTAGGACACTCTGTTTACAATTTCAGGCACTTTCAATGATGATATGCGCATTTTTCTACCTGTTGACCAGTTTGGCCATGCTGAGTTGGCCTGTCCAGCAGATGATTGGAGGCAAGTCGTTGCCTAGGGCGCTACAAAGAAAGGGCGTTGTCCAGCCACTTGTTATTACCATATTACCCCCCTTCTGGACATGATGGTGCAGACAGATTTTGTGCAAAGGCACCAGGCAGTTGTTTTCAGGCAGTTTGATGGATTTTCAAGTGGGATAAAAATGAGATAAAAAGGTCATTAAAGAAATCGATTTGGGCAATTGAGGCAAGGTTTTGGCATGTGGTCTGCTCAGAGGTCATCTATGGTGTATCCCACTCCTTCCAGATCAGTTTGCAGCAATCAATGGGGTCCACAGTCTCTGGGTTGTCATTTTATGCATTCTTCTCTCAATTGAGGGGGGCAAGATTTGATCATTTGTTCACTTGGACATGTTAGTGAGTCATATGTTATATCATTGTGTCAAGGGGTCATGCTAGTGAAGGAAAGTAATGCCTCCTAGCCCCACCATGTTCTCCTAGTGTCTTGTCCCTGTCATCTTATGTGGCACACTTGTTGTTTAGTCTCTTTTATGTGGTGCGCACCCCCCTCATGTGAGTGATCCATGTTATATTGTACCGGCTCATCTTAGCCATTGATTGTATTATTTTATCTTTTGATCTCCACCACTCTTTGCAACAATGGTTTAGGGTTTTGGTCTCTCTCCTCCTATTTAAGGAAGAGGCCCCCTATTGTAAAGGCAACTTTTGGCTCTGGAAAACTTGGAATAAAATACTATTTCTGTGGATCTACTTCTCTTGCTTTGATGGGATGCTCTTGTACATATGATTATACATCTCTTGCTTTAGACATCTTTGCTTTTTACAGGTGATTTTGACAGTTACAAGAGAGGCCGAATTGACTTGTTGCAAGGGTGCGATTTCCTTGGAGGGAAGATTGTAGAGGTTTCTCACATGGAAAAACATTTTCATGTTGAAGGGAGTTTTTCAATTGTGCATTGTCCATTGATTTGCTTTCTTAGATATGCCATGCTTAGATCTTATTCATCTGTGGATCAAATCTAACATTTTGTAGTTTGTTTTACAGGTTGAGTGGGACGTTTTTCCTCCTTGAGCTCGGACGTTTTTGCTTGGAATCACTTGGATCTAGCTTGGAATTGTAACTAAACGCAAGGATCATCGATGTGCAAGGTAGCCGCAAGCATTTGACATAAGATCTACGAGGTACGTATCCATTTTCTTGTCTTTCATCCATTTGGTCACTCAAACCCTTAAAAGTTAAAACCCTCACTTTTTTGTTTTTAGATCTATTGAGATCTAGCGATTGCATGGGCTTAATAATTAAAAACCACCTCTATAATAACTAAGACATTCTCTATCTAAAGTTTGGTGGACATCCGACTCCATTTGCCCCCTGATCTAAGGCACTGAGCCTCTCCAAGGGAGGTCACACTTGTTAGGTAGATGGCCATTTGCTAGATCCCAAACGTGGGTATTGCTCATTCCTTGTCAAATCACTAGATCCATTCAATTGCAAACCCCCTAGTGCCATTTCACTTCAATTTTCACCTCGTGGGCCCCATTTGGACCATTTTCCATATTTTAAGGGTGGGCCCCACTTAGATCTTTTATCTTGGCATTAGATCTATCTAGATCGACTACTCCTAATCCATAAGTGACCTTATCTCACACTTGGTTGAACATTTGTCCTTGTCTTAAGCCTCTTCAACCAAGCCCTAACCTCTTGGGTCCACTTATCCATCATAGATCTAGATCTATCCCTCTTGATCTCCTCATACTTCATCTTTCACACTTCCCTAGGAGGTCTTGGGTAGTACGCTAGCCTTCATAGTTTGGCTAGGGTCTCCCCCTTGATCTTGTTTAGGCTTGATCTAAAGTGAAGTGAAGAGTGCCTCGGTTAGCGTGACAACCAATTGCATTGGGAACCGTGGCATCTCTTGGGTCACCTCTTTAGTTGTCCAACACCTCTATCATTATGGATAGGATAACCTTTAGGGACAACTACAAGTTGTATGATAACAGGACACAGCTTTCAGATGATGGTTGATCCACTTTTTTATTGATTATTATTGCCTCCAAACCATTATATCATTACTGTCCAGGTATTGTGAATGTTACAGATGATCTTTCAGGATGCCACAGGGTGTATGGGTACTAATCCTTAGTAGATTTGGGTCTTATGGATCCATTGGGACACTCTGTTTACAGTTTCAACCACTTTCAATGATTATCTGAGCATTTTTCTACCTATTGACCAGTTTGGCCATGCTGAGTTGGCTTGTCCAGCAGATGATTGGAGCCAAGTCGTTGCCTAGGGTGCTACAGAGAAAGGGGGTGGTCCAGCCACTTGTTATTACCATATTACCCCCCTTCTGGACATGATGGTACTGTTATCACCTAAACTATAGTTGCCCCTATGGATGTATCCAGTCATGGATGGCAATAGGGAAGGGCAACTCAAAAGATGCAACCACGATCACCTCGACCTCCAGTATATGGTTGTCACGCCAGTCGAGGCAACCTTCGCTTTATGTTATCTAGCCCAGACAACAAAGGGGGAGACCCGATCTACTCCCGACAGGAGAGATCAAAACCAAGACACCAAATCAGGGTATTTCTAAGTGAAGTTAGGTGTATGGTTTTTCCTAGACCTAAGGATGAAGTCACAAGCCAAGTGAGGGGTTTAATGAGTATAGCTTTGGTTCATAGTTGATGTGAGAGTGACTTATAATGTTTGAAGTGAGATCTAGGATTAGTGTACTAGTTCAATGTTGGAAGACCCACTGCCTTGGGAACCGTGTCCAATGCAGGGTAGTTTAGGGGTTGAAATGGGGCTAACTAGTACAAATGACAAGCTTGACCATGATACATGATAGCTTCAAAGGTTTAGTTCACCATGCAAAAGTCAAAACACAAGTCAATCCAATAATCTAGGAAAGTGGAATTAACTTGGAGAGAAACCAGTGCCTTGGGAATTGGGAAGTGGAGTCAAAGTAGGGTTGACTTGTGGTTTAAGACTCCTAGTACATGAGATAAGTGGGAAATTTAAGTCTTGATGTATGGATAGATCTAGATCTAGGTTTTACCCAAGTGGACCACAATCCCTTAAAACAAGGAATGCTATCCCCAAGGTGAGATTTGACAAAGTGATACTCTAGACCTAGGTTTTGAATTATTCCGGTTCCAAATCTGCAATAATCTCAAGTACCCACGTCCTAGAAGTGAGTCAACTCACTTCTCCAAGGTGGTGCGACTTTACCCAAGGAGGCTGAAAAGGTGGGTTAGGTGGGTCAAGACAAGTCGGATGGCATCCAAACTTTAGATCCGGGTAGGTTAGTTAAGTAGGAGTATGGATCTATAATTTTACAGTAATCCGACGGTTAGATCTTACTAGATCTGAGTTTAAATGTTCCAAGTGGTCCCAAATGGGGATTAGATCCCTTAAAACATGGAATAGGGCCCACAAGGTGAATTTCAGGAAAGTAACAATCTGGGTGTATGTTATTGGATGTGTAGATGATGAATCAAGTGGAATCTCAAACACCCACCACCTAGATCTAGGTCAACTTGCTCAAACTAGGAAGTGCGCTTTGCTTGGGAGGAGCTAAGTTGGCATGGGAGGGGGGTCAAACGGAAGCCAATCCTCACCAAACTATAGATCCGAGATGCCGTGGATGCTATAGAGGTGGGTTTTCAATACTATGCCCAACAACCCACTAGATCTAAGTAGATCTGAGAAAATGTAAAATGGGGGTTTTAAGATATTTAGGGTTTTAACAATTTATGAGCTATGTCAATGGATTGGATAAAGGAAAGAGAAACAAACCTGTGGATCTTACCTGGGTAACCTTGTAGATGCCTTGATGATGATGATCTATGCAAACCCGATCAATTTGAGAAGCTTTGAGATAATTTCTATGCAAATCGATTTGATCCAAGAAGCCAATGCGCCCTCTCTCCTGCACAACAAACGTCAACAATATCAGATTTGATGCATCAAGAGATAAGACTACTGCCACAAGAGAAGTAACAGAAAGATAGCATAGATCACAATGAAGCTAATGATAACCCCCTGATACAAGCGAATGCCAAAAAAGTCGATTTGAAGAAGCCTTGCAAAATCGCCCTTGTTGAAGTCGCCCTCCTGTAGACAAACAATGATTTCCAAAAAAGATAGATCTTACCACAATTTCCAAATGCTAGGTTGCAATAGACTTTCCAATCACCATCTAAGAACACCAGATGCAAAGGAGACCACAAGAATTTCCACCAGAATATTTTTCTATACCAATAATCCAAGAGCCAAAGACCCTTTACAATGAGATGCTCTCTCCTTTAAATAGGAAGGAGAGGCACCAAAACCCTCACCACTTTTTGAATGAGTGGCTAAGATTAAAAGATACAAATGTCTAATCAATGGTTGAGATGAGCTCAACAATAAAATACATGGATCACAAATAAAATATAATGTAAGTGGACAAAATCGCCCTAGAAGAGGGGAATCCCACCAAATCATGATGACATAATATCATAGGAGGCTTATGGTGGGTCCAAGGGTAATTTTATACCTCCTTGGTCAATCCCCATAGCACAATAACCAATAAATAATCATGAATGTACCAAATCGTGCCTCCCTAGTCAAGTCGTGGTCCTCAAAAGACCTCAGAAATCCACAGAAAGTGCCATAAGTGATGGATGCGGGCCCCGATGAAGCTGAAACTGCTGGAGGTGTGGAGGACCCCGATCTATCATCACTGATCATCCCATGCCATAACATTGCCTCAGTAGCCCAAATCGATTTCCTCAATAGCCATTTCTACCAATCCTGAAATGCCTCGGGAAGCATGAAACTGCCCCAAACAGCCTCCTGGAGTGCCTGCGCTGTCAAGGTGAGGGCACCAGTGTGTCCGGGAGGGGGGTAATATGGTAAAAACAAGTGGCTGGACCACCCCCTCCATCATCAGCGCCCTAGGTCAACCGGATAAAAATCACATCTGCTCCGACAGGGCCTCCGACATACCAAAACTGCACTGGGATAGCCTACTGAGGCTCAATCATCACTGTAAGTGCCCGGAACTGAAAACAAACTGTCCCATTGGACTCAGAAGGTCCAAATCCATCCAAGATGTGTACTCATACACCATATGAGTCTCTGCATGATCAAAATAAATATCCAATATACCGGAACAAGGCCAATAATAATGATCTGTAAATGACCAAATACTGCTGTAACCCAAGAATCATCATCATAACCCTGTAGCTGCTGCATAGAACCATCATGTATGTATACATAGACCATATATCATCTATCCATATCATCATAAGGTCTAACATCTCATGTCCCATGGTCCTCCATGGTCAAACTGGGTCTAACGAAGACCAAATATAACTCAGACCATCATCCAAGGCTGCTGCAAAGTGTCAAGGTTAATACATGCTCTACAACTTATTCAAATAACAATTATAACACAGAGTAATCATAACTGGCAATCTAAATCCAAATATATAGTGTCGTTAATTATTATTATTACTCAGACTAGACTTTCAAGATCATACTCACTTCATAGCTGTGATCAATTTGCTAATGATGGGTGAAGGCTGAAATAATTGGCTAGGCTAAGGGATGACTTGACTGACTTGACTTTGTGACACTTTGGCAAGGGAAAGGGAATACACCATAGTATATACTGAATGAGCAATAACATAGGGAATGGCGGTGTCTCACAAATGGATGAGTTGTTTAAAGAGGGTTTATTCACCTTCACAGATGCGCACAATTCATAATACAAATAAGGCCAGCAATTGTTTAGATATAGCATTTAAGTTCTATTGCTTTTGGGCCTGAAGTTTTCATAGCCTTGATCTATGTGTGTTTATAAACACATTGCATAGATTTACATTTTTTCTTTAGGATTTCTGCTGCAGGTGTGTTTTTAAGGCACTTGTTTACCTGAGCACTTCTAGGTGTGTCATGGACAGCTTGTTTACCTAGGTATTTATTTTCCAAAAGATATAACATTTATTTTCATTGCCATGTTCATTTGGCATGCCTCTCATTCATGTGTGTTTAGAAACACATTGCATGAATGGGCTTTTCATACAAGATATAGCATTTCATTTTTCCAAATTTTGTATTCATGGCAGCACCAAAAGTTTCAGGTTTAGCCAACACAACTTTAGTGACTAGGGGAAATTCAAAAGGAACTCCAACTCACCATAGGTAAGTTTTGTCACCAACTCAGAGCTGAGACACAATAAACAGGGAAGCTCATCCAATACAGAGGCTACAGTGGGGAAAAGTCCTCCCTGCCACTAGTCAAGTAGTAAGTCAGGGTGATAATCTAAAAGGTAGGCCATGGATGGATGAAGACAATGAATAATGGAGCCAACACTAGCAAGCCAAGGTATGGTTGAATGATCACCTCTATTCTCCCTAAGGAAGGTAAAACCAATGAGTATGAATAGTGAACTTCTAAGTCTGAGTAGGGACAATGTAATATATATAATAGATCGACCAGGTCCAAATATCTATATGATCGCCAGATCATGACACTGAGTGCTAAGACATGCTATAAGAATAAGTATAAAAGCAATCTAACCATAACACCACGATATACTTGCTGAGTCATATACCTGAAAGCTCATCAACCTGTACCATCACCTTTCCTCTGGAACTGTTGCTGCAACTCTGAACAATACTGACTGCTCTGTACAAATGGTATAATGGCTATATCGATCATCTCTCTGAGTGTCCTGAGACTCAGTCATGGCATGGGGAATACAACTGCTGTCCACACTCTGATAGTGATCCAATCTAGATGCTCATCTCAGCATCTCAAATGTAAGGGAACTGGCTGAATAGTGTACTGGAATGAGAAAAATAATGTATGGTAGCCCGACTACTATATATGTGATAACAGGTACAATCAGATTTTGTGCACAGGCACCAGGTAGTTGTTTTCAGGCAGTTTGATGGATTTTCAGGTGGGATAAAAATGAAATTAAAAGGTCATTAAAGAAATCGATTTGGGCAATTGAGGCAAGGTTTTAGCATGTGGTCTACTCAGATGTCATCTCTGCTGTATCCCACTCCTTCCATATCAGTTTGCAGCAATCAATGGGGTCCACAGTCTCTGGGTTGTCATTTTATGCAATCTTCTCTCAGTTGAGGGGGGCAACATTTGATCATTTGTTCACTTGGACATGTTAGTGAGTCATATGTTACATCATTGTGCCATGGGGTCATGCTAGTGAAGGAAAGTAATGCCTCCTAGCCCCACCATTGCTCCTAGTGTCTTGTCCTTGTCATCTTATGTGGCACACTTGTTGTTTAGTCTCTTTTATGTGGTGCGCACCCCCCCCAGGGCTTCCTTATGTAGTGGGCACCCCCCTCATGTGAGTGATCCATGTTATATTGTACCAGCTCATCTTAGCCATTGATTGTATTATTTTATCTTGTGATCTCCACCACTCTTTTCAAAAGTAGTTTAGGGTTTTGGTCTCTCTCCTCCTATTTAAGGAAGAGGCCCCCTATTGTAAAGGCACCTTTTGGCTCTGGAAAACTTGGAATAAAATACTATTTCTGTGGATCTACTTCTCTTGCTTTGATGGGATGCTCTTGTACATGATTATACATCTCTTGCTTTAGACATCTTTGCTTTTTACAAGTGATTTTGATAGTTACAGGGGAGGCCGAATTGACTTGTTGTAAGGGTGCGATTTGCTTGCAGGGAAGATTGTAGGGGTTTCTCACATCCCCCTCGGGCAAAACATTTTCATCTTGAAGTGAGTTTTTCAATTGTGCATTGTCCATTGATTTGCTTTCTTAGATATGCCATGCTTAGATCTTATTCATCTGTGGATCAAATCTAACATTTCGTAGTTTGTTTTATAGAATGAGTGGGACGTTTTTCCTCCTTGAGCTTGGACGTTTTTGCTTGGAATCACTTGGATCTAGCTTCGAATTGTAACTAAATGCAAGGATCATCAATGTGCAAGGTAGCCGCAAGCATTTGAGGTAAGATCTACGAGGTACATATCCATTATCTACGAGGTACATATCCATTTTCTTGTCTTTCATCCATTTGGTCACTCAAACCCTTAAAAGTTAAAACCCTCATTTTTTTGTTTTCAAATCTATTGAGATATAGCGATTGCATGGTCTTAATAATTAAAAACCACCTCTATAATAACTAAGACATTCACGATCTAAAGTTTGGTGGACATCTGACTCCATTTGCCCCCCGATCTTAAGCACTGGGCATCTCTAAGGGAGGTCACACTTGTTGGGTAGGTGGCATTTTGCTAGATCCCAATTTGGGTTTTGCTTGCTTTTCATTATTTCCCTAGATCCATACAATAGCAAACCCCCTAGTGCCATTCCACTTTAATTTTTACCTTGTGGGCCCCATTTGGACCATTTTCCACATTTTAAGGGTGGGCCCCACTTGGATCTTTCATCTTGGCATTAGATCTATCTAGATCTACTATTCCTAATCCATAAGTGACCTTATCTTTTGCTTGGTTGAACATTTGTCCTTGTCATAAGACTCTTCAACCAAGCCCTAACCTCTTGGGTCCACTTATCCATATTAGATCTAGATCTATCCCTCTTGGTCTCCTCATATTTTATATTTCACACTTCCCTAGGAGGTCTTGAGTAGGTTCGCTAGCCTTCATAGGCTGGCTAAGGTCTCCCCCTTGATCTTGCTTAGGCTTGATCTAAAGTGAAGACTACCTCGGTTAGCGTGACAACCAATTGCATTGGGGACCGTGGCATCTCTTACGTCACCTCTTTAGTTGTCCAATACCTCTACCATCCTGGATAGGATAACCTTTAGGGACAACTACAAGTTGTGTGATAACATTTTTGGCACCGTTGTCGGGGAGGTAGAGGCTTACCTCAAGTGTTTGCGAGTGTCAATGCGTAACTCATATCTTATCGCATTCAGTCTTGTAATTTAGATGGTTATCATTTTCATCCTTAATTTAAACATAATCATCTCATTATCACTCATTTCTCCCCGCTTATACACAACATATCTTTGGGTAGAAGAGAATTAAAATCTACCTGGCGACTCCACCATTGGGTGCACGCTCTCTACATTCCTCGAGGCCAGTCAGTTCAAAGTTGGCTCACATAGGTTTCAAAGACAGATAGGCCACTAGATTGATCGATCGGACAAGATATGCCATCTCTACAACCTTGAGGGGGTTGAGGATTCGTTATCCCATCCATTATGAGATCCGAGGGAGGTTCCATATCCCTATTCAAGGAGTCCCAGACCCTCTCCAATTTCTTCAAATTTCTAGATCATAGATGTTTGGACCTTTACATGTAGAAAGCCCTCTGACTCTGCTCCCATTCCATCCAGTTGACCCTTTACATGCAAAAGGCCCTCCAACTCCGCTCCCATTCCATCTAGCCACCCTAGAGACCAACCTCCACTTAGCACGTCACTTCCTTTTTTACAGTGCTCCCTTCTACTTAGTGCACGAAGAGACAGACAAATAGTAATCTCAGCTCCAACCATTGATCACTGAGGGTTTAGAGGGTTGTCCACACTTTGCAAAGACCACGGCAGCATCGCCAGTTTAGATCTCACATCAGTAGTCAATGGAGATCGTCAAATCGCCCGTGACGAGCCTCCTCCTCCAAACAACAATGCAATATGGTGTCAAGTTCCCTCTCTGGCACTTCCTCTACACAGTCCTCTATCTTGCGATTACTCCACTCGGCCTCAGATGGTAGGAGAAATGGATCCAACAGATTGCGAGACACCCTTCATTGCTTGTTGCTCATCTTTCCAAATCCTGGATCAACCAATTTTGTATATCTTTCATCCATCTTCTCCCGAAGAGAACCACTCACTCTAGAGCCTAGAGTGCTTCCAAATGGTTTAGATTCTAGAATAGATCCACACTTGTTTTTTTCTTCATGTATTCTATTTCTTATAGGAGTCACTTTAGCACTCCCACTTTGTATTGACATCATTGTACACAACAGTCCCTTTGACCCACTTTAGTGGTCATTTGTTGGACATTAATAAAGTTATCTTATCTTATCTTATTTTATCTACAACCACAATTCTTTGCATACTCTACAATGTACATATAACATGCTCTTCACAAAATAGGTCTTCTCTTTAAAATGTAGAAGGTCTTACCTTTCACCTTGATCTACACATTTCCACAACCTTCCACATATAGCTCTTTTCCATTCCCAACAATCAAAATTTCAATGTTTCTCTTATCTTCCACAAACCAACAAATTGTTGAACTTTGGTTGCCATTAATGTCAACTAATGTCAAAGAGGATGTCAACTAATTCAGTGTACATCATTAATGTCAACTGATGTCAAAGTGGATACAGCTTACCCATGCCAGTTTAAAGAAGAATATGGAAGCCACTTTGAAGAAGTATATGCACAAGATGGTGAAGGATATGGATGTCAGTTTGAACAAGTATATCTAAAAGTTGCATCCAGTCTGAAGATGTGTGTCCAAGAATACATCATGCAAGATCAGTATGAAGAAGCATCTAAGGAAGAGACATCATGCAGATCCAATTCAAAGAAGTACATAAGCAATGTATCCTACTAGATGTGGTAATTGCGTAGATATCAAGTTCACCAAGTCATACTCTCTCAAGGTAGCAGCAAAAGAATTGGTTGGACAAAAGTACCTGTGTACAAACAGCCAAGGAGTTGGTTAAACAAAGGTACAAGTGTGCAAGCATGTCGTGAAAAGATTTTGGAATGCGCAAGCATTGTTTGGTCAAATATTGGGAGTACGCAAACAATAAGAAACAGCTTATGGTTGAACAGTCCTGAAAGCGTGCAAGTCTTACCAACCAGAAGATTATTTCAATTAGTGAAGGGCGCACAAGTTCCAAGAAGGGTGCGCTAAGTACAAGTTAGTTTATGCACAGATTCTGCAAAGTATTAATACATCAAGTGCGCAAGTCCCACAGGTAATGATACTACAAGGGTCAAAGTCCCACCAAGTAGAAGTTAGTTTATGCGCAGATTTCGCAAAGCATTAATACATCAGGTGTGCAACACCCACGAAATGGTACAACAAGGGTCAAAGACTTACCAAGTCAAAGAGTAAGGATGCGCACATAACTTAAAGCAATGGTACATCAAGAGCACAAGAGTACACCACTAAGGTGTAAGTCCCACTAAGTCGAGGACCATGAATGCGCAAGACCCACAAAGGATGACACATCAGCAACACAGAAGATGACATGTGGCAAAAGCATAATCCGTGAAGTATGGAAAAAGGGATGCCACAACCAACTTGTGGTGGACATACAATCCGTGCAGGACATGTATAAATAGAGATACAAGTTGGAGATTTGAAGTAAGCTTGATGGCGAGATTGTAGAGCTTCAAGTGGAAAATACAGATTGATATTCGGGGCATCAAGGGCTCGAGGACAGAACAAACATGATCTAGCGAGGAGCCGAGTGCACACATGCAGCAGAATGAAATACTGATGGTGCACAGAATGATGTTGTAGATCTGTGACGGATGTGCAAATACTGAAGGTAGAATCACAGAAGTATGCGCAAGTGCGGGAGGACCAAATGGCTGAATTGCTAGCAACATGCAATCAGTCACAAATGTTGTATGTCAGAAGCGTAGAGAGAGAACCGAAGTATATCAGATGATGCGCAGATGTTTGGTTGATACACGAAAGTTGAAGTGAAGTGTGCAAAGTTGAGAAGTCCATCTGATGCGCAACAACAAAGCAACAGCAGAATCCAGTAAGCGCATCATGATGAGGATGATTTGAGACAAGTGCAGTTAAACCAAAAGGATGAATCACTTGGTGCACAGTATGTTGCAGATTGTCTAAAATACTATGGCAAATAAACAAAACGGACACATTCAAGTAAGTGTGTGTGCAATTCCATCTGATACTGGTGCATTATCTCATAACAGCACGCTATCAATTGAAAGCACAGTATCAATTGGTGAGTGCAATTGCGCAGTAGCTCATCGACAGAGTGAACCTTTGCGCAGGCTGCAGGATCAGCAGCACACAATATATGAAGTAAGACATCAGCAAAAGTGTACAATTGAGTGGAATGAGAAGTCAAGTGATGTATGCAACATAGTGACAGTGAATCGTCTGCATATGAAGGACGCGCACAGCAAAACTAATATTATAAGATCAAAAGCGGGCACAAGTTGGAAGTTCAGTAAGTCATAATCTTATATAGGATATCTGGGCGGTAGGACGGGACAAGGAGCAGGAGGTTGTAGCCTCCTTCCAGTTGGTGCTGGAGAACACAGGGAATTGGTGCTTCCAACAAGTCAGTGCCTCCTTCCAGTTGGTGCTGGTAAACACAGGAAATCGGTGCTTCCTTGAATGTATTATTTTCATTACAAAAGAGCATTCTGTGGTTTTCTCCCATTTGGGTTTCCACGTCAAAATCCTGCGTGTTCTGTGTTCTTTGTCTTGGTGCATATATGGATGAATGATTTTGTTTATATTGAATGCATAACTAAAGATCAAGATTAAGTTAAGACTAATATGTTAAAGAAGGTAAAAATTGTTGATAACTGCACTGATACTGATTCACCCCACTCTCAGTATTAAATTGGTTCCAACACAAATCAATCACTCTGATTATTCACATGCTTACGTGCAATAGAACCAATCTATGAAACCAAAAAAACATAAGCATACCTTCATGTTCCACGACATTTGCTTATCTCTTCTCGGACTGACCTTGGTTGTGTTTCTCACCCCATAACCACTCACTATAGTCCTTCCTCATATGGCTAAAGCTGCCATAATAAAATCATTTCACACTCTTACCAAATTTGCATAGACCTTTCAATGTGCCTCTGTTACCTTTGCCTTCTTGCTTAAGCTTTCCTTTACATATAAATTTGGTTGCTAAGACGATATTTGATGCTCCATTGTCACTACAACTTCTAATTCATTTTTTCCACATCCTTTTGAAGTAACCAAGTGCACAACTTATCAAAAGAAATAACATTGAACAATATGCATATTACATTGAGTAGTACCAACCAACCAAGTCAAGACACTTTTGACAACTATATAATAATTACGTTGATAGGTGTTAAAACAACACCTATCGATGTTATTCTCTCCACATTTGTGGAATGGAAGTCTATCTACAAAAGTCCTAGATTCATGGAGATTCTTTGTCGTCGTTTTTAATGCGGATTTTTACAAGTTGTAGTTGCTTAAACTTGAGGGATATATTTTAATGACTCCACGGGTCGAATCTCACCGGCTTATGCACTTTCGCTCACGCTCGATGAGCTTCACCGCAAATGGAAATCTGGGCAGTAGTACCTGCTGTCGTGCGATTCGAACCATGGTCTCTCAGTTTACTTCTCTCAAGTATACAAGGTACCTGCCACCGTGCAATTCAAACCATGGCTCATCCTACCAAGGCAACTCTAAACTTTAAAGATATCCGTGTTCTTCTCTAAACTAGCGGTCAACAAGGATCCCCTATTTGGTGGCAAAGTGGTGCCTGGGCCTTCATCCGAAGGGCTAGAGGTAGGAGCCTGAGCAGTGTGTGATGAGGCTGAGCATGGCGGTTTGGCGACTAGAGAAAGGGTGAAGGACGGTGGAGCTATCGCAGGAGATAAATTTAATATTTTGATTAAGAGATGATTAAGATTCTAAACATAGATAAATTTAGATGCTGAGAGAATAAATCATATTTAGAAGAATAATATGTATACATTGAGGGAGGTAAGTGTTTCCATTCTCTCCCCAAACCCTAATGTTTTCTACTCTAAAGATTTTGTTCTAGAGACATATAAAGGAGAATGCCGCTTGATCCCTATCAGCATTCACCAACCACATGTTACGCAATGTGCTAGTTAATAATTCAAAAGGGGGACCATTGCTTAACAGGGAATAAATTATCATAATGAAAATTTTGGACCATTTTGATCAGAAACATACTATGCTGGGGCTGATAGAAGCACTTTCGTCATTAAACGTCCAACTCAACACACATGGGCACTTTTGAGTTCAAACCTTCAGACATGAGAGCACTTGTGTTCATATCCAACAATGAATATCTGACTTGACTGTAGTCAGCACATCAAAAGCAACACTCTAACAACTGACAACTGACCCAATTCTGATCCAACCAACAACTACACATGGCAATAATGGCTACAACTGAATGTAACTTGTTATCTGTGTATAAACATGTCTGCTGTATAATAGTAATCTTCTTCTTGGTGCTTATATTTTTAATTCTTGAGCTTTCGCACTACTCAAACATATTTATTGATAAAATTTTATGAGTCTTGACCTCATAACCCTCCTCAAGATTTTGGCATACATAGTATCTCTAACCTTACAGTCTCATTTTTTGTAGCTGATGTACATTGTAATATACCAATGCTATAAAAATTGTTTGGCCTCCTCTGTTGCTTGCCTACTTTGTTTTCCATTGTTTGGCCTCCTTCACAAACTTCCACATTCACTCAATAACCAGGAATTCTTTGGAGACCTCTTGATCGTCTCCTCTGCCTACATTTCGGGGCATAGAACAAAGTATAGGAACACAGGCCCTGCTCTCCCCACTCACCTGCCCATAAATTTTTGAACACTCTGTTCTAACCTTTTTCTTAAAGGTCAAGCCTGACAACATGGACAACCAAGACTCCTGTGTTTCCAAAAATATCAAGCAAGGGAGACAATAATAGAGGTCAACTGCCAGATACATCAATTAAATTTAGGGAAAGAACTATCTTATTTTCAAAAGAAGCGAACTCCTATTCTGTAAGTATTCTCCCACTTTCCACCACTAATCAATTTCTAAGCTATCAATTTCACTGGATTGCAGATTCAGGAAAAATACAAATTTAGAAAAAACCCGAAAAATATTATTCAGACAGCCATTTCAAAAAAGAGTGTCTTGACTTGTATTACGTCAGTTCTATTCTGCTCTGAAGCATTCAGAATAAATTTAAAAGGCTATTAACATTTTAAAAATAATTTTAAAATTAGTAGGACAAAGTACAAACCAGTTTTAGAAACATCTGCCAGGAGTATGCTGCTATTCCCAATCTGCTAGCTTCTTCCTCCTGCTCACCAGTAATACTTGAAAAAGAAACTAAAGCTGTGGTGACCAGACAAAAGACAATAGCATAGGCGTGAGCAATGCAACCCAAAGCCACCATAATGCATTGACCTGAAACAATTTTGTTCAAGCAACACCTAGCTCAAGTTGAAGTATACTTCAGATTCTCAGAAAGGTATTAAATCTGAAAGAAAAGCTCACCCTTTACTTGTCCAGGACACTTTTGTATAGACTTGAATAGCTGCATAAACAGCTCAAGTTTGGTTCCAAATCAGCATAAAATAAAACACCAATGTACCAAACACTGTTTGGGTCAGGAAGTAAGCTGCCAGAGATTCATCTCTAGAATGGAAGAAGGTCAAGGGTTCTTACATTGGGGATTTTCATCTCTTGAACAAATACAATGTTGATCTCAGCATGCCTTAAGATGAACTCAACAGCATTTTCTCCTTTTCCCCAGCCAAAAGAATCAATCAACGAAATTACAGACTGAATTACTCAGAATATTATCACAACATATGCACTAGGAAGAATTCGAAATAAGTGACCACTTTACAAAGACAACAATAGAGAAGAAATATATGAAAATTGATTTTTTTGTAAATAACAAAAATTGAAGCAAATAATTTACCGAGTGTATCATAGAGAGGGACACAGGTAATACTATGGCCAGAGCATGCCTACAAAACCAACTTGTAGATAAATTAGTTTCTAAAATCAATTCCACGCATTGAATATTCTGAATCATTTCACTAAGAAAGTAATGTATATCAGCTTGTCAGATGGCATACTAAACTGTTTGCAATTGTTTATCTATTCAAAATAGTATTTTGTATTTCTCCATAAAAAGTCATTTATTGATAGCATTGCGAGGATTACTACTACACATTTGTTTTGCAACTCTCACTTTCAATTAATAGACACACTAGCCAAAAATCCTGAGCTCTGCAAAATGATGCAGACATATTTATATTTTGCTTCATTCAACTGACATAAATAAATCGGACAGGAGTTGATCAGCAACTTGAAAGAGAGAGAAAATGATGGCTATATGGGAAAAGCATTTCAAACAACGTAAAAACAAGTTAAGGAAAACCAATAAAGCAAGAAAATGAAAACTAAAAACTTACAGGTTATCATACTATTGGAATCTATTTGTTGTAATGAATTTCTAACATGAAGAATGGATAAAGGAGATGAATAAAAGACAACAAAAACAACATCTTTATTTTGTTACATACCTCCATTGCTATAATCCATTCAGGACAATTTATTCCATAAATTCCACAGTGTCCAAACTGTAAACCACAAATTTCATTCAGTCCCTTGAACACTTGGAAGATTAAAAGCTTTAAAAACATATAACGGTTGGAACAAGAAATGCATCATAAATTTCTTCTCAATGTTTGAGAAAGAAATATTTTCAATGAACATATAATATCATGAATTCCCATGCAATCATCTAACAAATATTCTACACTCTATGTTTCTTCAACTTACCGGCTCAATCCCACATGCACGCATAGCAGCTCCTACCTTCAACACCTGATCAAAGACCTCCGCATATGTTTGCCATACATATTTGCCTGCCTGTAAATCATGCAGTTGCATCAATGATTTACTAAGAGTTTGCAAAGAAACAGACAAATTGGCCTTAGCATGATGGTAAATGATATAGGCTATACAAGGGGCATGGGGCACTTCTCATAGCAACTTGAGTATATAATGATTATGTTTTTCAATTAATATACTTTTTTAACTGTGTGGTAAATTTAGTCTCGCTACCTCATTAATATATACAGTCAGCAATTAAATGAAGTTAGAAGACAAATTAGAATGAGCTAAAAATATATCGAATCTGAGTGGAAGGAATTTGCAATTAAATCTTTAACAACAGTTAACTAAGCTTGTTAATTATGATACTTCTCAAAATAAATTGTGCAAAAGTCCTGTTATCACACCATAGTAGCTGGGCTACTACTATTTTTGCTGAGCAGATATCTGCACTTTTCAGAGCTTTGCTTTTATAGAGATCAACTATGATGAGCTTGTTATTGGAGATCACTTATGGATCAGAGCAGTATATTGTATCAGACTTTTATTGGACCTTGTGCCAAGGCTGAGCCTTGAGAGCTTAGATTTGATGACCGATGTGACCCTTTGTTCCATACAGTTTCAGTTCAGTGCCCAGTGATATTATTGCAGCAGTGTTTCAGATGTTTATTGGTGATTATTATGATATGATGTGACCTATGGACTTCTGATTATTGGCTTTGGATTATTATCTTGTTGTTTTAGTCATCTTCATAGCATTGACTTGGTATATGATTCATGATGTGGCAGTACCTTTTTAAAATAAAATGAAATATCTTGGATGATGTTATAAATATAAAATGGATGTATTACTTGCACACTTAGGTTTTCTGACAATACTCATCGGTTTCATTACCCTCCTATGAGCATAGATATGGTCTTTCCTGACACCCTTGTCTGCTAGCTTAGGCACCACATTCATTTGACTCCATCCACCCATGACCTTCCTGATTTGGCTTTCACCCTTGACTTGCCTTCTTGATTTCTTGATACTGAAGACTTCTCATTTCTACCTCTGTGTTGGACCGCATCCATGTTTGTTTTGTGTCTCGTCTCTGAGTTGGTGACAGGACTTGCCATTGATGAGTTGGATTGTATGCCTAAATCATTCTGGTCGGTTGTCCTGATGTTTGGCACTGTGCAGAACTCCCCCTAGTCATTTGAGATGTTGGCTAAAACTGAAAGCTCATGTACTACTTGTTTTGGAAATGTATTATGAAAGCCTGTGAACTTAAAATTCTAGAATGTGTTTCTTAACACACGTGAATAAAGGCTATAGCAATGAATTGCTAAAATACCCCTTGAAGGGTATAAAAAGGTCCAAAAAACAATGGTTACTCAAAAGTTATACCTATTATTGTTGACCTTGTAAATGTGAATATGTCTCAGATGCAAGCTGCGATTCGTTGTGCTTCTTAGCACATGTGAAATCCCAGAGGGGTCATATAGGCCAAAAGGCCATGGAAATGAAATGAATGATCCTAATGAACCTGGATCAATTTGATGTAGACATGATGCCTAAGTTGAATACACACTCTCTAAACAACTTATCCATTTGTGAGGCACAGCCCTTCCCTTTGTTATTTTGTCCAGCACAGAGTGTAGCTTCCCCTTTCCCTATCCAAAGTATCACTTAGTTGAGTTTGGTCAAGTCACCCACTTTGCCTCACCTTGTCCTTAGCTAGCAGTTAGGCCATGTCCAATGGGTGAGTCTGTCTTTAAAGATTTTGTGCAAGTAAAATATAAATAACATTGGAATATATATATGTATTAACTGCCACAGAATGATGTTTATACTTTAAGTTAAGTTGTGAGTATGATTAAAGGAACATGTCTTAGTCTATTGTCATAATCTTGTCTTTGGTTGTATTTTAACCTACTCAAAACATAGTTTGACCATGGTCATTCTTGGGATCCGTGATGAGATGGACCACTTATGTTTATGGATGATGATTTATGGTCCCACACACACCTTCTGATGATTCCATATGTTGGACATATGCTTTGGATGATGATTGATGCAGTTGGTCAGTTTTATTATTATTTCCAGATCATCATATTTTACACTATCCAGGTATGGTGGACCCTACAGTTGACCCAACAGGTCAACCCATGGTGTATGAGTACTCATTTCTAGTAGATTTGGGTCTTCTAGATCCATTGGGACACTTATCTTTCAGTTCCGGGCACTACGATGATAGTTGTAGTTATCCACCTATTGACTAGTTTTGGGCATGCTAATCCAGCCTGTCCAGCAGAGCTTTGGAGACCAGTCGTTGCCTAGGGCATTGCGTAGGAAGGGGGTGGTCCAGCCACTTGATTTTACCATTATACCCCCCTTCCAGACAGCCTAGTGCACTCAGTTTGACAACACAGGCACCCTGGGTGGCAGTTTGGGGCATTTATAGGGTTTTCAGGAGAATTAAAAAATGGAATAAAAGGGTCACTGAGAAATTCGATTTAAGCAATTGAGGCAAGGTTTTGGCACTTAGTCTTCTCAGAGGTCATCTATGGTGAACCCCCCATCTCCCAGATCAATTGGCATCAATCAGTGAGGTCCACAGTGGCCACAGGAGGCCTTTTACTACTTGCCTCTCAGTTTTGGGGACACGATTTGATCATTTGTGTCACTTTGACATGTCATAGACTTATATTTTATATTATTTGTGCCATGGGGACGAGCTAGTGAAGGGTTAATACCTCTTCGCCCCACCATGAGCTCCTAATGAATTGTCTTGGTCTTGATGATGTGGCACATGTATTTTTAGCCACCCCTGTGTATGACATCACCCTCACTTAGTCACTTTTAGCTATGACATCATCCCTCTTTTGAGTGATCCATGTGATATTATGTATTGGCTCATCTTAGTCGTTGATTAGATTGTGAGATCTTTTAATATCAACCACTAGTTTCAAAAAGTGGTTTTGTGGTTTAGGGTTTTGGTCTTTATTATCCTATCTAAAGAGGAGACCCCCCTATTGTAAACTCACCTTTGGAGCTCTTGAAGATTGGAATAGAATACTTCTTTGTGGATCTACTTCTCTTGTCTTGATGGATTCTTTTGCACTTTGAATATACAGTATTTTCTCTATGTATCATTGTGGATCTTGGCGCTTGTTACCGGGCAAATTAGCAGGGCTAATTCCCAGTAAGCAAAACTAAGAATAGTGACCCAATCTCACCTTAGTCACCGTTCTAACTTCTTCGGAAGCCGAAACCATCCAAGGAGAAGTATCCTTATGAAATCCTATAAGAACACTAAGACGACCACAAAATGTATTCTCTATGCAATCCTGCGGTTAGACCAGTGCCTAATGGAGTCAAATTATGCTAATAATACTTAGCAAAGATCAATAGCCTACTTAAATCGTTCAATGAGATGTATGAGCGGGTATACATGCACCTAAAATAACCAATATTGGATCAAAAGACTATATTGCTAACAAACCTCAACCATTAACCGAATATGCGTTTAAGTAGTAGTTGCCAACATCATATAGATGATTGCAAGTATAGCGGCAGAAATAAAATAAGATCATGCAAGGACCAAGAATTGTTCAACAAAAAAGGAAGACCAACAACCACATGTGCATCAAGTTTGTGCTTTGTCAAAGTCATTCATTGATCTATATAAGCATGTAAGTGTCAAATGAATGCAAGATTTTAATGACAAGTTCAATGTCTATATTTAAATATAGCGGCAGTAGATATCAGTTTTCATTTATCATTTAAGGAACATGCAAAAGACGTGTCATCAGCTGTAAGCACCTGAGTGTATATCAGTCCCAGTAGTTGATTATGGAGTGTATAAGAGCACTTTGAATACTTTAAAGATTCTTTATAATGTCAGTTTAACACCAGCATACACCATCCAAAAAGTGTTTTTGACCAACATAAAGTTTCAGATCTGAAATAACAATTGCTGGGTAGAGTCTACGGCTGCCAAATATCATTCAATTAGTGACACTATCAGTTAAGTATAGAGTTCTTGTGCAAAGGTTGATCACCAAAAAAGAGGTCTTATCAATTATATATAGCATTCAACCTCACTTAATGTTTAGCATCAGCATTAATATACTTCATATCTGTATGGAGATGAAGTATGACAGCAGAAGGTTAGTTAGAAAACTTCCATTCATTATCCAAAGCGTAAGCAAGCCCAATACATTGATTGCAAAGTACCCAATAAGAAGTGCTTATACCAGATCACAAATGTCCTAATCAAAGATATGTCATTCAATCTAGGGCAAATGTGTTAATGTCAATTCACCACTTCCAGATCTGTATGTGTACCTCAAAGGATTAAAGTACCAACCAATTTTTGTTATATTACCATTTCAAATATTTTAATATCAATATTAAACCATTCCACAACTTAGTATACCCAGTAACCAGTTTTTAACCATTAGAAGGCAATTATAATTTGGACCAAAAATAGAACTCATATCAGTACAATAGGGGGATGCAGCAGAGATGTATCTTTTATAGTGCATGGAAATGCCAAAACTAAAGCAGAAAAGCTAACTAAAGGTGACCTAAATTCGGGCTAACTTGAAAATTAAATTCTGATAATTTTTTGTTTTGTCTTACAGACTAGGGCAGCAGAGGATACAACGCACAGGGTCTGCAAAAATTTTGCAGACCTGTGTTGGGCTTAAAAAAAGGGGCTAGGATAGGGCAAAGAAAGGGGAAGGAGGGGTAGCAAACAAGGTGGAGAAAAGGGGATGAAAGTTAAGGGAAGGAATGGAGAAGGAGGAGGGTTGCGGACTGTAGAAGAAGGGAGCAGCAGAAAAGAATGGAGGGAGGCCGTGGAGGAGAAGAGATGGGAGAGCTGGAGCAGTCAATCGGATGGAGTGAAAGGGCTTGGAAAGTGGCCAACGAATGGAAAAAAAGGTGGGCCGAAATCATAGGGCCCGAAATTTTAGGGGCCAAAAATTTCGGGAGGCCCTAAAATGGCCAAAAAAGGATTTTCGAAATTTTGCGAATTTTTAGGGTTTTGTTTTTAACATTTATAAACAAAACTAACTCAGAAAATTAAATAAATTAAACTAGCTAACATACAACCTATAACTCAAAAGAAACAAATAATCAAACCTAATAATTACAAGACAAACTCAGAATTTAGGTTTTAAAGAGTAGATGAACAACTAAGGCATCAATAGAAAACTACTCACCAAACCTAGGGCATCAATGAGAGGAAAAACTCTCCTTAAGATGGTACTTGGCAAGCTTGGCCAACTAGGGCTTACCTTTACAACTTCTAGGATTCGTAGAGGAACCCTAACCCTAGCAAGACTTGAAGACCTAAAGCTCAAGCTTGATTGCAATGGTGATCAATGACGAAAATAACATGCAAATCAAGAGAAAATGAAGCAACAATGGCTTCCATCCAACCCTAACAAGCATCACTTTCATACAATTGACATAGAGACATCAAACAAAAAGTATAGATACCTCCAAGTGCATGTGTTAAGCAAACAACTCTAGCGTCACCTTAGCAATTGCATGTGTTAAGCAAACAACTCTAGCGTCACCTTAGCAATTGCATGAACAAAAGAAAAACTTCCAAGAAATGCTTCAAACTTGCAAAATAACCTTCATCAAGGAGTGCTTTCCTTCAAAGAGCCCTAGTTAAGGCAAATACCAGACATAATGATCTTATCCCAAAAGTTGATGTCTAAAAATGAAGTGAGGAGAACTAATTTATATGATCTCACACTCACTTTTACATAAAGTAAGGTAAATTTAACATTAAAAATGTTAAACTTAAAATTAGAATAAAAATAATATAAAAATAATCAAAGTAGTGGGTAAATTGAGTGTTTTCCCATATTTGACCCCTACTTGAGCAAAAATGGCTAAACAAGGCCGAATTTGACGAAACGAAAGGCCAGACTGTACAGGGGGGGTCGTCATGCCCCAACTAACCCCAACAATGATGAAAAACCCTCAACGCCCCCCCCCCCCTTTAGCAAGCAAACAATCCGCCAGGAGGACGACGCCATCCTCTGAAGGAGGGCCTAGAGGGAGGGCACTACTGAACTAAAAGGACCAGGAGGGTGTTCGATGTGCTTCGGAAAATAAGAGTGAGTATCAGTGCTGGAACAACCACTGCTGGAGTGTCGAAACAAGGTGGGGGGCATGTGACCCAGTGACCCACCCCTGGAAGACCCGAACACCAACCTCAGGGTTTCAAACCCTTTCATGAAGCAATCAGCGATGCCATTAAGCCATAGTACTTCCAGAAGAGAAGCCAGAGGATCTGGCCATGCCCCTACCTCAAAATGAGCTGGCTAAACACCCCTCCTGGTCAAGAAAAAGACACTCTCTCCCTAGGGCACCTCTGCAGGTACATTGGTGCTAATACCATCGTAACAAGGCTGCTAGTCTTTTTTTGTGTAGGGAGGCCGAATTGGTGAGGAGGAGGACGATTTGAAGGAGGCAATTGTTGAGGGGACCCACATATCTTCTCTTGGGTTGATCTTTGTGACAGGGAGTATCATTATTGTATCTTCGTGACATAGTTGATGCTTTCTATTACATCTCTTCATCATTTTCCTAATTTTTCTACTTGGCTTGTTTCTAACTTGATCTTGTCTTGTAGGAGGAGAACGATTTGGCTATCTTTGGAGGAGGACATTTTGGCTTAGAGCACTAGATCTCACTCATAAATATACACATAGGGGAATGCTATCAATTTGCAAAGTGGCCACAAGCAATTGAAGTATGTTCTACAAGGTATGTACCTAGATCCATTCATTCTTCTTCATTGGTCATCAAACCCTTAAAATCAAAGCCCTCATTTTTACTTTTTTCCTAGATCTACTTGGATCTAGATTGGCTTTGGGGATAATATTTAAAACCCACCTCTATAGTATCCACGGCAATTCGGATCTATAGTTTGGTGGTGACTGGCCTCCATTTGACCCACTTCCCAAGGCACCTAGCCCTCATTGAGGCAAATCGCATTCCTTGAGGGAGGCTAGTTGGGCTAGTTCCTTGACATGGGTAAGTGAGAGCCCACTTGATTTGGATAGATCCACCTTAATAACCTACCCCTAGTGCTTCACCTTGTTGATTTTCAGCTTGTGGGCCCCATTCCTCAATTGGAGGGTTGAGCCCCACTTGGGTCACTTGGTGATGCATTTTCAATCTTAGATCTATGGAGATCTAGCTCATATTGGGGCATGCCATTTCAAACCCACCTTGATAATTGCCTTAACTACCCCAATCTACATTTTAGTGAAATTTGGACTCCATTTGGCCCTTGATCTAAGGCACTAGTCTCCCTTGGGGCAATTCGTATTTCTTGGGCTTAGTGTTCTTTTGCTGGATCCCATATGTGGGTGTTGCCTATCTCATCTTAGATCCATAGATCTACATCATTGCATACCCCTTAGTGCCATCTCACCCCTAACTTTACCTTGTGGGCCCCATTTGGACCATTTTCCACTTTTTAAGGAGTGGGCCCCACTTGTGTCTTTTCATGGTACTAGATCTAATTCAATTGAGATTCATAAGTGGCCCTAATCACTCATTGGTTGAAACACTTGTCACCTCCTAAGCCTCTTCAACCACACTTAAACTCTTGGGTCCACTTAATCTAACTCACTCATTGGTTTCCGTAACTCAACTTACACATTTCCCTAGGAACCTTTGGGTTAGCTAATCTTCATTGATTGGTTAGGGTCTCCCCCTTGATCTTGATTAGTCTCGATCTAAAGTGAAGTGTGCCTCGGTTATCATGACACTCGGCTTGCATTGGGAACCGTTGCATCTTTTGGGTCACCTCTTTAGTTGTCTGTCTCCTCTACCATCCCGGATGGAATACCTTTAGGGACAAGTACAAGTTGTGTGATAACAAGTCCATAAAATCAAATCCGTGAATATTAGCAAGACCCTCATCGAGTATTTATAAAATGTATTTTCACAAGCTGTAGAAGATGAGCAGTGTGCCAATCTCCAAGTACCTAATATTGTTTGATAGGTGTGGTAGAGAATGACAACAAAGTATACTTTGGAGCCACCCTTGGGGTGTGTTGCCACCGAAACACGCACCTGGGGGTTGTCGCGAGAGAAATCTTCAAGCCGCTTGGTAGGCTCCTTGGGGGCAAGTCTTGAGTTGAGATACTGTCACTCAACACTCAACTCCTCCGTCTAGGCCAACTCCTAGCGAAGCCAAGGGGGGTTGTCCCTAAGAAAAGAAAACTATGGCTTTTATGCTAAGTTATGAAAATGGAATTAATTCTAGGAGTTTGAAATGATTACTGAAACAAGAAAGCAACAACACGTGATTTAAGATAGCAGCAGAGAATAAGATTAACCACGACACATAGTTGTTTATACAAAAGATAGTGAATTGATAGACCAATGCCAAAGCGGTGTAAATAGAGTCTGCTGGAAAAAAAAATGTTGTGCGAGTGCTTCTTGGTCAGTTTTAATTATTATGGATGATTGGATTACGGGAACGAGAAATTCCCAAAATACCAAGAAGGTAAGGGGAATATGACCGGATTTGCCAAGTGTGGTTTTACATGTGAAATGTGGGCTAGATCGGAGTCCCAGGGGTGTGTCCAACACTACACCAAATGAGGGTGTAGCCTGACGAGGCCCCGTAGTCACTATCTAGTTGTTCCCGCTTCACTACAATTTTTGCTCACAAATGGTCAAGATTGAGACGTCGAATTTCCGTCTGTTTAAGGGGACTAGCTTTTATTAAATGTGAGTTTTTTTAATTATATGTGAAAGCTTATTGAGTGCAACAAATCTCGTTTCTGGTTGCTCCAAAGCTCAAGCAAGCCTACGATGCACAAGAGCATACGCGAAGATTTGTGCAAAGTATTCATTCCAATTCAATGAAAACCAACTTGCAAAGGTAAACAAATGTTTTGCTAATTACTAAAGGCCTGTTATCACATCCATTGTAGTCAGGCTACCATGATTGTAAAGCAGTTCATTGTATATTTTTGAGCCAGACCTTTACACAATTTTGGTGAGATTAGCCTATGATGAGCAGTATTGTTGATGATCACTCACATATCAAAGCAGCCCCAGATCAGACATGCAGTGAACCTTATGCCAAGACTGAGCCTCATGACCTCAGATTTGATGACCAAGGTGACCTTTTATTCCATACAGAGCAATGCAATGCCCAGAGTTTCAGCAACAGTGTTTCCAGTGGTTATTGATGATCTAGATGGCAGGTACAGGTATATGTCCCAACAGGTATATAGTGTGCATTGGTTATGATTGTCTTGCTCTTTTGGTCATCTTAGTAGCTTGACTTAGTATCTAGTGGTCATGATCTGGCGGTATATATATAGAGATATATATATAGAGAGAGAGAGAGACAGAGAGGGAGAGAGACAGAGAGAGATATGATATGGATATGGTTGTAAATGATTATCTAAATGGTCTTATTACTCAGAACTAGAAGCTCTTGTTTATATTCGTTGGTTTTACCCTCTTAGTAGTGTGGACATGTTCGTTCCCACCGTTTATGGCTTGCTAGCTTAAGCATCACCTTCACTTTCCCCATCCATCCGTTCTCTCTCATATCTTTGGTTTTCCACCCTGACTTACACCTCAGCCTATGATATAGAGGACCTCCCCACATTTGTCTCTATGTTGGATAGCATCCTTGTTAGTTTGTGTCTCGACTCTGAGTTGGCAACAAAACTTACTGAGGCCTTGATCCTTCTGGGCCAGGAGAACCCGTTGGTGTTGGTTCCTGAGCTTAGGTGAGTTGGATTTGATACCTCGATCACTCTAGTCGGTTGCCCCGATGTTTGGTCCTGATTGTGGATAATCCCCCTAGTTGTTTGAGTTGTGTTGGCTAAACTTGAAGCAAATAGTACTACCATCATTACATGCATATAGAAACTATTATCTTATCTTTTGTGCAAGCCCATGGAAACAAATTAAAATTGTGCTTCTCAACACAATGAAAGAGGGCTATGGAAACTGAAATGTTAAAGCACCCTGGATGCAAGCTACAATTAGTTGTGCTTCTAAGCACATGCAAAATCCAAAGGGTCCTAAAGGCCTAAAAAGCAGTGGTTAAAACTTAAATGTATGCTAAATCCAAAGACTGTTGGCCAGAAATTAAATGTAACAATTAATACCTCACGGAGCCTACGGGTTGGGATGTGAGATGGAGTAAGGGACAATTAATTCTAAGTGTCCCCTAGAACCTCAAGTTACGGTTAGCTATGCACCTAGTTACGGCGGTTCTAGCAAAGATCCTCACGAAGCTGGATTCAGCTTGGAACTGAGCTGTAGACATTTGACAAGGTTGAATAAGCACCTCTCTAAACAACTTATTCCATTTGTGAGACACTTCCATTCCCTATGTGTTTATTATCCAACGTATGCTTAAGTGTGTATTCCCTTTCCCTTATCCAAAGTATCACAGTATTGAGTTAGTCAAGTCATCCCCTTATCCTAACCTTGCATTCTTCACCCTCACCCTTTGCTAGCAAAATGTTCACGTCTACAGAATGAGTATATTCTTGAGGTTCTATTTTGAGTAAATGATTATTTAAACTTATATTTGATATAATTATTGATTAACCGCCAATGAAATGATGCTTACTACTTCAAGTCTTGCTATTAGAATGATTAAAAGAGCATGCTTTAACCATTTGCACTTGCAGCATCAAGCATTTCTAGCCTGGGTCATATTTTGATCAATCTTGACCTGGTCAAACCTAGTTTGACCAAGTCAACCATGGGGATCTAAGATGAGTTGGACCAGTGATGTTCAAGGATGATGATTTATGGTTCTTTGATGCACCTTTGTTAGTTCCATACAGTGGACACAGGTTTCATATGATGGTTAATATATTTTTTTATGGATATTATTATTCTCAGACCATTATTTTTATATTGTCCGGGTATGGTTGAGACCACAGATGATTATATAAGTTGCCACAGGGTGTATGGGTACTCATCTCTAGTACATTTGGACCTTCTGAGTTCATTGGAACACTCAGATATCAGTTACAGGCACTCCCAGTGATGATATAGTCAGATTGCCACTTTTCTCCAGTTTTGCCATGCAGAAATGGCTTGTCCAGCAATTGCATTGATCTAGCACGTTCTCCTAGGGCACTACTGAGGAGATGGGGGGTCCAGCCACTTGTTATTACCATATTACCCCATCTCCAGACATTTTGGTGCAATCAGATTTGTGTCTGGGACACCAAGCAGAGAGCTACAGGCATTTTGATGATTTACCGGTGGTTTTCTAAGGATTAAAAATGGGATAAAAAGGTCACTGAGGAAATCGATTTCGTAAATTGGGGCAAGGAATTGGCATGAGGTTTGTTCATAGGTCATTTGTGATGCATCTCACACCTTCCAGCTCAATTTACAGCATTCAGTGGGGTCCACACACTCTCCGAGTTGCTATTTGATGCATTATTCTGTCATTGAGGGGGGCCACGATTTGGTCACTTGGTCACTTTGTGATGTTGATGAGTCATATCTTTTATCATTATGCCATGGGATGATGCTAATGAAGGACATTAATACCTCCTAGCCCCACCATGTGCTCCTTACACTTGTCCTAGTCATATTTTATGTGGTGCGACCCCCCCTTAGGACCACTTTAGTGAGTACGCACCCCCCTTTGTGAGTTGATCCGTGTGTTATTGCTCCAGCTCATCTTAGTCGTCGATTGTATTGTGTTTATCTTTTGATCTCTACCACTCGTTCATAAAGTGGTTAGGGTTTTGGTCTCTCATTCCTATTTAAGGAAGAGACCCCCCTCATTGTAAAGGCACCTTTGGGCTCTTTAACTCTTGGAATAAAAATACTATTTTGCATATCTACTTCTTCTGGCTTTGATGAATGCTCTTGCAAGTGAATATACAATCTTTTCTCTGTGTTATCATTGTGGATCTAGCTTATTCGAAACGTTTTTTTTCTGCAAGGAGGCCGTATGGTAGAAGAGGAGGGTGAATTAAACAAGGCGCTATTGTGGGGAAACCACATATGTCTCTCCCGGATCAACCTTTGTCTCAGGGAGTATCTTTATTGTATCTTCGTGACATTTTGTTGCTACTTGTTTCATCTTTTCTTCCGTATAGTTTCTTTCATGCTTGATCAATTCTCATTATAGATCGTTTTTGGCAGGGAAGGGCGCACTAGTCACTCTGGAAGGATAGCGATTCTACTTGGGGAAGCTAGATCTCACTCTTGATTGCCTGACTTTGGGAAGATTATCATTTTGCAAGGCAATCACAAGATTTTGAAGTAAGATCTACAAGGTACGTATTGGTTTTCATGTATTTTACCCATTGGTCACTTCAAAGCCTCATTGTTAAAACCCTAATTTTATAGATATGATAGATCTGGCGATAATTTGGGCTTAATAACTAAAACCAACCTCTTAAATAATTAATGAACCTTGGAGACCAAATTTAGTGGGAATCTGACTCCATTTACCCCTCAATCTAAGGCACTGGATCTCTCCAAGGAACATCACACTTGTGGGTTAGTGGTATTTTTCGAGATCTATCATCTAGGTGTTGCTATTTTGTCTTCAAAACCTCAAATCTATAGCTTAGCCACCCCTCTAGTGCCATTCACACCTAAATTTCACCTAGTGGGCCCCATTTCACTCATTTTCCTTAATTTAAGGGCAGGCCCCACTTGGATCTTTTTTAATTGGCATTACATCTATCTAGATCTACTTCTCTAATCTCATAAGTGGCATATTTATTTCATGGTTGAGCATTTATCCCTTCTATAAGCCTCCTCAACCAAGCCCTAACTTTATTTGTCCACTTATATTCCCTAGATCTAGATCTACTTACTCTTGCTCTCTCTCTCTTTTCAACTTCACATTTCCCTAGAAGGTCTTGAGTAGGTTCGCTAGCCTCCATTGGTTAGCTAGGGTCTCCCCCTTGGTCTTGCATTGACATGATCTAAAGTGAAGAGTGCCTCGATGAGCATGACAACCATTTATCCTTGGGAATCGTGGTTGTCTTAGGTCACCTCTTTAGTTGTCCAACACCTCTACCATCCTGGATAGGATCACCTTTTGGGACAACTACAAGTTGTGTGATAACAAGGCCAAGAATCTCTTTTCCCATAATCAAGCAAGCTTTTTCGGTATTGTTATCACGCAACTTGTAGTTGCCCCTAAAGGATGATCCTATCACGGATGGTAGAGGATCCAAGCAACTAAAGAGGTGACCTAAGAGGGCCTCAATCCCCAGATAGATTAGTTGTCACACCAATCGAGGCACTCTTCGCTTTATGGGCCAAAGCCCAAGGTAGCAAAGGGGGAGACCCCGATCTATCCCAACAGGAGAGATCTAAACCCAACCACCAAATCAAACTATGAAGCAATAGAGTACGTAAGGTGATGGATACAAAACCCTAGATCTAAGGGATGAAATCACTATAGAGGTTATGTTTGGGTTGAGAAGCTTAGGAGAGATGAAATGTCAACCCAATATGTTTGATTACAATGACTTAGAGGTTTATGTGCAGATCTAGGATCTAGGTGCTAGTATAAATGCTCAAATCTAACTACCTTGAGAAACGTGACCAAGGTACAAGGTCTAGATGAGGCTAGGGCTCTCTAGCACCTAAGAGAAGTGACTTGATTATAGATATGACAGTATTGACATACACATGCCAAAATTGGATTCCGGAACAACCCAAAAGACAACAAATCCAAAGAGGGCGAGCTAGTAGAAGATCAGTGCCTTGGGGAAAGGGTAGATGGAGTCCTCTAGGGGTGACGCCCTAGGTAACCCACCTAGGGCTAAGCCTTAAGGTAAAAGCCCAGAAATGGTTTGCCGAAATTTTAAGTAATTAGACCTAAAGAATTTTTAAAATTTTTAGAGTTAGGGTTTGAACAGTGAAATTATACGACTAATGGATTAGAAATTCAAAACAAAAGCTTTGGAGTAGATCTTACCCGGAAAATCTTGTAGATGCCTTGCAGGTGATGATCTATCCCTTCTCAATCAATTTGAGATGATTTGATGGTGTCTGCAAGTGAAATCGATTTGCTCAAATTAGGTAGTGCACCCCTCTTCCCTACACAAACAAACTACCGATGTAAGATTTGATGCCCGATTTGATGCCCAAGAAAAATGAACTGTAAATGCAAAAGAAATAGCGGAGAGCATATCAAAGATCAAATATGCTGTTGAAAACCCCTTGATTACACAACGCCTTCAAGAGAAACGAGTTGGGGAAGCCCACAAAAACGCCCAAGTGAAGTCGCCCTCCTGCATTAAAACACTATCTTCCACGAAAACATTTGGATCCACAAACAATATCTCAAATGCTAAGAGAAATAGACTTTCCAATCAAATACAAGAACATCCCACAAAGAAGATCCAAGAATTTCTGCAAAAATTCTTTTATTCCAAATATTCCAAGAGCCAAAGTCCCTTTACAATGAGGGGGTCCTCTCTCTTAAATAGATTTGAGAGAGACCAAAACCCTAACCACTTTTTGAACGAGTGGTTGAGATTAAAAGATACATCATAGATCATCAACAGTGGAGATCTTTTTATTTTTAAATTACATGGATCAATGACTAAGTCAAGAGAAGGGGGTGCACTTTTGCCCAAGGACGCCCTAGGATGGGCCAAAATAATATATAAGCAATTATATTCTCAATAGTAGTGACTATTGGTTCTCAAATTACGGCTCGATTTGTGAACCCACGCGGCATATAGCTCTCATTTTCATCTAGCATTTGTAGAGTGTTGTGTCACGTTTTGCGCAAACATCCCCCTCATCTATCGTGGAACATTCGAAAAGCGCTAAGCTACAAACCTTCTTCCTTGACGTCGGCTCCTCCCTTTTTTTATTTCATTTATTATGGTGAATGTGTAAAAAACATCGTGAGCAACTTTGTCCTTTGAATTTGGCAACAGCTTGCAACACGGTTGAATTTGAGGGCGACTTCTTTTTAATTTGTTGTCTCCAAAATAAAAACCGAAAAATCATGTGACGAATACATACAAGTGGTTAGTCTTTTCTTCATACAACAAACAAGCGCCTAGTCTTTTCTTCATACAGCAGACGAGTGACTAGATGGCTACGATTTCTTTGAATTCGCCCTCGTCTCTTTTAATCAATCGGCTTCTAATCTGGCAACTGGATGTGGCTCATACGACGACGATTTCAGATATTAGCGGCTCATACAGCGACCTCTACTAATCATAGCAGCAACTAGTGATATAAAATCGTAATGATGATGACTATATCTAGGCAAGATCAATCGGTGATTTCATCTTTAAATCCTAAATATTAATTCATAGCAGCGGCTAGCGAAAATTCAAAAAATGAATGCGGACAGATATAGTGGCACAGCATTGATGGCTCAAGATCTCGATCTTCATTAATTGTGTTAACAACTAACTCGATCCCTTGGCACTGCTTTCTCCCTTGAATCAATGGCCAGGCCAAGATGCTCATCTAATCTGACACCATATTTCGAGAACCGAAAAAACAAGAACGCCTAGAGCGGGTGGGGCATTACAGAACACATGATCTCAATAACACATGAAACAATATTATTATGAGACTGTACGGTACCACAATACATTGAGGATCCTTGCTCTTATAAAGAGCTTGAGAGACCTAAACCCTAATACATAAAACCTAATAATTAACCTAAGTCACTGATGTGACTTTATTATATTAATGTAGCCTTATATATTAACACTTATATTATCCTAAATTAGCATTTCTCGTCCACTAGGACTACTCTTACAATGGTTTTTATCTTATTGTGTTTTTATCTTGCCTAATCTTGGAGGGATAAGAATAGATTGAAACACACTAATACCAAGGTTCAGAGTAGTTTTTTGGAAAACCATTTCTGCAGGTAGGCTACGAAATACTAATTCCCTGACCAAGTGCAGAGTCTATACAGCCTTGGAGACTTAGGCCTGAGTTAACGCTCACACTTACTCAGAAAGTTTGCCTTATCTTATGTACTGTCTGAACCAATAATAAAAGATGTCAGTTTCAAATGCTTATAATAAGTTTCAGATTTCTGACTTTAATCTCCAATGTCAGGTTTATTCTTTTAGCTATGATTTTCCAATTTCAGTCCTGTTCCAGTTAGCAGGTTCTTATTTCAAGTCATATCAGCACATTTCTAGCTGGCTAGTTGTAATCGTTTGGGTTCATAATAGGCTTTGGTTACAGACTGCAATTCCTTCATCCAGAGTCACTACAGTGGTCTTTGGCATTGTTTAGATGCCTCTGTATTATTTCTCTCTGAAGCTTGCATTGTAAATATGTTTTTAAAGAGGTCATAGGTTTTGTTAGTGCATTTCAGAAATTACCGTTTGATGAGGTATCTGCTCAAACCAAGCCCAACACTTTTATGCTAGTTATTGAGGCTAAGAATGTTTCTGCAAGAGCTTACTTTGACGTTATTGCCACATTGAGTGCACTAAGATAGCTAAGCCATTCATTTTTGTACTTTTATGTTTTTTTTGTATCATATCAGAAGTAATTTTTTACCAGAAAAAAAAAATGCAAAGCTTACCTTTCCATTATGAATTTCCCTGCGACCAACCATCCTCCTAAAAGAATTCTTTTTACAAGCAGTGCTGCACATAGAGAGAATGGACTTAGAGTTTTATTAAACAAAGACTCCATGCTTATTTACATAAAAATTTATGTTTTGATTACACATAAAATTAAGAGTCCCTACAAAACTTTGTCAACATCCAAATAAAAACTAAAGCAATTTTATAAGAAGAGGTTCCAATCTGAACATCATGGTTAGAACTTTTATTTCTGTACCTTATCTGAGTTGTGATCATCATGTTTACACTATAGCCATATCACATGTTAGTATTGTTTTTTTTTCCAAAAATACTTCATATATTTACAAAAAATATTCACATCAACAGAAAATAAGAAACGGAGGGTATATACAATAGCCAGCAACAGAGACTAACAAATTGGCATCCTTCATCAACAAACATTATTTTTCCAACAGCTGCATATTTACCTCTTCCCTCCACAATTGAATACCTCAATCTCAAAAACATTTCTGAATCAAACATTTCTTATTACTACATGGTTCTTAGGTCAGTTATGGTCTGCTATGTAACTGACTTGTATGTGTCAATATAATCATGCAAGGTGTCGGATCATTTCCTTTTCAGTTTTTTAGGCTGGAATTATCAGAATAGGTCCTTTCACTATAAAGGACACCACGTCAGGTGCATACACCTTTTTTGTCTTGAATATGCAACTGAAATTCTACCTTGAGCAAGTTATTTGTGTTTTGTTTCTGTTCTTATGGATTCTCGCCTGATATTCACCATTATGCTCCACCTGAGCCATATTCAGTTGGTATCTCGGGTAAGATCCAGCACCTCCTTACCCGTGCTTAAACTTTATTCTTCTAGACATGAATTTCAATACAGAATTGTCCACCAATCCCTATTGTGTCAGTTTCATCGTGAATCTTAATTTACCCAGCAGTGCATGTCACCTTCTGAAAAGACACCTGTTCAATATCTACTCATTTGAATTATTGAAGAGTCGTTCAACATTCCCTCTGCATGAATTTTACACAAGTTTCAAATCCTTTTTGTCTATCAATGTCCCTTTTTAAACAATAACGTGTCTGAGTTTGTCTTGTAACCCTACCTTAATTCCGGCGAAGTAAATTGACGATAGATTTGACGTCTTCCCCTGCAGATTTCACAACTTCTTCCCCCCTGCTATTTTACTTTTCTCAAAGACCCTTCACATACCCCACCATTCCACTCTGCATTGCAATAATCACTGCACCAGAACTTGCATCCTTCATCAATGTATCCAAATGGGATGAGACAAATTAAAAGACAGGCACCACTATCTAGGTAATTTTCCAAACAACTCGTGGAAAAGTACACCATTCTATGGATCATAGGCCGTTGGAGTCACCTTAGCAAACCTGAATGCCTACCTTCACTAACATTGTAGAATGAATGGCCTTATCAAAAATCGAAGAATGGGCATTGTTACCTATTACCCCTTCACATGTATGGGGTTACTTGATCATGATTCCTATGTGATCTTCCATCACATCCAGCAGTTCCACAGATAAGATTTATGGTTTTCCCATAGACACTTGAGAGAGACGCTTTTAGCCAGCTCAGAGATGCTTCCAGCCTATTTAGCCTACCTTGCTACTTGACAGAAACAAACAGGGACATCCAGTGTTATGACATCACATCCAGCAGTTCCATAGATGACATCTATGGATTGCCCATAGACACTTGACAGACACTTTCAGCTAGCTCAGAGATGCTTCTAGCCTACTTTGCCCACCTTGCCACTTGAGAGAGACAGATAAGGACATCCAGTTGGTACCAGTGTTAATGACATATCCTCCAAATGTTATGTCCACACATAAGAAAGCATTTTACCAGAAGTCACATAACCATAGACACTTTCAGCTAGCTCAGAAACCCTTGTTTGACTTAATTGGACCCTCACCTACCTTTCGGAAGTTGATTTGGAGCTTTAGAAGCCTCTGTAGGTTCACACATGCCAAGAAAGACTAGAAGTTTCTCTCAAACCCCAAATCGTCCCCCTCCTTTTTGACCATTTGTCCCTCTCAAGCAAACCGTCTGCCCTCCTTGAGCTAGTGCCCTCTCCTTTTGGCCTTCCTCAACCACTTTGTGTTATTTTTATTATTATTTCTCATGTCAAGATGGATTTGTTAGGGATTTAAATCTTTTGGGTAGGGTTTTGAGTCTTCTAGAAGTAAAAACTTAAATTTTAAAGAGAAGAGATTGAGCTTCTAAAGCTATAAAAGGAAAGTTCCTCCCTCATTTCATTTGTTGGTTGTTGGTACTACAAGAGAGCTATCTTTGTAAAAGGAATTTCTTAAATTTTCTTTGGCTTTGGAGGTCATATCTTGGAGCTTCTCATTGGTGATGGAATTTTTCTTGTTGCTAGCATTGTGTTCTATTTCTCTTGAGCATCTTTAACGGCATTATTGTCCAAAGGGATTGGATCTAAGATAAAGTTTTATTATAGGTTCAATTGATTTTCTTGCATAGAAGGAGATTTTTATTTGTACTAATCCTCATTAAGATTTTGCAAATTTAACCCCTTTTACTTTTAGTGTAGGGTTTCACTCAAGTAAGAAGTAGAGGAGCCCATCTTGCCTTTGTGATTTTGCATGATTATAGCTTCTAATACATCTATGAAGGGTTGGAGGCTTTGAGCACTTATTCTTCCTAGGTTATCTTTGTGGAACAAGTACATTGGAAAAATTCTTTGTTGACTCTGTAGCTCTAAAAACAGATATGTCACTTGTCTCCCTTATTTCTCTTGCAACCATCCATAAAATCAAAAGCAAATCTCTCTTAATTTCTTTGTTTTAGTTGGTGAAATCTAGCCCTAAAATAAACTCCAAAAATATTTCAGATTTCACCTAGATCTATTGGTTAAATATAAATATCTTGGGTAGATCTTTTGATGTTTTGAATTTTCCCTTGCATGGAAAATTTATTAAAATTCAAAAAAGTTGTTAATTATTCCTTGGAATACCATAGACAAAAAAAATTGGGAAAATTAACATAAAATAAAAATATGGAAATAACTGTTATTGCCTACCCTTCATTTTCAGATTTATTTTCCATAAAAAATTATAAAATAAAATTTATGCTTCATTGAATATCATCTAGATTGAGAAATTTAATATTTATCTCGTGATTAGACACCATTTCTGAATTTTTCTTGAAGTGTTACTATAATTTCTGCAATCTGGAATTTTCCTAAAAAATAGGAATTTTTCCAGACTAGTAATTCTAGAAAATTTCATTGTTTTATCTCACAATAAGAATTACTTTGCTGCAATTTTCTGCATTTCCAGCAATATATAGCTCATAATTTGCATAATCTAGTTGGGAAAAATTTACAAGTTGAAGAGTTATTTTTAGTAAATTTCCTAGCTATTTTAATTCTGGAATTGTCTACATTTTTACTATTTTTAGTAATTTCCATAATTAAACTTTCTTTGTTGCACCTAAAGAAATTGATCATAAGACACAAGGAGGAAATTTCCAATGGTTCTAACCACTAAACCCTTCAAGCTATAATCACTAAGAACTAATAATCCAAGTGTTATTGATTGTGTCTTGGCATTTGGATTCATCTAGCTTAAGTAGTTATTGCTATCTTACTAAGTCAATGGTTGTTATACTTGATTAATAAGATACAAATGATTTAGTGGAATAATTAAGACACATTGCTAATTGATATATATCACTTGTGGATTTCGTAAATTGTCTTATTCATATTGAATATCTTGAGAAGCATTACTATTGAGTTTACCAATGTTACTGAATATTAGAAGTAAATTCCTAAGCTAAGCTTGAACATCTATTGTTAATGACTATCTCACATGTTGTTTAAGCTTTTTCCAAGTGCCTGAGCTGACTTTATATCAAACATGGTACTTAGCAATAGTCTAGATTAAGTATGCTTTACGGGCAGATAGGATTACAAAGAAGAGTTCAACTGGGAAAAGTCCTTTAGAGCTTGTATACGGCCTTGATGTCACTTTGCCCATTCACCTAAAGCTTCTGGTATATCAGCTCCTTCAAGACTTCAATTCAGATCAAGATGCAGTGCAAAATAGAGTTAATCAGTTGGTAGAATTGGATGAGAACAGAAGAAGGCACTTGACCAGTGTATCAGGAATCAAGATGAAATTAAATGGACCTTTGACAAGTCTACTAGACCAAGGCCTTTTCAGATTGGTGATATAGTTTTACTATGGTACAAGCGACAGGATAAGCCGGGCAAGCATGAGATATTCAGATTGGTGATATAGTCTTATTCTTTATTCTTTATTCTTTACATTATTTTTGTATATTACTGTTGTACTATAGTTTGTAACTTTGTATAGTAGTTTTTTGTATACTAACCTTTGTTGTAAAATTAGCTTTCTTTTGTAAATAGTTATTTCTACTTTTGTAAATAGTGTTTTGTATATTAATCTTGTACATTATTTTACAACTTAGTTTCATTTGGCATCTTTATATATGTGAAACTGATGGATCTTAGTTTTGTGCAGGACCCAGAGTTTCCGAAGTTCTCACCTACTCTATTTGATTAAAGATCAATCAAAGCACGTGTCCCTATATGGAGCCAGATGTTTCCTACTAAGTTGTACTTAGTTGGATTTCAAGTGAGCCAGCAAAGTTTGAACAAGGATACTTGTTCATGATCAGAGTTCAGAAGTCCTTCAGGCCTTCTAGGCGCTTTTATTTTTTCCACATGTTCATACCCCCTTGGAAGAATTATAATAAAGTGTGCTAGCATGGACCTTTTGTAAAGAACTTGGCCTTCCTAGGACTTAGACATCAAGCCGAGTATTCCAAGGTGTTTTTTCCGTTGTTAATTATGCACTGCTGAACAAGTTGTGTATAATTTTCAAGTTTTTCACCTCCTCCTCCAAAGCTAGAATGCCCGTCTTGGTGGTTAGGCCTTATGAGGTGATTAAAGTTCACATGTCGATGTATATTAACATGCTAGACACTAATATTGAGTCATATGGACATGTGTTAGGTCCCCTAGGATTTTTTTGAATTCTGAGAAAAATCATTTTCCCCATAAAATTAGACTATTTTTAATAGTTTAATTGGAAAAATTAAAATTGTAATAAAAGTGTGGTTTGTGGACATAATTTGTCAAGTGGATGCTCGTTTTCTAAGCCAGAGCACCCACTAAACCCATAAACCCACTTATCCTAAGTTTTGAGTGAGTATTTATATCTGAAAATATTATTTACTCGAAAAATTCCAAAAAGACCAATTTAATTGGCAAATAAGACATAATAAAGTCAAAATGGAGATCCCTTGGATCAAGGAAGTTTGTTGGATTCATGTCTCTGATGATTGGCAATCAAATCCAAGAAAAGGGGGGTGCATTCCTCATGGATAGGTGGCGCCATCCTACAAAGAGGAGATCAATCACATCCCACTCTCTACTCTAGAAGTCGCCCTTGCTTCACATTGGGCTGCCACTTGTACCATTTGCCCTCCTTGATGAACTCGCCCTCTTTGGCTCCTTTTGCTATTTGAGCAGGGTCTTTCCTCACTATTCTTTCTGAAGTGTGGAACCTCTGCTCCCATTGTAAACTTGCTTTTGAATATTGTTAATGAAATAAGGCTTTGGAGACCTCATTGTGTCTTCTTTCAAGTTGGATGATCATTGTTCCATGTGCTAAGTGAGGTAGCTGTAGGATTCAATCTTTGCATTTGTTCTTGCTTTGTCAATCTTTAGCCTAATACGATTAGTATTGATCAATAGGATTGAGTAGTGTTGTTTCATTGCTCAATTAAATTTTCTATTTTAAAGATTTAGGATTTTGCATGCTTATTTGCTTATGGGTATGCTCTCTTTATTTTTAATCTAGAATTTTACTATAAAATTTGACAAGTTTTGAGCAAGTGTGAAGGGATTTGTAGATACTTCATTGGATTTTGCAAGAGATCTTGCTTGCTTCTCTTGCTCTCCAACTCTTTGTGAGAAGCATAGTCTTTCTCAGAGCTACAAAGTAACTCCATTGCCCATTTCTCAAAGGGTTCACTTCTTCACCTTCTTCTCTCAATTTCTCAAACATTTTCCGGTTACTTCCTCTTGTGCTTCAGATCTATATTACTAGAAAGTTAATTTCTTTTTTAGATCTAATTTATAAGAGTAGATTACATAGATCTAAAAGTTCATAAAGTTTATAATTCAAAAGGATACATCTAGCTTAGAAACTAGTTGGTTTTGCAAGTCTTTTAAAAGCAAATTTTTAACTTGTTAATCAATTAGTTTTCTTTCGAGTTTAAAGAGTTGAAATCTAACATTTGAGTGCCTTATTGGCTGCCTTTTCAAGGTTGTCCAAGACCCTAAGAGAGTTGTCTTTCTAGCCAATTCATCTTAGTTATTTGCTTTATTAAACCTGTTTTTTAACTTAGAATTTTTAGGCTTTTTTCTAAAGTGATTTTGGGCACTTTTGCTACTAATATTGTTTGTTGGTTTTTGTTTAATTTTATTTCGAGTTTAAAGAGTTGAAATCTATCATTTGAGTGCCTTATTGACTGCCTTTTCAAGATTGTCCAAGACCCTAGAAGAGTTGTCTTTCTAGCCAATTCATCTTAGTTATTTGCTTTATTAAACTAGTTTTTTAACGTAGAATTTTTAGGGTTTTTCTAAATTGATTTTGGGCACTTTTGCTACTAATATTGTTTGCTGGTTTCTGTTTTAACGTAGCAAAAACAGAGACTTTGGAAGTCCCATTTGAACAATCAAACAAGACAAGACCTTCATGAACCATCTCTTTTCTTCCAAGCTTTTCTTAAGAGCTTTTCGTAACCTCTTTCCTCCAAAATCTATAAGGAGAAAAGAGGAGTTCTTTTTAGTTTGGTTTGCATTGTAATCTCATAATAAAAATCGCTTTTGAAGTGAGCTCATAGGAGCTTGCTTCCCATCCCCCCAAGGGAGATTTGCGTCGGTGTCTATTTTATGGTTTTTTGTCTCTTTATTTTTCTAATCTTTACTTTAGTTTTATTCGGTTAAAATTAACTAAAATTTACCGTCGTGGTACAATCCAAATATTGGGCTATTAACTTCACTCAGGACATAGTAACACTTTTAACTTTTGTTTTGCAGACCATATACTTTGTGTAATGCCCTAATCCAAGATTATACGAAATTTATGAATTATGCAATATTAATCATAAAAAAATAGATAATTACTAGAGAACCAATTTCTAAAGATTTTAATATTCCAAATTAATAAATTTAGAGGGCAAACAAAGGATACTATTGTCACATCCATAGCAGTCGAGCTACCATGATTGCAGATCAGTTTCCAGTATATTTTTGGGCCAGTCCTTTACGAATTTTTGATGAGATCAGTTTATGATGAGCAGCATTTTGATGATCACTCGTATACATTTAGTGGATCCAGAGTTTGCACAGTTACAGTCTCATGCCAGGACTGAGCCCCATGACCCCAAGTCGGTGACTGAGATAGCCATTCCTCTATCATCCAGAGCAGATTGATGACAATGCCCATATTATATTCAGATGCAGTGCTTCAGTGTGATGCAGGTAGTTTAGATCAGGGACTCAGGTATATGATCCGACAGGTATATTTTGGTACATACGGGTTGTTGATGTGCTCTTCCTCTTATCTAGGTAGTTTATGACTGGGTATAATATGATGGTTGTTGGCTCTATCTTATTTAATGCTTACTTGTTGTTTAGAATAGAAGTGGTTGGTTACTATTAGTAGGAGGTTCTTGAATGTACTCGTTGGTCATACCCTTACTCCATGAAGTACTTACTTGTCTATTTCCTTATTTTAGGGCCTTTGCTATCCATGGCACCATTAGTCATTTTCTCCGTCCATCCGTTATCTTCCAGCTTTGGTTTTATCTCAACTCACACCTTAGCTAGTGATCTCAACGACTGCCCCCACCTAGACCTCTGTGTTGGATAGATTCCCAGTTTGCATTGTGTCTAAACTCTGGAGTGTGTGATTTTCGTCACAGTGGTTGTTCTCCTCTAGTCCTCTAAACCAAGTATTCCTACAAACAGTGTTGCTAAACACTGGAGCATCGAATCTTAAATGCTATATCTAAGGGATGCTTAGTTAGCAAAAACAGTGTTGCTAAACACTACCATGCATATCTATATTAGCTAGTCAATGGCCAAGGGACGCGCACTCATCCTTTGTATGATGTAAGGTCATTTGCCCCTACAGGGCAATAGGGTGGTCACTCCACCGCAACTATGGATGGTAGTGGGCAATGGAGGTCATACCAGGTCATTATTTGAGGCCCGCCAGGCTATTCAGGGCACCTGCTCTTGGAGGTTGGCTAGTGAAAATCTATAAAGTGAAATAAATGTTAAATCTTGAATGTGAAAGCTGACAAATAAATAAATTGCTAAAAGGTTGCTTGTGTAGAGTCTATTGGAAACATTCTCATCACTCTACCCATTTGTGAGACATGGCCATTCCTCATGTTATTTTCTATCCAGTATATGTGTAGGTGGTCTCCCTGGTTCCTTCATCCGAGAGATTGTAGTGTTGAGGTTGTTGAGTCCTTCCCCTAGCCTAACCTTTGTTTTTCCATCTTCACCCATGGTTAGCAAATTGTTTAAATCAATAAACGAGTATACACCTGAAAATCCTGTTTATAGAAGCTATTTGCTTTGATCTAGACTTATCTTATTTATATTATTTTACATGCTTACACTAGTTAAACAGCATTATATGCTCTAGTCTAGCTACTGATATAATTGAAGGAGCATATCATAACCATTTGTACTTGCAACAACAGTTATTCATGGTCTCGATCATTATTTTGATCATTCTTGACCTGGTCAACCCAGTTTGACCAAGTCAACCACAGGGTCCAGGATGAATTTGGGCAGACTGTTAGTTTTTCACTTGTTTAGCATAATATTAAACAATCTAATCACTGAAAGAAATACAAGCACAACAAACACAAAGAACCCAATATTTCTCTCAGGGAAATCACAAGGGAGAAAACCCTAGCAAAACTTCCTCACTATAGAATTCACAAGTACAAGATAAAACCCTAAGACAAAATCAACGCCTCTCCTTCACTTGTGAGAACTTCTCTCTCTCCTATGTGAACTTGAGTGAGTGAGATGAGTGTTACAAATGAGCAACTCAATCCTCTATTTATACTTAACAAGTGACTTGACCTTTTTACTAATTAGGTCGGCTTTAACTCTCCTAACCGGGCCGACCTATACACTTTACAATAAAATATACTTTTCTAGTTATTTCCAGGCCGACCTAATAGTTAGGGTTTACATTGACTCTTTTAATGACTCTTACATTATCAATTACATCAATGACATCTCCCGAAGGAGGAATACAATAATACAATAGACAAATACATTTAGAATATCTTTCGCAGTTACATTTCTTTAACACTCCCTCTTAACTAGGAAGGTATTCTGCAGGCAACATCAACAACATCAACAGCTGTCCAACTGACTTGTGAATCTCTATATGTCGTAGGAAGTTTTTGGAACATCGTCATATGTCTAGGGTATTATCAACATCATCTGTTGGAACATCATCATCATCATCATCATCTGCTGGAATATCACCATCAACATCATCATCATCGTCTACTGGAATAACATCGTTTGCTGGAATATCACCATTAGCATCATCTGTTGGAATATCACCATCAGCATCATAATCATCGTCTACTGGAATATCACCGTCAGCTTCATCATCATCGTCTAGTGGAATATCACCATCAGCATCATCGGCTGGAATATCATCATCAGCATCCTCATTAGTGTATGAACACTAGAACAACATCAATCATCAGTCTGCAAGTGCTGGAACAACAATCATCAGTAAATACTGGAACAACAACCATCAGTAAATAAATACTAGAACAACAACATCAATCATCAGTAAACAAGTACCGAAACAACATCATCCATAAACAAGTACCGGAACAACAACATCATCAGTCGGCAAGTACTGAGATAACATCACCAGTCGACAAGTTTTCGGATAACACTATAAGTCAGCAAGTACTGATCTTCAGTTGGCAATGACTGGAATCACTATCAGTCAGCAAGTACTGATCTTCATTCGGCAAAGACCGGCATCACTATCAGTCGGCAAGGACTAATCTTCAGTCGACAAGGACTGATCTTCAATCGGCAAGGATTGACATCACTATCAGTCAGCAAGTACTGATCTTCAGTCGGCAAGGACTAGCATCACGATCAATCGGCAAGTACCGATCTTCAGTCGGCAAGGACTAGAATCACTATCACTCCCTCTTTTGAGGGAGGTCCTTTCGGACCACGCCAAGCTTGTCTCGAAAGTATTCAAACTTTATGCGAGACAGAGGCTTAGTCAACACATCAGCAACTTGTTCCTCTGTAGGAACATACTTGAGCTTTACATCTCCCTTCTGCACCATATCCCGAATATAATGAAACTTGATCTCAAATAAGCTTCGATCTATCATGGAACACTGGATTCTTTGTCATCTTGATACAACTCTGATTGTCACAGAGAATATCAGTCACATCTATCTCTGCATCGAACAATCCTCCCAACATCTTGCAAAGCCACACTGCTTCGCTACAAGCTGAACATGCTGCTACATATTAAGCTTCTGCTATACTGAGAGCAACACAAGGCTGCTTTCTACTGAGCAATGAGATCATACCTAATCCCAAACTAAAACAACATCTTGAAGTGTTTTTTCTATCTTTGGCACTTCCAACCCAATCTGAGTCTGTATATCCGTACAATCTAAACTCACTATCTGAAGCATGTCTGAGTCCATAGTCCAACGTACCTTTTAGGCACCTCATCACATGCTTTGCTGCAATCAGGTGAACATGTATGGGATCCACCATACACTGACTCAAGGTGTTCACAACAAAACATATGTCTAGTCTAGTATTGGTCAAATACATCAATGACCCAATAATCTGTCTGTACATCGTGACATCTACTATTTCTGATGAAGCATCATTCAACAGCTTCAAGTTTGTCACCATCGGAGTGGTCATGGCCTTACAATCCAACATCCCAAATCTCTTTACGATCTCAACAGTATATTTTCCTTGACTTAGGAAAATCTCATCTGGGAACTCCCATACTTAAGACCTAGAAAATAGTGCATCATCCCAAGGTCTTTCATCTCAAATCCTACAGCAAGCTTCTTCTTACATTCAGTGATGGTCTTTTCTTCTCCTGTCAAGAACAAATCACCTACATACAATAGCAATATCATAGCTTCATCATCTATGATCTTATAATAAAGATTAGAATCTGCTTTACTATTAGTAAAGCCCAAGCTCATCAAGAAACCGTCAATTCTTCCATACAATGCTCTGGGTGCTTACTTCAACCCATATAACACTTTCTTCAATTTACATACATGTGTTTTTCTATCATCGGTTTCAAATCCTTATGGTTGCTCGATGTATACCTCTTCTTCTATTTTTCCATTCAGGAAAGTTGTCTTTACATCCATCTGATGTAACTGTTATCACCTAAATTGTAGTTACCCCTATGGATTTATCCATTAATGGATGGCAATAGGGAAGGGCAACTCAAAAGGTGCAACCACAATCACCTCGACCTACAATAGATGGTTGTCACGCCAGTCGAGGCAACCTTCGCTTTATGTTATCCAGCCCAGACAACAAATGGGGAGACCCGATCTACTCCCGACAGGAGAGATCAAACCAAGACACCAAATCAAGTTAAGACTAAGTGAAGTAAGGTGTATGGTTTATCCTAGGTCTAAGGATGAAGTCACAATATGAGTAAGGGGTTCAATGAGTATAGCTTTGGTTCATTGTTGATGTGAGAGTGACTTATAATGTTTGAAATGAGATCCAAGATTAAAGTACAAGTCAATTGTGAGAAAATCCACTGCCTTGGGAACCGTGTCCAATGCAGAGAAGTTTAGGGGTTGAATTGGGGCTAACTAGTACATGTGACAAGCTTGATCATGAGATATGACAACATCACAAAGGTTCAGTCCACCAAACAAGGATCAAACCACAAGTTAATCCAACAATCTAGGAAAGTTGAATTGACTTGGAGAGAGATCAGTGCCTTGGGAATTGGGATTAATGGAGTCAAAAGATTAACTTATGGTTTGTGACCCCTATAGCATAATACAAGTGGGCTATTAAAGGTTTGATGGATGAAAATGTCTAGATCTCAATAGATCATGATTTGAGCTAAGTGGACCACAATCCCTTAAAATAAGGAATGCTATCCCCAAGGCAAGATTTCACAAAGTGACCTACTAGACCTAGGTTTCAAGGTATGTATGTTCCAAATCCATCAAAATCTCATGTACCCATGTCCTACAAGTGGACCAACTCCAATATCCCAAGAAGTGCGATTTTGCCCAAGGAGGGTAAAAAGATGGGGTAAGTGGGATCAAGACAACTCCAATGGCATCCAGATTTTAGATCCAAGTAGGTTAATCAAGTGAGAATGTGGATCTAGAAATTCGAGGCAATCCAACAGTTAGATCTTACTAGATCTGAGTTTAAAGATACCAAGTGGTCCAAAATGGGGATTAAATCCCTTAAAATATGGAATAGGGCCCACAAGGCAGAAATTGCCAAAGTAACAGTCTGGGGGTAGGTTTTAGGATGTGTAGATCATGAATCAATTGAAATCTCAACTACCCATGTACTAGATCTAGGTCAACTCACCCAAACCAAGAAGTGCGCCCTTGCTTGGAGAAGCTAAGTTGGCTTGGGAAGAAGGTCAAATGGAGGCCAATCCTCACCAAACTATAGATCCGGGATGCTGTGGATACTATAGAGGTGGGTTTTAAATATCTTACCCAAGAAGCCACTAGATCTTAGTAGATCTGAAAAAATGTAAAATGGGGGTTTTGATTAATTAGGGTTTGAAGTATTTTAGACAAGTGGATAGATCATGGAAAGAAATTACCTTGAGATCATACCTGAGTGATGTGAATGAGATGCCTTGTTGTTGAGGAAGGCTCCCGCAGAGATCAAATGAGAGATTGATGATTTTGCTTGCCGAAATGATGCCCTAGCCCACAAGTGCGACCTCCTCTACCTATCAATCAAAGGAAAGCGATTTCAATAAGAAAGGCCAAGTATGGAGGAAATACAAGCGAAGTGCAATAGTAACATGAAATAGAAGGTCCTGGGACAGTAATACTCCCTGATACCAACGAAGAGATCCAAAAGAAGAAGTAGGGAGAGTCTTCCCCTACCAGTACTTCCTCCTCAAACCAAATCGGCCTCCACCTGTAGATGCAAAAACATGGTACAAAAGAATATTGCAAGACAAGATCTCCAATAACTCAATGCAAAGGAAGAACCAATGAACAAACACAAAAAACATTCACCACAACACTAGAGATAGATGCAATAATAATTTTCTATTCCAATAATCCAGAGCCACAAGTCCCCTTTACAATGAGAGGCTCTCTCCTTTAAATAGGAGGGAGAGAGTCCATAATCTAACCACTTTTTGAATAGTGGTTAAGATTATAAGATCAAAAGATCTAATCAATGGTTGAGATGAGCTCAACAATAAAATACATGGATCACTAATAAAATATAACAATAAGTGGACAAAATCGCCCTAGGAGAGTGGATCCCACCAAATCATGATGACAAAATATACCAATAAGCTTATGGTGGGTCCAAGGGGTAATTTTAGACACCCTTGGTCAATCCCCATAGCACAATAATAATAAAATAGTCATCAAAGTACCAAATCGTGCCACTTTGGACAAATCGTGGGCCTTAGGAGGCCTCAGCAATCATTAGAAAATGCCATAAGTGATGGATGTGGGTCCTGATGAAGCTGAAACTGCTGGAGAAGGTGTGGAAGACATCCCACTCATCATCACTGATCATCCCATGCCAAAACTTTGCCTCAGTAGCCTGTTATCACCTATTCTGTACAATAGTTGAAACCTTATTGAGCTGCCAATGCTGGAACACATCAGTGTTCACTTCCAGAGTATCTATGTTTCAGATATTTGGCTCTAGCCAGTTTTGGCTAGCCGGTTTTATTTTTGAGTCGACATGACCATGGCCCCATGGGGGTTTGTAACGAAGTGTGCTAGTAGGGTCTGAGTGGCTCGGTTCCCCATGACTTGATTAAGCAACTAAGGTATTCCAGGGAGTTTTTTCCCTTGTCAATTATACTTTGCTTAAGGCAATATATAATCGATGAGGTTTTCTCTCGCTTCCTCCAAAGCTGGAATTCCCGATTTTGAAAATTTGAGCCGTGGGGGGTTATTAGAGTCCAACTAATATGGATAAACCTACTAGACACTATTAGAATAGGTTTTGGTCATGTCCTAAGTCCCTAGGACCCCCAGAAAAAATTTCGAAAAAATTTTACCGGATGCATTGTATTTGGGGTTTTTAATTTTTTAATTATTTTTTAATTTTAATAAATTTCTCTATAGTTTAAATAGAGAAATTTCAATTTGTAATATGTCAGTCATCCAGGATCCAATTTCAGTAATTGAAGGCTCCAAACTTAAGCCAAAAATCATTCATGATCCCCAAACCGGCTAACCCTAAGTTTCAGACAATTATTTGGCCTCATAATTAATATTTTCTCAAAAAATGAGAAATATTAATTAAAATATTCAAAAAATAATAAATTGGAGATAATTTAAATCTCTCCAAAAAAGGCCAAATTGAATAAAGTAAAAGTCAAAATGACATGGCAAAAAGCATTTATGATGATTGGAATCTTCACCCACCTGATTCAAATCAGTTTCGGCACACTGGGAGTGATCTACAGTTGAGAAATTCGCCCACTTTCATGCAAATTCGTTTTTGTTATTTGGGAATTGATTAATGGGTTGTTGGATTTTGAAATCAATGCATGTGGGGCTCCTTCCTCAAATTATGGGCTCCAAACTCAAGTTTAAAGATGAGTTAAGACTCCAAGCTCGATTTGGTTGGTGTTGACATGGATTTGATTGATTTTTGATGGAGTTTTTGGCTCTCTTCATCACCAATTCGAATTAGGGTTTTAGAATTGAGTTTTGTTATATAAGAGAGGCCGTTTGGGCTTTCTCTTCATGGATCTTTTGGGCAAACTTACTCTGCCAATTTGTAATCGTGTTCTAGCTTTTTGCTATTGGAAATAAATCGACTTTGGAGGTCTATTGATGTGCACATTGGTCCATGAGAAATTGTTAAAGCTTCAATGAGGTGATGTTGTTTTATTAATGCTATTTCATATATAATTGTTTGATCATTCTAGCTTAGAAGTCCTTTCTATGTCCATGGAATGAATATTTGGGTTCAACTTATTCATTTATGCTTGGTTAATTACGATCTAGAAGTAGCATACAGTAATCTGTTATACTTATGCTCTTCTTGTCTTTTTTGGTTAATCATACTAGACTTGATCAAATCGTTGTTGAAGTGGCTTGATTTTGCAGATCTCCTAAGTGCAAAGTGGGATCTTGAGCTTGGTTGCTTCTTCCTCACCTTTGCCATCATTTTGCTAACTTTTGTGCATTTCAAGGGTCTTCAAAAGATCGATCCGTGCTTCAAGGTTGAGCTTGAGAAGTTCATGAAAAATCCATCTATTATTCAAAACTTCAAACTGGTTACTTGGTTCTAAAACTTCCCTCTTCTAGTCCATTCCCTTACCTTTTTCCACCCATTTATCTCTTATCCCCTTCTCTTTTTATTTCTTTTTGTTAAGCCTAGCTTAGGATTTGCCATAAGGTTGAAGCTCCTTCAACCTTGGGAAATAACTTGGGATTTGTTCCCTTGTGCTCTCTTTAACACTATTGCAAGCGTATCATCCAGCTAGCTGGAAGGGTTTCTTGGATAGTGTTCTTAAGCCATCAAGTGTTACACTTGATCTTTTCATCTTCCCACTCATTCCTTATTTCTTCATCCATTCGTTTTACCCTACTCTTCACCCATTCGTTTTCCATCCTCGTCTTTGTCAAATCATCCCTCCATTCGTTTTTCCTCTAAGACTCCTCTCATCCACCTTCCCAAAAAGACCTAAAAAGACACAAAAACACAAAAAACGAATTGAAGAAGTTAGCATTTGTTAAAGTTAGTCATTCTTTTACTAGCTAGATCTCATTGTTTGGCTTTAGCATAGCTTATACTTGTTGGATTATTGTTTCCATTTAAAAGATAGAATTTTTCACATAAAATATTTCGAAATTTTTATGATTTAGATCTCATTCCTAGCACATTTGAAGAGTTTGTTGTTCGCTAGTCCGTTTCATCATAGTTAAGATTTTATGTTAAAATCTCATGCATTTCACATTTTAGAGTTAATTTTTTAAATCTAGACTTAACTAGTCTCAAATTGGTTTTATTTTTCTAATGTTAATGGGTACATTGTTGAGCATTTGCTAAACTTGTGTAGGTTTTTTTAAGGAGGAAACCAATTGTGAATACAAGATCTAAAGAGGGTCAAAGTTACATTCAAAGAGAAGACTTAAATCAAAATCAAAGAAACAGCTACAATCTCCTTTGTAAAAGCCATTTAAGGGCTATAAGTCTTGTTTCCATAATTTGTTTATTTGCTTTAAAAGACCTTGCAAGGATCTCATTCCCAAGGCATTTGTAAAGTTTAATAAAAAGTTCAAGTGGAGGAGGCCACCACTTTTTTGGTTTTCTTCCCCATTTGGGGAAGAGTGTTGTGCATGCTTAGTTTAGATCTCATCTTTTTCAAGTTCATAGATTAGTCCCCATTTTCGTACTTAGATTAATTTCTCTTCCAAGTCTTGACTAGAGTAAGCTAACTTTGGGATTGCATCCCAAAGGCCACATAGTTTTGTGGTAGCTTTTCGTTCCCCCATCAGCTTCTTGTGGACATCCAGCTAGCTGGAAGGTTTCCAGGACTGACGGTTTCTAGCGATTAGCCTTGTTCGGAGGTTGATCCCACCTTTAGAGTAGAATTGCTTGGTAGAACACTAGATCTTTCAGTTATTTCATATTGCAAGTAGCATGCTAGTTGTCTTTATATTTTTGAGCTATCACATGATTTAATTCCGCAAAGCTTCATAATTGTTTCCACGACTATTTAATTTTCTTGCAATAAAACGAACAAAGTCTCTTGAACTTGGCCAAATCCAAGTCAAGAGCACTCTCTGTCGGAGAGCATATAGACTTGCACGTTCCCCCTGCATTAGGCATTTTTAAGTTAGGAAGTCTCTTGAACTGTGGTCATAAGATCAAGTCAAGAGCACTCTCTGTCGGAGAGTTAAACAAGTGCTCTAAATAATAAAATATTTTAACCCACATTTTCCCCCTAATAAATTTACTTTTGGTTGATTGTCCAACACCTGTATGCTCTGCCAACCGGAAACGGTTGGGCTAGTACTCAGAAAGGTGGAAGACTTGTTAAATTCATAAGTGATAACTAATAAAACTTTCATCCCCATAACCAACCAATCCGGAGTTGAGCGATAAGATAAGTTCAGTGGGTAATCTCTTAGTGGGGGCGTCGGGGTTCCATGTTCAGCCTCTAGTTTGCTGGTTAGCATTGCGCGACCTGACTAAAGCACTGGGTGGCCCGACATGTCCTTGAACGAAGGCACTTGATACTGTCTTTCCGGACTTTCTCTTGAATATCCTTGGTTTTATCCTAATAATCAAGACCATTAAAACTTTGAAATTTACCAAGATAATTTGCACAACGATCTCACGAACAGTTACTATCAAGACTTATTTTTCAGCATCCCCCAGCACTACAAATTCAATTATTTTGACTCCATTACCCATTGGATAAGGCACTGGTCCTTTTATCTTTTAATTTTTATCTGTGGATGCTTCTTAATTATCTCAAGTCTTTATATACTGTTTCGCAACGTGGATTGCATCTTATCTTGTGTTTTATTTAAAAGTAAGTTGTGTGTCTTTCATCACTAAAAAACTCCTAAACAACATCCATCCGCATCACCATACATTTTTAACACTTAAAACATTGAGCCATAGACAACTCTTTGTAGGGACTACCCCCCTTGGCTTCGTTAGGAGTTAGCCTAAACGGAGGAGCTGGGATTCAGGTGACAGTACCTGGCTCATTGCTTGCCCCCAAGGCCACACCTCTCTCACTTGTAGTGAAGAGACAGCTTTCGAAAGATTTCCGCTGCTGGTGTGCAATCTGGCGGACAACATCTTCGGCACCGTTGTCGGGGACAAATCTTTTTGTTCCTGGACGACCTTAGTTTTTTCTAGTTTGCTTTGCCTTTTTTGATAGATTTTATATCTATCTGGCAATTCCACTGCCCCTTTTAGTTTTACTTTTGGTAGATTTTTAGTTTAATCACTCTCTGAATTTAGACTTGGATCCACCTGGCGATTCCACTATCAGTTAACACCTCAAGGTATTCAACTAGAAGAAACTCTGTAGGCTTACTCAGTTTCATCCTTGGACCTGAAAAGGTTTATAGGAGGAGATTGAATAAGCTAGTTTCTCATAGGATCCTTGAAAATCTTGGATTTGAGTCTGTATTAGACATCCATAGTCCTTTTTGTAGAGATCAAAATAAAAATTTTCTAGCCACTAATCTTTTTCCTTTAATAAAATGTCAAAATAAAAATAGAACTTTTATGAGTATTTCAAATGCATATTTTTATTCTCACATGGTGACTCCATTGAAGGGATAAAACCCTTGTATCTCATATTTTGTTTGAGATTTGTGTGTAGATGAGCCCATACAAATACAGAAAATTTTTAAGCTCATTATTGGATAGCTCTGTTCCTTCAGTACTTAAGTTTCTCCATGATCAGTCCAAACCAAGATCCGAATTACTATGACATGGATATTGAGAGAAGAGAACTTGCCGCTCGAATCTCCCTTGCACATCCGCCCATTGATTACTTCAGAATTCCGGGCTTTCCAAATGAATTTGAGGATAAAAAGACATCTTATTCCATTCCTAGGTTTTGTCATCATAAAAAAAATTATTCAGCCAGAACCCATGTTTTGACTTTCCTTACACAAATGAAGAAGTAGGGCATATGCAATGAAGATCATATGATGTAGATGTTTGCTTGTTCCCTACAGGAGGATGCCTCATGTTGGTTTTATGAGGGCCTTCCCGATAGATCTATTGCTTCCCTCATTAACTTCATTGAAGTGTTTTTGAGTCAATGGCATGAATATAATGGTTTGGAGTTTTACACTAAATGCATTCTTGCTTCCTTCTTTCCTTCAATAGAATTTTGGGGGGGAAAGCCGAAGTTATCCAATACTAATATGATGTATGACACTCCTTTGTTAGAGACTCATGATGATCCCATTGAAGAAAAGCATGACGAACCATTCATCGAAGATATTATTGAAGAACCTCCTCATATCATCACAACAGAAGATGATACAGAATGGGAATTTTTTCAAGACTACTTCAGTGATGATGAGCACATTTGTACTCCTGATCCACCTCCAAAAGAAACCATTGCAAAAGCCCATGTTGAAATTCATAAAGAAGTTTGCGATATATCTGATAGTGATAGTTTGGAAGGTTTCCGTCTTGGTGATCCTTTTTCTGAAGAAGAAGATTATGAGCACGAGGAGGATAGACACAACATGGAATATGATGAAAATCATGAAGACCCCCCCATATTTGATAAAAATATGGATGGTGACTATTGGACATACATTGAAAAACCTATTTTTGATGTATCTAGAGAGGGGAGTGTGGATCTTGAAAGTATGGGACATTTAGACATGGAAGAGGAGCATGTTATTTCCTCATATAAGCAGTTAGAGCCATGCATAAGTATCAGCAATGAGGACTTGGGAAAGCAGTGTAGTAAAGAGTCAGATCAGATACAACTTATTAAAGAGCAATCTCAACCATTGTTTCTACATACAGAGATTCCTTATGATTTGGAGCAGCTTGGGGCTTACACTTCCACGGAATATCATTTTCAGAACAGCCTTTCAGATCAGTATGATGAGGTATCAGAACTGTCTTGTCATCCTGAGTATATTCCTCCTATCATGTTCTAGATAGAGGATGCCTGTCGAGGGACCTACCATATTTGGGAGCACTTCAAGTGTTTATCACTTATATATGATTCCCCATCCAGCCCTCCCATTCAGAAGATTCAAGCAGGTTTGCACTTTCTGATAGGCATTCCCTTGCTTTGGCTGGTAACCAGAGACAAGGTAAAAAATTATTCTATTGATAACATGCTTAGATGGCTACATTGGATTTCTGATTATACTTAACATTTTCTTTTATGCTATGTTAGAATAGGAAAAATAAAGCTCCTCAAAGTGAGTATTTACTTTCTGCATTTTAATTTTTGAGTATATAGAATTTATTTTCAAAATAAATATAGTTGATATTTCATTTTGGTTTTTTCATAACACATGTGCTACTGAAGGTTTTCTGTCAAGTTGAGATGCTTTTACAGGTTATATATATAAACCAGAGATTCTGGTGTTCTCGTATCCTCTCCTTGCATAATTTCTAGATCGAGCACACGTCCCGCAGTTGGAGCAAGATGTTATCACCTATTCTGTACAATAGTTGAAACCTTATTGAGCCGCCAGTGTTGGAACACATCAGTGTTCACTTCCAGAGTATCTGGGTTTCAAATATTTGGGTCTAGCCAGTTTTGGCTAGCCGGTTTTATTTTTGAGTCGACATGACCATGGCCCCATGGGGGTTTGTAACGAAGTGTGCTAGTAGGGTCTGAGTGGCTCGATTCCCCATGACTTGATTAAGCAACTAAGGTATTCCAGGGAGTTTTTTCCCTTGTCAATTATACTTTGCTTAAGGCAATATATAATCGATGAGGTTTTCTCCCGCTTCCTCCAAAGCTATAATGCCCGATTTTGAAAATTTGAGCCGTGGGGGGTTATTAGAGTCCAACTAATATGTATAAACCTACTAGACACTATTAGAATAGGTTTTGGTCATGTACCAAGTCTCTAGGACCCCCAGAAAAAATTTCGAAAAAATTTGACTGAACGCGTTGGATTTGGGGTTTTTAATTTTTTAATTATTTTTTAATTTTAATAAATTTCTCTATAATTTAAATAGAGAAATTTCAATTTGTAATATATCAGTCATCCAGGATCCGATTTCAATGATTGAAGGCTCCAGACTTAAGCCAAAAATCATTCATGATCCCCGGACCGGCTAACCCTAAGTTTCAGACAATTATTTGGCCTCATAATTAATATTTTCTCAAAAAATGAGAAATATTAATTAAAATATTCAAAAAATAATAAATTGGAGATAATTTAAATCTCTCCAAAAAAGGCCAAATTGAATAAAGTAAAAGTCAAAATGACATGGCAAAAAGCATTTATGATGATTGGAATCTTCACCCACCTGATTCAGATCAGTTTCGGAGCACTGGGAGTGATCTACAGTTGAGAAATTCACCCACCTTCATACAAATTCGTTTTGTGATTTGGCAATTGATTAATGGGTTGTTGGATTTTGAAATCAATGCATGTGGGGCTCCTTCCTCAAATTATGGGCTCCAAACTCAAGTTTAAAGATGAGTTAAGACTCCAAGCTCGATTTGGTTGGTGTTGACATGGATTTGATTGGTTTTTGATGGATTTTTTGGCTCTCTTCATCACCAATTCGAATTAGGGTTTTAGCATTGAGTTTTGTTATATAAGAGAGGCCGTTTGGGCTTTCTCTTCATGGATCTTTTGGGCAAACTTACTCTGCCAATTTGTAATCGTGTTCTAGCTTTTTGCTATTGGAAATAAATCGACTTTGGAGGTCTATTGATGTGCACATTGGTCCATGAGAAATTGTTAAAGCTTCAATGAGGTGATGTTGTTTTATTAATGCTATTTCATATATAATTGTTTGATCATTCTAGCTTAGAAGTCCTTTTTATGTCCATGGAATGAATATTTGGGTTCAACTTATTCATTTATGCTTGGTTAATTAAGATCTAGAAGTAGCAAACAGTAATCTGTTATACTTATGCTCTTCTTGTCTTTTTTGGTTAATCATACTAGACTTAATCAAATCGTTGTTGAAGTGGCTTGGTTTTGCAGATCTCCTAAGTGCAAAGTGGGATCTTGAGCTTGGTTGCTTCTTCCTCCCCTTTGCCATCATTTTGCTAACTTTTGTGCATTTCAAGGGTCTTCGAAAGATCGATCCGTGCTTCAAGGTTGAGCTTGAGAAGTTCATGAAAAATCCATCCATTATTCAAAACTTCAAACTGGTTACTTGGTTCTAAAACTTCCCTCTTCTAGTCCATTCCCCTTACCTTTTTCCACCCATTTATCTCTTATCCCCTTCTCTTTTTATTTCTTTTTGTTAAGCCTAACTTAGGATTTGCCATAAGGTTGAAGCTCCTTCAACCTTGGGGAATAACTTGGGATTTATTCCCTTGTGCTCTCTTCAACATTATTGCAGGCGTATCATCCAGCTAGCTGGAAGGGTTTCTTGGATAGTGTTCTTAAGCCATCAAGTGTTCCACTTGATCTTTCCATCTTCCCACTCATTCCTTATTTCCTCATCCATTCGTTTTACCCTACTCTTCACCCATTCGTTTTCCATCCTCATTTTTGTCAAATCATCCCTCCATTCATTTTTCCTCCAAGACTCCTCTCGTCCACCTTCCCAAAAAAACCTAAAAAGACACAAAAACACAAAAAACGAATTGAAGAAGTTAGCATTTGTTAAAGTTAGTCATTCTTTTACTAGCTAGATCTCATTGTTTGGCTTTAGCATAGATTTACCTCTATTCCATCATACTCATCATAACAACTTAGCACCCATCATACACACTAATTATCATGAATAATTTAATTAATTAAAATTAAAAATTTTAAAAACTTTGAAATGTATCAAATTTGCTAATAAAGCATTTTTCACCTAAATAATTTATCAACCATAAAATTTATTAAAAACATTAAAAAATTTTAAAATATACCATTCATAACCTTTAATAAAACTATAACTAATTAATTGAAAGAAAATCCTATTTAATTAAAAAATAAAAAATCAAAAGTAAAGTTTATAACAAAAATTTTAAAAAACCTAACATCTAAGCCTTAAAAAATTTTATTGAAAACCAAATTTAGGTATTAAACTTAAGGATTAATTAACTCTACTAAAATTAAAAAACTAATAAAGCTTATTTAGTTAATAATTTTAAATAATAATCTAAATAATTTGAAAACATTAAAAAACAAGGGTTTTTTTATTTAACTAACAAACCCTAGGTTATAAAATTAAATTTGGAATTCAAATCAAATTCAATTAATTAAACTAATTATTAATAAATGTTCAATTTATCTCTATTAAAAACTAAATGATACTTAATAAAATAATTAATTTAATCAAACTAATTATTAAAAATAATTTTCTAAACTTGGAAAACATTAAAAAACAATTAATTATTCCTACAAACTAACAAAACCCTAAAACACTTTGGTTAGTTAAATTAAAATCAAATTAATTATTTAAACTAATTATTATTAATAATTTTCTAAAATTCTAAACATTTATTCATCCCTATAAACCCTAGGTTATAGAATTTAAATTGGAATTCAAATCAAATTAAATTAATTAAACTAATTATTAATAAATGTTCAATTTTTCTCTATTAAAAACTAATTGATACTTAATAAAATAATTAATTTAATCAAACTAATTATTAAAAATAATTTTCCAAACTTAGAAAACATTAAAAAACGATTAATCATTCCTACAAACTAACGAAACCCTAAAATACTTTGGTTAGATTAAAATCAAATTAATTATTTAAACTTATTATTATTAATAATTTTCTAAAACTCTAAACATTTATTCATCCCTATAAATCAACAAACCCTAAACCTAACTTGAGCCGACACCTAACCGACTTCCATCTACCAAACCTCCACCGTCACTACATATACAATGGTCATTGGGCAATCACAATCTCCTCCTCAGACTTCGCTGTCTTCTGATGATGATCCTACAGTAAGGATTGAAACATCGAGAACTTTCATTTCACAAACGCAGATCCTCTTCTTCTTTTTTCAAATCCATCTCTACGTATGGCACTTTATAAATAGCTCATACTTGTTGGATTATTGTTTCCATTTAAAAGATAGAATTTTTCACATAAAATATTTCGAAATTTTTATGATTTAGATCTCATTCCTAGCACATTTCAAGAGTTTGTTGTTCGCTGGTCCATTTCATCATAGTTAAGATTTTATGTTAAAATCTCATGCATTTCACATTTTAAAGTTAAATTTTTAAATCTAGACTTAACTAGTCTCAAATTGGTTTTATTTTTCTAATGTTAATGGGTACATTGTTGAGCATTTGCTAAGCTTGTGTAGGTTTTTTTTTAAGGAGGAAACCAATTGTGAAGACAAGATCTAAAGAGGGTCAAAGTTACATTCAAAGAGAAGACTTAAATCAAAATCAAAGAAATAGCTACAATCTCCTTTGTAAAAGCCATTTAAGGGCTATAAGTCTTGTTTCCATAATTTGTTTATTTGCTTTAAAAGACCTTGCAAGGATCTCATTCCCAAGGCATTTGTAAAGTTTAATAAAAAGTTCAAGTGGAGGAGGCCTCCACTTTTTTGGTTTTCTTCCCCATTTGGGGAAGAGTGTTGTGCATGCTCAGTTTAGATCTCATCTTTTTCAAGTTCATAGATTAGTCCCCATTTTCGTACTTAGATTAATTTCTCTTCCAAGTCTTGACTAGAGTAAGCTATCTTTGGGATCGCATCCCAAAGACCACATAGTTTTGTGGTAGCTTCTCGTTCCCCCATCAGCTTCTTGTGGACATCCAGCTAGCTGGAAGGTTTCCAGGACTAACGGTTTCTAGCGATTAGCCTTGTTCGGAGGTTGATCCCACCTTTAGAGTAGAATTGCTTGGTAGAACACTAGATCTTTCAGTTATTTCATATTGCAAGTAGCATGCTAGTTGTCTTTTGCTATGAATAAAATAATAATAAAATAAACATCAACATATATATATATATAATAATGATAATAACAACAAACAAGAATAATATAATAATATAATTAATTAGTGAAATGGTGTAACACTTTATGAAGAGTTGCATTAGACACCCTTTAAACAATTATAAATACGGGAAAGTCTATCTTGTAAAAGACATCATCTTTATATCATCAAATATATTATTCTTATCTATTATTTAATATGAGAATCGGATTCGACTATTAACTTAGTGAACGGATTCGTTCACTGCATTTTGGTATCAGAGCAAGGCTTGTAGCCACCAATCTAGGATCTTGTCCAAAACCAGGCCCGTGGCCCAAAGAAGTAAAAAAGAAAAAAAGAAAAAATAAATAAATAAATAAAAAGGAAAAAGTAAAAGAAAATAAAAAGAAGAAAAGAAAGACAAGTAAAAAAGAAGAAAATAGAATATAGAAATAAATAAAAAACAAGTGAGAAGAAGTGAGAAGAAGTGAAGAAAAAAAAAAAGTAAAAGTAAAGTTTAGAAGTGAGTAAAAGTAAAAAGTAAAAGTAAGAAGTAAAACCGCACATGGTTTTAAGGTGCACGTGGGTTTGTGAGAAGTGGGTTTGGTTTTATTCCTAAGAACAAACCAAAAGTGAGATTTGAACTTGGGTGGGGAAGGTAACAATCATTCTTCCCAACCACCTAATCTACACACAATCCACACATAAATTAATCTAAAGCAAAAGGTTAACCAACGTGGAGATTAATTAATATTGGTCCATAATTGTAAAATATTACAATTGTTTGGGAAATATATAATATTAAAATAATATTATTATTACATTTAAATAATAATAATTATTATAAGGGCAAAGCAATTATTGTTAAAAAAATAAAATAAAATTTGAAGATCGGTTATCACCAAAGAAATCAAAGGAAATCATCCCACCGTCGAAGAAGTCAGAAACAATGGAAGCCGATTTGCGAGAAAAATTAGAAACCGCGTTAAAACGTTATCTAAAAGACAATGAAGAATTGCGCGACATAAATAACAGTTCAAAAATAAGAATTGAATTACAAGAAAGGGACAATGAAATAAAAATCTCTGACCAGGAAAGGCGTATAGAAAAATTGAATGCGCAAATTGATGAATTAAAAGCCGAAAATAAATTCAATCAGAGGTTAGGAAATCAAGATATAAAGAAGGAAATAAATAATTACGAAGCAGAAATAATACACTTGAACAAAATAGTTAGCAACAAAGATGAAGAACTAATGCAGTTACGACATAAATTAGAAAGTCAAGAATCAGAGGTCAGCCAGTGTCGACAACAGATAAAAGTTCTTCAACAACAAAATGACGACTCTAAAAAGACACATAAGTCAGAGATCGCGGAGAATAATAAAGCATTATCCAACAATGCTGAAGAAATTTTTAGACTAAGAAGTCATAACAAGATACTAGTCACAAAAATTAAGAAGTTGAAAAATAGCCGGAAGATAGAACAATCTATGGATGACATTGAAGGGAAACTTCTAGACAAGCAGGAAGAAAGTAGTTGTATCAGAAGTCATAATGAAGATCTTAAGGAACAACTTAAGACATCTGAAGATGACAGAAAATTGCAAGTCGAATTGATTAAGAAGTTTCAAAGTGATAACAGGCAGTTAGGAAACAAGTTGGAAAAGATACAGAATGAAACCTTAAAACCTCAAGAGACGAAAATAAAAGTCCCAGCTCAGATCAATGCTCAAAAGACGACACTCATAAAAGAAAATGACATTGTGAAAATTCCCTATAGACACCCCAACCATAAAAACCGATATTCTGAAAAGTGGGAAATGTCGAAAGACGATGGTACTAATGTGATCAAAGCTCTTAACGACAGATCAATGGAGAATCCCAATAGTCAGCAACAAATCAATTTGGGATGGATTGACCCATCCACATATCGAAAGTTATACTCTACACTTAGAAGTTCGTACCGACATGTTTCGTCAGCTACGACATCATAAGAAACAGTGCGACAACGTTATAAGGCTTTGAGGACAAAGCCTTTCTAAGAGAGAGGCAATGCTATGAATAAAATAATAATAAAATAAACATCAACATATATATATATATATATAAATAATAATAATAATAACAACAAACAAGAATAATATAATAATATAATTAATTAGTGAAATGGTGTAACACTTTATGAAGAGTTGCATTAGACACCCTTTAAACAATTATAAATACGGGAAAGTCTATCTTGTAAAAGACATCATCTTTATATCATCAAATATATTGTTCTTCTCTATTATTCAATATCAGAGTCGGATTCGACTATTAACTTAGTGAACGGATTCGTTCACCGCATCTTTATATTTTTGAGCTATCACATGATTTAATTCCGCAAAGCTTCATAATTGTTTCCACAACTATTTCATTTTCTTGCAATAAAATGAACAAAGTCTCTTGAACTTGGCCAAATCCAAGTCAAGAGCACTCTCTATCGGAGAGCATATAGACTTGCACGTTCCCCCTGCATTAGGGATTTTTAAGTTAGGAAGTCTCTTGAACTGTGGTCATAAGATCAAGTCAAGAGCGCTCTCTGTCGAAGAGTTGAACAAGTGCTCTAAATAATAAAATACTTTAACCCACATTTTCCCCCTAATAAATCTACTTTTGGTTGATCGTCCAACACCCGTATGCTCTGCCAACCAGAAACGGTTGGGTTAGTACTCAAAAAGGTGGAAGACTTGTTAAATTCATAAGTGATAACTAATAAAACTTTCATCCCCATAACCAACCAATCCGGAGTTGAGCGATAAGATAAGTTCAGTGGGTAATCTCTTAGTGGGGGCGTCGGGGTTCCATGTTCAGCCTCTAGTTTGCTGGTTAGCATTGCGCGACCTGACTAGAGCACTAGGTGGCCCGACATGTCCTTGAACGAAGGCACTTGATACTGTCTTTCCGGACTTTCTCTTGAATATCCTTGGTTTTATCCTAATAATCAAGACCATTAAAACTTTGAAATTTACCAAGATAATTTGCACAACGATCTCACGAACAGTTACTATCAAGACTTATTTTTCAGCATCCCCCAGCACTACAAATTCAATTATTTTGACTCCATTACCCATTGGATAAGGCACTGGTCCTTTTATCTTTTAATTTTTATCTGTGGATGCTTCTTAATTATCTCAAGTCTTTATATACTGTTTCGCAACGTGGATTGCATCTTATCTTGTGTTTTATTTAAAAGTAAGTTGTGTGTCTTTCATCACTAAAAAACTCCTAAACAACATCCATCCGCGTCACCATACATTTTTAACACTTAAAACATTGAGCCATAGACAACTCTTTGTAGGGACTACCCCCCTTGGTTTCGTTCGGAGTTAGCCTAAATGGAGGAGCTGGGATTCAGGTGACAGTACCTGGCTCATTGCTTGCCCCCAAGGCCACACCTCTCTCATTTGTAGTGAAGAGACAGCTTTCGAAAGATTTCCGCTGCTGGTGTGCAATCTGGCGGACAACATAGCCCAAATCGAATTCTTTTGTAGCCATTTCTACCAATCCTGAAATGCCTTGGGAAGCGTGTAACTACCCCAAACTACCTCCTAGAGTGCATGCGCTGTCAAGGTGAGGGCACCAATGTGTCTGGGAGGGGGGGTAATATGGTAAAAACAAGTGGCTGGACCACCCCCCTCCATGCACAGCGCCCTAGGTGAACCAAATAAAATCCATCTCTGCTCTGACAGGGTCTCCAACAGACCAAAAATGCACTAGGACAGCCTACTGAGGCTCAATCATCACTGTAAGTGCCCGGAACTGAAAACAGACTGTCTCATTGGACTCAGAAGATCCAAATCTATCCAAGATGTGTACTCATACACCATATGGATCTCTGCATGATCATATAATATATCCAATATACCGGAACAGGTGAAATAATAATAATCTGTAAATGATCAAATAATGCTAAAAACCATGAATCATCATCATAAACCTGTATTTGATGCATAGAACCATCATGTACATGTACATGGACCATATATCATCTATCTGTATCATCACAAGGTCCAACCATCTCATGCCCTGTGGTTGACCTTGGTCAAACTAGGTTTGACCAAGTCAACATGACCAAATATAACTCAGACTATCATCAGAAGCTGCTGCAAAGTGTCAAAGGTTAATGCATGCTCTACAACTTATTCAAATAACAATTATAACACAAAGTAATCATTACTAGCGATCTAAATCCAAATATATAATGTCATTAATTATTATTTAACTCAAACTAGACTTTCAGGGCCATACTCACTTGATAGTTGTGATCAATTTGCTAGTGAAGAGTGAAGGCTAAAATAAACTGGCTAGGTTAAAGGATGACTTGATTGAATTAACTTTGTGACACTTTGGATATGGGAAAGGGAATACACACCATAGTATATACTGAATGAGCAACAACACAGGGAATGATGGTGTCTCACAAATGGATGAGTTATTCAAAGAGGGTTTATTCACCTTTAACAGACTAAACTTTCAGGACCATATTCACTTCATAGTTGTCATCAATTTGCTAGTGAAGGGTGAAAGCTAAAATAAACTGGCTAGGCTAAAGGATGACTTGATTGACTTAACTTTGTGACACTTTGGATATGGGAAAGAGAATACACACCATAGTATATATTGAATGAGCAACAACATAGGGGATGGCGTTGTCTCACAAATGGATGAGTTGTTCAAAGAGGGTTTATTAACCTTTAACAGATGCGCACAATCCACAATACAAATGAGGCCAGCAATTATTTAGATATAGCATTTAAGTTCCATTGCTTTTGGGCCTAAAGTTTCCATAGCCTTTGATCTATGTGTGTTTATAAACACATTGCATAGATTTACATTTATCTTAGGCTTTTTGCTGCAGGTGTGTTTTTAAGACACTTGTTTCCCTGAGCACTTCTAGGTGTGTCACAGACAGCTTGTTTACCTAGGTATTTATTTCTCAAAAAATATAACATTCTATTTTCATGGCCATTTTCCATGCCTTTCATTCATGTGTGTTGAGAAACACATTGCATGAACGGGCTTTTCATACAAGATATAACATTTCATTTTCCATACTTTGTATTCATAGCAGCACCAAAAGTTTCAGGTTTAGCCAACACAACTTTAGTGACTAGGGGGAATTCACAAGGAAATCCAACTCACCATAGGCAAGTTTTGTCACCAACTTAGAGCCGAGACACAATAAACAGGGAAGCTCATCCAATACAGAGGCTACAGTGGGGAAAAGTCCTCCATGCCACTAGTCAAGTAGTAAGTCAGGGTGATAATCTAAAAGGTAGGTAATGGATGGATGAAGACAATGAATAATGGAGCCAACACTAGCAAGCCAAGGTATGGTGGAATGATCACCTCTATTCTCCCTAAGGAGGGTAAAACCAATGAGTATGAATAGTGAACTTCTAAGTCTGAGTAGGGGCAATAAAATATATATAATAAAATCAACCAGGTCCACATATCTATATGACCACCAGATCATGACACTAATTGCTAAGACATGCTATAAGAATAAATATAAAAGCAATATAACCATAACACCATGATATGCCTACTGAGTCATATGCCTGAATGCTCATCATCTGTCCTCTGAGACTGCTACTGTAACTCTGGGCACTACTGACTGCTCTGTACCAATGGTATAGTGGCTACATCGGTCATCTCTCTGAGTGTCCTGAGACTCAGTCATGGCATGGGTAATAAAACTGTTGTCCAAATATGATAGTGATCCATATAGATGCTCATCTCAGCATCTCAATGTAAGGGAACTGGCTGAATAGTGTACTGGAATCAGAAAAAAAGTGTATGGTAGCCCGGCTACTATATATGTGATAACAGTAATGTTATCACACCATAGTAGCGGGGCTACTATTCTTGTACAGCAGATATCTGCACATTCCAGAGCCTTCCTTTATTCCAGAGCATGGCTATATATTTTGGATCACTCATGATCAGAGCAGTACATTATTCAGATTTTATGACCTTGTGTCAAGGCTGAGCCTTGAGAGTTCAGATTTGATGACTGATGTGACCACTTATCCCATTACAGTTTCAGTTCAGTGCCTAGAGATGTATTTCAGCAGTGTTTCAGATTATGCATGATGATGATTATTATGATGATGTTGTATGATCTATGGATATGTTCTCACTGACTGTGGATTATTATCTTGTTGATTTAGTCATGATCATGGCATGTGCTTGGTATATTATTCCTGATGTGGCAAAATATTTAAAATGAACTGTAAATCTTAAAATGGACAATTGCTTGCACTTTTAGGTCATTTAACAAAACTTACTGGCATTTCACCTTTACATAGACATGGTCTTTCCCCGACACCAGTTGTTTGCTAGTGTAGGCTCCATATTCACTTGTCTCCATCCATACATGACCTTCTTGTTTGACTTTAAACCCTGACTTGTCTCATTTGTCTTTCTGATACTGAGGACTTCCCCATTTTTCTACCTCTGTGTTTGGACCGCATCCCTGTTTATTCAGTGTCTCGGCTCTGAGTTGGTGACAGAACTTGCCTTTGGTAAGTTGGATTGTAGGCCTAAATCATTCTGGTCGGTTGTCCCGATGTTTGGCATTGGCTCGAACTCCCCCTAGTCACTTGAGATGTTGTTGGCTAAAACTGAAAGCTCATGTTCTACCTGTGGAAACTAAATAAATTCGCCCATGGAAACAAAAAGGGGCAAGAGCAATGAAAAGCTAAAAATACTCCTCGAAGAGTATAAGAAAGGTCCAAAAAAAAAGCAATGGTTCTTAAAAGCTATATCTAAACAATTGCTGACCTTGTATAAATATATGAAAAACATGCCCTGGATGCAAGCTGCAAATAGTTGTGCTTCTCAGCACATCTGAAATCCGAAGAGTTATGTAGGCCAAAAAGGCCATGGAAATAAAATTGAATGATCCTAATGAACCTGGATCAACTTGATGTAGACATGATGCCTAAGTTGAATAAACACTCTCTAAACAACTTATCCATTTGTGAGGCACAGCCATCCCCCGTGTTCTTTTGTCCAGCACAGAGTTTGTAGCTTCCCCCTTTTCCCAGTCCAAAGTATTTTTGAGTTAAGTTAGACAAGTCAAACCCTTGGCCCAACCTTGCTCCTAGCCTTCATCCTTCACTAGCAGTTTGACCATGTCCAATGGGTGAGTTTGTCATTTGAACTATTGTGCAAGTAATTTTATATAACCACGGAATATGTTAACTTGATTAATGCCACTGAATGGAATTTATACTTTGAGCTTAGCTGTGGGAATGATTAGAGAAACATTGTCTTAGTCTACTGATGTGATTTATCCTTGATTATATATTCTTGGGATCCGTGATAATGTGGACCATGTATGGATGATTATTGATGATGATTTATGGTCCCACATGTTTGATGATGATATCATATGATGGACATATGATGCAGATGATGTTTGATCCAGTTCAGCAGGTTTATTATTATTTCAGATCAGCAGATTATACATTGTCCATATATGGTGGACCCTACAGCTGGCCCACTAGGGCAACCCAGGGTGTATGAGTACTCATTCCTAGTGGATTTGGGTCTTCTGGATCCATTGAGACACTTATCTTTCAGTTCCGGGCACTTCTGACAGTGATTGATGCAGTTTTACACTTGTTGACCAGATTTGGGGTTGATTTCCCAGCCTGAGCAGCAGGGGCCCCGAGAGGCCAGTTCACCTAGGGCGCTGATGAAGGAGGGGGTGGTCCAGCCACTTGTTATTACCATTTATCCCCCCTCCCGGAGAGCCTGGTGGGCTCAGATGGACAGCGCTAGCACCCTAGGAGGCAGTTTTGGCACTTTCACAGTTCCCGAGGCAGTTAAAAAATGGGGTAAAGTGGTCACTGAGGAAATCGATTTGGGCAATTGAGGCAAGGTTTTGGCATTTGGTTGTCACAGAGGTCTTCCAGGGTGGCATCACTACCTTCCAGCCAGTTTTCACCATGTGGGTATGCCCGGATTGATCACAGGAGGACATTTACTGCTTGACTGTCATGGATTCTGAGGACAGTTTTGGTCATTTTTATTATATTGGACATATTTTATTATTTTATTGTGCCTTGGGGATGAGCTAGTAAGGATTGATGCCTCCTAGCCCCACCATGTGCTTATTTTATTATGTCCTAGTCATCATGAGGTGGATTATTGTACTTTTTACCCCTCTAGTGGGATGACGTCACCCTCCATTGTACCATTTAGTGAGGGCGCTTTTGTTATTTTGAGTGATCCATGTGATATATTGTTATGGGTCATCTTAGCCATTGATTGTATGATGAGATCTTATAATCTCAACCACTCATTTGATGTAGTATTATGAAGTGCTATAGGGTTTTGGTCTTTATTATCCTATATAAGGAGGAGACCCCCCATTGTAAAGCTCACCTTTGGAGCTCTGGAATATTGGAATAGAAGATTTTTTGTGGAGCACATCTCTCTTGCATTTTGGATTCTCTTGCATATTGAATATACAGTATCTCTTCTATGTATCATTGTGGATTTTGGTGTTTTTGCTAACCTTTGACAGGAAAGTCGAATTGGAGAGAGGAGGGCGACTTCATGAGGGTTATTGTTGGAGGGATCCACATATTCTCTCTTGGGTTGATCTTGTGACAGGGAGTATCATTATTGTATCTTCGTGACATAGTTGATGCTTTCTATTACATCTTTCTACCATTTTCATAATCATCTTGCTTTACTTGTTTCTTTGATCTTGTCTTGTAGGAGGAGGACGATTTGGCTATCTTGGAGAAGGGCGATTTGGTTGGAGCACTTGGATCTCACTCTTGAATATACACATAGGAGAATGCTATCAACTTGCAAGGTGGCCATAAGCAATTGAGGTAAGATCTACAAGGTATGTGTCTCTTTCATCCATTCTATCTGCATTGGTCATAAAACCCTAATTAAATCAAAACCCCAATTTTAGTATTTTTTTAGATCTACTTAGATCTACCCTTGAAATTGAAAAGATATTAAGAACCCACCTCTATAGGATCCACCCCTAGTTGGATCTATAGTTTGGTGGTGATTGGCTAAAAATTGACACACTTTTCAATGCAAAAAGCCTTCTTGAACCTAAATCGATTTTCCTAAGAGAAGCTTGTTGGGTAAGATCTAGCACATGGGTAGGTGAGATCCCACTTGATTTGACATCTAGACATTTGATAACCTATACCCATATCTTTACTTTGGTGAAAACTACCTTGTGGACATCTCTCCACGTTTTAAGGGGTTGAAACCCCCTTTTGATCTTCTTGGTACCTTAAAACTTAGATCTACTAAGATCTACCCATTGGATTCACTTGAAACTTTGAAGGAACCTAGATCGGGGTACTAACATCCCGGATCTACATTTTGGTGGCCATTGGACTTGATTGGGTCCACCAAACCCATCTTTTGCCCTTCCTTGAGAAAGTCGCACCCCCTTGAAGATTTGAGTTGGACCACTTCTAGGAAGTGGGTGTTTGAGATTTTCAGAGATTTGGAATGCCCATGCCTTGAAACCTAGGTTTACATTGTCTGTTTGTCAAGATCTGCCTTGGGGATTGCATTCCTTGTTTTAAGGGATTGTGGTCCACTTTTGGTCATCACCTAAAAAACCTAGATCTAGTAAGATCCAACCATTAGATCTCATCCAAACCACTTGACTTGGCTTCTAGGTGTCCCGATCTACACTTTGACATCCTTCTTGACCCCATTAGCCCATCCAACAAGGCACTAGTCCTTCTCCAAGCAAGGCGCACTTTCTTGGGATTAGTGTCAAACCCTAGATCTAGCACATGGGTAATCCTAGAACCAACTCTAACTTATAGATCTAACCTAGATCTAACCTATAGTACCATCCTCACACTTAACTTCACCTTGTGGGCCCACCTAGAACCATTTCACACTTCCCAAGGCAACAAGACCCACTTGTGTAAAAACATGGTACTGTACTTAGTAATCATACCCCATCAAGTGCCCTAAACCATACATAGGTTGAAACACTAACTATCCATTATTACACCTTCAACCATACCTTAAACATTAGGTCCACTTAGCCTTGCATTGGTTTCCGTAACTCATCATTTATTCACCCTTTGAAACCTTTGCTTGGGTCCAATCAACTGTGATTGGGGTATAGGGTCTCCCCCTTGGTCTAGTTATACCTTGACCTAAAGCGAAGAGTGCCTCGGTTGACGTGACTCCCACATTGCATTGGGAACCGTGGCATCTCTTAGGTCACCTCTTTAGTTGCCTAACTCCTCTACCGTCCCGGATGGGATACCTCTAGGGGCAACTACAAGTTGTGTGATAACAAGTAACTTCCATTTCATCTTAGCTCCCAAGGCAAGGATGGTTCTAATTGAGGTATATCTAGCCACGGGAACAAAGGTCTCCTCATAATCAATTCCTTCTTTCTGAGAGAACCCCCGAGCTACGAACCTTCCCTTGTACTTTTCGATGCTTTCGTCTATTGAATGTTTTGTTTTGAAGATCCATTTTGATGAAACCATTGACTTGTCCTTCAGTCTTGGTACCACATCCCAAGCATCATTCTTAATAATGGATTGGAATTCTTCGTTCATGGCATCCAACCAATCCTTCTTCTTTATTGCATCTTCAAAACATGTAGGTTCTTCTTCAACAAGGCTACACATCCAGGCTACATAACTGGAATATGGCCTTGGTCTCTTGCTTTCACTAATGGATCCTTCTGGGGCACCATATCTTCCTGCATCTTGTATTATTTCTCGTGCCCAAGCTGGTCTTCTCTTCCATGGATTTTCCTCATGAGGTGACTCCTCAGGTCTCTGAGGTTCTGTCATATCATGATCCTCTGGAATAGGTTCCTCTTCAATATTTTTGTCTGGTACATTATAGGAGCTTCATGCTCCTCTTCATCCTCACGAGTCTTCTTAGATTTGTTGAAAGTTGAGTCTTCACCAAATGTAACATCCCTGCTAAGCTCAATCTGGCGGTATCCTGGGACATAGATACAGTAAGCCTTTGATTGCTCACTGTAACCCACAAATCTTCCCTTCTTTCTTGAAGGCTCCAACTTCGATCTCTTCTCTTTTGGAATGTGAATAAATACTGGACATCCAAATATTCTTTAGATGACTGACTTCAAGCTTCATACGAGTAAACATCTCTTCTGGGGTCCTGTTGCCAAGAGCAATGTGAGAGACTCTATTTTGTACATAGACTGTGGTTCTAGCTGCATCAGCCCATAGATGCATGGGTAGGTCTTGACCATGGATCATGGCCTTCATTGTTTCCATGATAATTATATTCTTCCTTTCAGCTACACCATTTTGTTGTGGATTATAGGGAATAGTAAGCTCCCTCTTAATCTCTGCTTGTTTACCGAAATCCTTGAAATCACCTGAAGTGTATTCCCCTCCATTATCTATCCTTAGTATCTTGATCTTCTTTTTGTCAGAGATATGGATCTAACTAAACTAGCTTACCTATCTATGCAAACAATAACACATCACAATAAACAAGAATAGAAAGAGAACAAGAGAAAAGAGTATCCCAAATATACGTGGTTCACCCAATTGGTCTACGTCCACGGAAAGGTAGTCTTCTATTATCTCCAGAATATCTCCCTCAAGCTTACAGAGAGCAATGCCAATAACCCCAATACAATATAGCAATACTTGTGAAAGTATAGATCATGATATGATCCACAAAGGATGAATGGATGATTCACGAATGAATAAATGTGAGAGACTCCCTTCACTCTATTATATACCAAGAAATGAGGAGGGATTACTCTCACATATTACATGTGGGATAATATAATTCTCCATAATAACATCTCTTTATATAATAATGAATATCAAGAGTATATTTTACCATAATGAACATGGGATATAATGTATTGCTCTTTTACATAAGAATGTGGATATCTTTCGACATAATACAAAGACATTATTACCTTCCAAGGAATATAAAATATTCCAACACTCCCCCTTAATAATGGCTGGGAGAAAGGCCCACTAACAAAGGAAGGAAGGAGTCATTACTGCTCCCCCTTGATGACAACTTCCAAAAGAACCAAAGTTGCAAATAAGAAGAACACTTCGGCTGATGGAATTTGATGAAGAACAACCGCTTCTCACCGAATCATGAAATTGCACACGAACCAAGTTGTACGATGAAATAGCAACAAGATGCCCAGATCTAAAGAGAAGCTTTTATGGCTACTAGATCCAACAGATGTCGAGAACATGTAACGCAATCCACCAGCAAGGTGCCCAGATCTAAAGAGAAGCCAACATGGCTACTAGATCCACAAGATGCCTAGATCACCACAAGCTGCCCAGATCTAAAGAGGACGATTTTGACAAGTGCGAATTGGTGGGGAGGCTTGCCCTTCGAGCTTGGAAGAAGTCGTTTTGGGTTTGACAGGGAGTAGTTTTGCCTTTGTGTCAACTATTCTATGTTTCTCTCTCTCTTGCTTGTATCTACCTTCAATTTGTTAAACTGATTGATGCTTTGCTCCTTGGCTTGACAGGTTAGAAGGAAATCACATGTGGCTTGGAAAAATCGATTTGGCAAGAGGGCTTCAACAATTCTCCATTTGATCTTTGGCAAAGTAATCCTCGTCTAAACTAGCATTCATCTCTTCATCCAGGTATGTTCCAAGAGGTATGATCTTCTCTTCCTTGAATCTTCCATAATTTCTAGATCACAAAAACCCTAATTAAATTAAAACCCTTTTTTTGGTATTTTTCAGATCTACTTAGATCTAGCCTTGCAATTGAAAAGATATTAAAAACCCACCTCTATAGGATCCACCCCTGGTTGGATCTATAATTTGGTGGTGATTGGCTAAAAATTGACACACTTTTCAATGCAAAAAGCCTTCTTGAACCTAAATCGATTTTCCTAAGAGAAGCTTGTTGGGTGAGATCTAACACATGGGTAGGTGAGATCCCACTTGATTTGACATCTAGACATTTGATAACCTATACCCATATCTTTACTTTGGTGAAAACTACCTTGTGGACATCTCTCCATGTTTTAAGGGGTTGAAATCCCCTTTTGATCTTCTTGGCATCTTAAAACTTAGATCTACTAAGATCTAGCCATTGGATTCACTTGAAACTTTGAGGAAACATAGATCGGGGTACTAACATCCCGGATCTACATTTTGGTGGCCATTGGACTTGATTTGGTCCACCAAAACCCATTTTTGGACCCTCCTTGAGCAAATCGCACCCCCTTGATTTTTTGAGTTGGTCCACTTCTAGGAAGTGGGTGTGGGATATTTTCGTGGATTTGGAATGCCCATGACTTGAAACCTAGGTCTATACTGTCCTTTCATCAAGATCCGCCTTGGGGATTGCATTCCTTGTTTTAAGGGATTGTGGTCCACTTTTGGTCATCACTTAAAAACCTAGATCTAATAAGATCCAACCATTGGATCTCTTCCAACCCACTTGACTTGGCTTCTAGGTGTCCCGATCTACACTTTGACATACTTCTTGACCCCATTAGCCCATCCAACAAGGCACTAGTCCTTCTCCAAGCAAGTCGCACTCCTTGCGATTTGTGTCAAACCCTAGATCTAACACATGGGTACTCCTAAAACCAACTCCAACTTATAGATCTAGCCTATACCTAACCTATAGTACCAACCTCATACCTAACTTCACCTTGTGGGTCCACCTATAACCATTTCACGCTTCCCAAGAAAACAATACCCACTTGTGAAAACATATGGTACTATACCTAGTAATCATACCCCTTCATGTGGCCTAAACCATACATAGGTTGAAACACTAACTATCCATTATACCACCTTCAACCATTCCTTAACCATTAGGTCCACTTAGCCTTGCATTGGTTTCCGTAACTCATCATTTATCCAACCTTAGAAACCTTTGTTTGGGTCCAATCAACTGTGATTGGGGTATAGGGTCTCCCCCTTGGTCTAGTTACACCTTGACCTAAAGCGAAGAGTGCCTCGGTTGACGTGACTCCCGCATTGCATTGGGAACCGTGGCATCTCTTGGGTCACCTCTTTAGTTGCCTGTCTCCTCTACCGTCCCGGATGGGATACCTCTAGGGGCAACTACAAGTTGTGTGATAACATTTTTTGGCGCCGCTGCCGGGGAAGGTAGAGGCCTACCCTGGTTCGACATATATTTTTCAAACCCCTACTCCCGTTCTCTTTGCCAACATTAACATTTTTGGCGCCGCTGCCGGGGAGGTAGGGGCCTACCTTGGTTCAACACACCTTTGTGTCTCACAATCTCTCTGCACTTTAAACGACATATCTCTTGGTAGTAGAGCCTAAAAATCTACCTGGCGACTCCTAATCGTGACTCCGCTGAGGAGCGAGCTCATAGTCATCCTTACAACACACGAAGTAAATCAAATCATTTGGAAGGAACCCCACTCACATATCACAAAAGAGATCCTAAAACCCAATCAACTAATTTCTTGTGGAAACTTGTTAACTCAGGTTCTCCAAACCGTATCTTAGGTTCCCCTTTGTTCAATCCGGTTCCTCCTTTATCACCTAATCACAACTCTAGTTCAAGCCCAATCAATCCAATGGCAGGACAAGGTCAGTCAAACTCCGTTATCAACAACCAAAACAACCCTCCTGTTGCTCGTGCTTTTGGTTATAAGGCTAGAGCTTCTCCCTTAGACTTTTCTCAGATCTTGAGTGCTCCCCATAGTATGCCAGATAAGTACTTTGAAAAGATCCCAAAATTCAATGGCAACTGTGCCACCTCTATTGAGGACCACATAGACAATGTTTGGGCTCATATGGAAGCTTATGGGGCTGAAAAAGAGGATGTGTTTATTAGGGGTCTCTTTGCATCCTTGGAGGGTGATGCTCGCAAATGGTTTGACCGCTTGCCTGCATCATCAATCAATGGGTATGATGTATTCACCGATAAACTCAAGCAAGAGTGGTCAGTCAAGTTAGATGGGCGTTTCCTTTTACACCAACTTTTTGACATCAAAAAGAAAGAGAATGAGTCTGTCCATGAGTTTAACCAACGCTTTGATAAGACTGTTGCCAACATCCCAAGTAACATAAGGCCCCTTGACCAAGCCATCTTGATCCATTACCTTAATGCTTATGAGGGTTACTTGGGTTACCATCTAAAGGACAAAGACCCTAGTAATTTGAAGGAAGCCCAAGACAATGCCAAGAAAGCTGAGGCAAATGCTGCCTCCATGGGAAAACAAAACTTCTTTGACCTAATTAATGGACCTTCTTCTTCCAGATCTGAGCCTAAGTTTAAGAGAAGTAAGGAACCTAGCAAAGATCCCAATGAAATGATGGAAAGTATGCATGAAATGATGAAAAACTTGACCCTCCTGACTAGGGACCTAGCTAAGAATAAAGAGGGGGATAGATATAGGCAGCCCTATGGTACTAAACCTTATTGGAATCAACAAAAGAAACCTAATGAAGGTGATAGAAGAAACCCTATGAACCAAGAACCTCCCATCATAAACTGGTCTGAAGAGCAAAATTTGGAAGATCCTGAGTATATCACCCATGGTGATGATACTCCGGATTCTCCAAAGAACATTAATTGGGTTGATGACTTAAAGTTTGACAAAGACTTCGGAAGAATCCTGATTGATCATGAAGAAAACACCATAGAAGAAACCAACCCTAGTGGTCCCATCTGTGCTACTGAGCAAGTTAGTAATGATCAAGCTCCTTATAAAACTTATCAACGAAGAAAGGATGGCCCAAAGCCTATCCCTTTTAGTGAAAAGAAAAACAAAGAGTTGCCTAATCCAGTGAGTGAGCCAGTCCCTTTGCCTGAGTATGACTTCGATATCAACATCGAAAAAGAGTTAGACAAAGTTATGCATAACATTCCACTCACTGAGTTGATGAAAATCCCTTCAATAAAGGAGCAAGTAGTAGAGTTTTTCGAGAGTATCCCTGAGACAGCCACGACTAGTGGTGAGGATTCATCTTCTCAAAACCCAACACCTTGTGATGTGGTTGATGAAGAGGATGACCCTCCCATTAACATCCAAACTGCCCTGTATGAGAGGAAGAATGGGGGTCATCAACCATTTTACCTTACACTACGCATAGGTGATATCCTTCTTCATAACTGTATGTTGGATTCTGGGGCCTCCATGAATGTGATGCCTTTACAAGTCATGGAAGCTATGGGATTAAAAATAACAAGACCTTATGGGAACGTTTGTGGGATTGACTCTAAACCAGTTAAAGTCTGTGGCTTGATCAAAAACCTGAGAGCTGACCTGTTTTCATGCCCCGACATATCTATGCTTATGGATATAGTAGTTATAGATCTCCCTCCAGCCTATGGCATGCTCCTTTGTAGGAAGTGGTCCGCTGGGCTAGGGGGACATCTTCAGATGGACTTATCATATGCTACCATCCCCAACTCTGATGGGTCTTTGGTTAGGGTGTATCGGGAGCCATTTTATGATGGGCATCTTGAGAATTATGAGGATGGTGTGAGAAACACTTTTGGTGAGGGTGAGTTATTACCTGAGGGTATCTTTATGGTCATGGGGGTCATGATGATGATCCTAGCATGGAAGAAGAAAGAATTATTGAGGTTGACCCCCAGTCCATTCGGGGTGTAGTATCAGAAAGCCTTAGGACCTCGAACCAACCCAATAGTGTAGGGCCAAACATTGACCAGCCTACACATCCTACTCAGCTAAACACTTCGGAAAATAACTTTGATCAAATTAGAAGGGGTGAATATATACCTAGGACAGTACATGAGTGGCTTTTCCTAGTTGACCTTAACACAGAAAGAGGAAGACAAGGCTTACCTCACATCACTCCTTGGACAAATAACAATGAAGGAACACACCTGCCTTCACCCGAGGGGAATGATGAAGAACTAGTTGATTATCACTTTTCGGATGTGCCTGATCACTTGTCCCATTTGTCCTTAGAGGATGGGGTTTTAAGGCAGGTGAATGACAACTCTATGAGTTGGCAAGAACATGCCTTGATCCATGATGCCCCTGGGGAAGACTTTTCTTTGAATAATCTAGCCATTTTTCAAGAAGAACCCACTGATCCACATTTGCCTCCATACTACCCTAGCTTCCTTTTGCCTAGCGAGTTACCTAATGGTGAAGAGGATATGGATTCCACAGACACACCTTATTCTTCACCAGCATTTGTGGATATGAGAGATCAAGGTACACCTAGCACAGTTCACAGGCATATGCCCATTCCTGCTGACCATCTGGAACTCTTAGAAAACATGACCATTCCTATCCCATCAGGAGAGGGCAGTAGCAGAAGTAGTGAAAATCAAAGCCCTCCACCCTTAACCCAAGCTGAACTAAATGAAGATGTTGATACTGACTTGTTGACCATAGGGGAAACACCAAAGAATATCATTCACCCACTAGAAGAAAGTCCTCCTAGGGGAACTATAGGAGAAGTCTTGATTGGTAGCATAGTTGTACCTTTAGATGCTGGACCTCCCAGATTTGGTGAAATTCCTCCTAATAGGAATTCAAGTATAGTTACACCTCAGCCTCAGTGTACTTCCGATATCCAACCTTTTCCTGAACATGTTATTGAAGTCATCCCTCAATCTGTAAATCACCAAAGGTTCGAAATTGGTGATAAGGTTGTAGTACCTAATGATTTATTTTATATACGATCCCGGGGATCAGGTGACTTTTGGGTTGGACCACTTACGGTTGAACGCTGCATTGATGAGATGTGTTTTCTCACCACTGGGACTGGCCAACGCATCTTACTCCCTATCAATCAAAGGGAGCTAAGGGATTATCATCCCTAACCTTCCTTACCTTGCCTTGCATGTTTAGAGTAGGTAGGTTCTGAATAAGCTCACTTGAGCAGTAGGATTTGTGTGATTTTTCTTTTTCTGTGTGCCGAGTATTGTCCCGTTTTCTTGTTTCTGCCTGAGTTGAGTCTTGCTCCTTCCTAAGCTTTTCTCTTCTCCTGCATGCATTTAAGAAATTATAGTTAGCATTTATATTGTTGACTGCCTGTGCAAGTTGAGATTGCCTGATTAAAGAAGTATCCTTTTACTCCTGCACAGTAAATAAAAATGAGAATAATATATGTCATGTTAGTTTATATTTATTTTTTGACGCATTTTCAGCTTATGCTTTAGATTAGTTTTCAGTTTTATTTTATTTTTATCCCATACATGCTCCATGATGGTATTCTAGTTTTTGTGAGAGCAGGAACAGGTGCAAGATAAAAGCTGAAAGCAAGGATGGTGCAGTGTTGGATTGAAGATTGATGCAGAACAGTTCGAGACCAGAGATTCTGAGGTTCTCAAGCGCTCTCTCCCTTAGAGCACTTGTCCCAGCTGGAGCCAGATGTTATCACACCATAGTAGCAGGGCTACTATTCTTGTACAGCAGATATCTGCACATTCTAGAGCCTACATTTGTTCCAGAGCATGGCTATACATATTGGATCACTCATGATCAGAGCAGTACATTATTCAGATTTTATGACCTTGTGTCAAGGCTGAGCCTTGAGAGTTCAGATTTGATGACTGATGTGACCACTTATCCCATTACAGTTTCAGTTCAGTGCCTAGAGATGTATTTCAGCAGTGTTTCAGATGATGTATGATGATGATTATTATGATGATGTTGTATGATCTATGGATATGTTCTCACTGACTGTGGATTATTATCTTGTTGAGTTAGTCATGATCATGGCATGTGCTTGGTATATTATTCCTGATGTGGCAAACTTTTAAAATGAACTGTAAATCATTAAAATGGACAATTGCTTGCACTGTTAGGTCATTTAACAAAACTTACTGGTATTTCACCTTACATAGACATGGTCTTTCCCCGACACCAGTTGTCTGCTAGTGTAGGCTCCATATTCACTTGTCTCCATCCATACATGACCTGCCTTTTTGACTTAAGCCCTGATTTGTCTCATTTGACTTTCTGATATTGAGGACTTCCCTATTTTTCTACCTCTGTGTTTGGACCGCATCCCTGTTTATTCAGTGTCTCGGCTCTGAGTTGGTGACAAAACTTGCCTTTGGTAAGTTGGATTGTAGGCCTAAATCATTCTGGTCGGTTGTCCCGATGTTTGGCATTGGCTCGAACTCCCCCTAGTCACTTGAGATGTTGTTGGCTAAAACTGAAAGCTCATGTTCTACCTATGGAAACTAAAAAATTCGCCCATGGAAACAAAAAAAAAAAGGGCAAGAGCAATGAAAAGCTAAAAATACTCCTCGAAGAGTATAAGAAAGGTCCAAAAAGCAATGGTTCTTAAAAGTTATATCTAAACAATTGCTGACCTTATAAATATGTGAAAAACATGCCCTGGATGCAAGCTGCAACTAGTTGTGCTTCTCAGCACATCTGAAATCCGAAGGGTTATGTAGGCCAAAAAGGCCATAGAAATGAAATTGAATGATCCTAATGAACCTGGATCAACTTTATGTAGACATGATGCCTAAGTTGAATAAGCACTCTCTAAACAACTTATCCATTTGTGAGACACAGCCATCCCCCGTGTTCTTTTGTCCAGCACAGAGTTTGTAGTTTCCCCCTTCTCCCAGTCCAAAGTATTTTTGAGTTAAGTTAGACAAGTCAAACCCTTGGCCCAACCTTGCTCCTAGCCTTCATCCTTCACTAGCAGTTTGACCATGTCCAATGGGTGAGTTTGTCATTTGAACTATTGTGCAAGTAATTTTATATAATCACTGAATATATTAACTTGATTAATGCCACTGAATGGAATTTATACTTTGAGCTTAGCTGTGGGAATGATTAGAGAAACATTGTCTTAGTCTACTGATGTGATTTATCCTTGATTATATATTCTTGGGATCCGTGATGATGTGGGCCATGTATGGATGATTATTGATGATGATTTATGGTCCCACATGTTTGATGATGATATCATATGATGGACATATGATGCAGATGATGTTTGATCCAGTCCAGCAAGTTTATTATTATTTCAGATCAGCAGATTATACATTGTCCATATATGGTGGACCCTACAGCCGGCCCATTAGGGCAACCCATGATGTATGAGTACTCATTACTAGTGGATTTGGGTCTTCTGGATCCGTTGAGACACTTATCTTTCAGTTCCGGGCACTTCTGACAGTGATTGATGCAGTTTTACACTTGTTGACCAGATTTGGGGCTGATTTCCCAGCCTGAGCAACAGGGGCCCCGAGAGGTCAGTTCACCTAGGGCGCTGATGATGGAGGGGGTGGTCCAGCCACTTGTTATTACCATTTATCCCCCCTTCCGGAGAGCCTGGTGGGCTCAAATTGACAGCACTAGCACCCTAGGAGGCAGTTTTGGCACTTTCACAGTTCCCGAGGCAGTTAAAAAATGGGAAAAGGTGGTCACTGAGGAAATCGATTTGGGCAATTGAGGCAAGGTTTTGGCATTTGGTTTTCACAGAGGTCTTCCAGAGCGGCATCACTACCTTCCAGTCAGTTTTCACCATGTGGGTATGCCCAGATTGATCACAGGAGGACATTTACTGCTTGACTGTCATGGATTCTGAGGACAGTTTTGGTCATTTCTATTATATTGGACATATTTTATCATTTTTATTGTGCCTTGGGGATGAGCTAGTAAGGATTAAAACCTCCTAGCCCCACCATGAGCTTATATTGTTATGTCCTAGTCACCATGAGGTGGATTTTGATGCTTATAGTTTCTCTTGTGGATGACGTCACCCCTCATTGTACCTTTTTACTGGGGGCGCTATCATTATGTGGGTGATCCATGTGATATATGGTTATGATTTATTATTAGCCATTGATTATGTTGTGAGATCTTTTAATCTCAACCACTCATTTCAAAAAGTGGTTTTGAGATCTAGGGTTTTGGTCTTTATTATCCTATATAAGGAGGAGACCCCCTCATTGTAAAATTCATCTAGAGATTTTTGGCTCTTGACTCTTGGAATAAAATTTCTATCTTTTGGAGTACATGCTTGGATTGGAGTGGATGTTGGTTGTTTCGATTGTAAATGCTATTGTCCATTGCACTGGAGGATCTATTGTAGCTATCTTGCATATTTGCCATACTTTATTTGCAGGTTAAGAGGACGATTTTGACAAGTGCGAATTGGTGGGGAGGCTTGCCCTTCAAGCTTGGAAGAAGTCGTTTTGGGTTTGACAGGGAGTAGTTTTGCCTTTGTGTCAACTATTCTATGTTTCTCTCTCTCTTGCTTGTATCTACCTTCAATTTGTTAAACTGATTGATGCTTTGCTCCTTGGCTTGACAGGTTAGAAGGAAATCACATGTGGCTTGGAAAAATCGATTTGGCAAGAGGGCTTCAACAATTCTCCATTTGATCTTTGGCAAAGTAATCCTCGTCTCAACTAGCATTCATCTCTTCATCCAGGTATGTTCCAAGAGGTATGATCTTCTCTTCCTTGAATCTTCCATAATTTCTACATCACAAAAACCCTAATTAAATTAAAACCCTTTTTTTGGTATTTTTCAGATCTACTTAGATCTAGCCTTGCAATTGAAAAGATATTAAAAACCCACCTCTATAGGATCCACCCCTAGTTGGATCTATAATTTGGTGGTGATTGGCTAAAAATTGACACACTTTTCAATGCAAAAAGCCTTCTTGAACCTAAATCGATTTTCCTAAGAGAAGCTCGTTGGGTGAGATCTAGCACATGGGTAGGTGAGATCCCACTTGATTTGACATCTAGACACTTGATAACCTATACCCATATCTTTACTTTGGTGAAAACTACCTTGTGGACATCTCTCCATGTTTTAAGGGGTTGAAATCCCCTTTTGACCTTCTTGGCATCTTAAAACTTAGATCTACTAAGATCTAGCCATTGGATTCACTTGAAACTTTGAGGAAACATAGATCGGGGTACTAACATCCCGGATCTACATTTTGGTGGCCATTGGACTTGATTTGGTCCACCAAAACCCATTTTTGGACCCTCCTTGAGCAAATCGCACCCCCTTGATTTTTTGAGTTGGTCCACTTCTAGGAAGTGGGTGTGGGAGATTTTCGTGGATTTGGAATGCCCATGACTTGAAACCTAGGTCTATACTGTCCTTTCGTCAAGATCCGCCTTGGGGATTGCATTCCTTGTTTTAAGGGATTGTGGTCCACTTTTGGTCATCACTTAAAAACCTAGATCTAATAAGATCCAACCATTGGATCTCTTCCAACCCACTTGACTTGGCTTCTAGGTGTCCCGATCTACACTTTGACATACTTCTTGACCCCATTAGCCCATCCAACAAGGCACTAGTCCTTCTCCAAGCAAGTCGCACTCCTTGGGATTTGTGTCAAACCCTAGATCTAACACATGGGTACTCCTAAAACCAACTCCAACTTATAGATCTAGCCTATACCTAACCTATAGTACCAACCTCATACCTAACTTCACCTTGTGGGTCCACCTATAACCATTTCACGCTTCCCAAGAAAACAATACCCACTTGTGAAAACACATGGTACTATACCTAGTAATCATACCCCTTCATGTGGCCTAAACCATACATAGGTTGAAACACTAACTATCCATTATACCACCTTCAACCATTCCTTAACCATTAGGTCCACTTAGCCTTGCATTGGTTTCCGTAACTCATCATTTATCCAACCTTAGAAACCTTTGTTTGGGTCCAATCAACTGTGATTGGGGTATAGGGTCTCCCCCTTGGTCTAGTTACACCTTGACCTAAAGCGAAGAGTGCCTCGGTTGACGTGACTCCCGCATTGCATTGGGAACCGTGGCATCTCTTGGGTCACCTCTTTAGTTGCCTGTCTCCTCTACCGTCCCGGATGGGATACCTCTAGGGGCAACTACAAGTTGTGTGATAACAAGCCCTTTTGAAAAGTGCCCAAACTTGCCCAGAACAGGTTCTCCAATTCCAAAAATAGGTTAAGATAAAAATTCCGAGAAATATTGACCGAGTTATGGTCACTCGCGGGTCTGCCAATGGGAAACCTGCGAACAAACACTAATCCTCGCGAGTTCTGCTCAGCAAAGGTCGCAGTTACTCGCGGGTTGACAGTAGAGTCAGCCCCGGGTTGGCAGGTTGCAATGTAATGGAGTCACGACTACTCGTGGGTCTCTGTACTGTAAAGTCGCGGGTCTCCCAAAGAATGCACGAGTTCAGTATAGGAAAGGTCGCGAATAGTCTGAAGCAAACGCGGGTTCGATAGTGGAACAGTCGCGAGTATGTCGGAGCATACGCGGGCCTGCGCTCTGGGATGGCGCGAGTCTACAGAGTATTCGCGGGTTCGCAGTAAGAACAGTCTCGGTTAACCGCAGGTTCCTGCGAAGAAAAGTCGCAAGTGTCCAGTATAAGGCCGAAAACAGTGCCGAATCTGCCGAAGATGGAAACCTGCACAAAGTCTACCAAACTTGGACGAAAATTGCCGTTTTGACAACCAGAAGATAGATCTCCTTGAGGAGAATCAGAAAATCATATAGATCTACAAAAACAACATCAAGAAACCCTTGAAAATTTTCTGCAAAAATCTACACAACAAGGTTAGGGTTAGAAATAAAAAACTGTAAAAATATGGCCAGATCTAAAGAGAAGCCTAATGACTACCAAATAGAAAGCAAATCTACAAGAAATAATCAATGCCCAAATGATAAAATATTGTTTGAAAGCAATAGAAGGTGCTAGATCATAGCAACAAGCTCTGATACCATGTCAGAGATATGGATCTAACTAAACTAGCTTACCTATCTATGCAAACAATAACATATCACAGTAAATAAGAACAAAAAGAGAACAAGAAAAAAGAGTACACCAGATATACGTGGTTCACCCAATTGGGCTACGTCCATGGAAAGGTAGTCTCTATTATCTCCAAAATATCTCCCTCAAGCTTACAGAGAGCAATGCCAATAACCCCAATACAATATAGCAATACTTGTGAAAGTATAGATCATGATATGATCCACAAAGGATGAATGGATGATTCACGAATGAATAAATGTGAGAGACTCCGTTGACTCTATTATATACCAAGAGATGAGGAGGGATTTCTCACATATTACATGTGGGATAATATAATTCTCCATAATAACATCTCTTTATATAATAATGAATATCAAGAGTATATTTTACCATTATGAATATGGGATATAATGTATTACTATTTTACATAAGAATGTGGATATCTTTTGACATAATACAAAGACATTATTACCTTCCAAAGAATATAAAATATTCGAACACTTTTCAGAGAGGTTTTCAATAAGAACCTTAAACTCTTTAAACTTTTCAAAAACTTCATTCTTTTTCTTTAGAAAATAAATCCAGGTTTTGCGAGAATAATCATCAATAAAAGAAGCATAGTAAACATACCTGCTTAATGAAGTGGTAGACAGGTCCACAAATGTCGGAATGAACAATGTCCTATATGCCTTTAGCTTTGCTATCACTACTTGCAAATGGATTCTTCCTACTTTTTCCTTGTGCACATCCTTTGCACACTCCTTCATGATCAACCTGGATTTCGGGTAGTCCAGTTACCACCTTGGTTACTATTGGTAAGGCTTTGTAATGTACATGAGCTAGTCTTCTATGCCATAGTTCACAGGGGCTCATGGTACTAGTCATCAGTGTTGAATCTGCATGACCCTTAAGTTTATAGAGTCCTCCTTCTTTAACCCCAATAACGATTGCATCATTCAAAGTCTTCCCCTTTGGCCACATAAGAACTTCACCATCTATAAATGCAATTCTAAGACCTTTCTTATCTAATGGTGAAATAGAAAGAAGGTTATTTTTCAAGCCTGGGAAATATAGTACTTCCTTCATGTTCATGGACTTTCCAGAGTCCAATTTGTGAGTAGCCTCTCCCATTCCTTTGATAGGATATTGGTAGTCATCTCCAAGCTTTACTTTGTGTGGAGATTCTTTCTACATGAGATGTGAAAGAGAGTCTTTGTATCTCGTCATGTGTTTTGAGGCTCCACTGTCCACTAGCCAAGTATTACTTCCATAAGATACTGAACCAGTGAGGGCTGAGATTAGTACATATTCTTCACTGGAATCTTCATCTTCTTTGGTTTTGACTCCGTCATCATATTCACTATCTTCAGCTACATGAGCATGAAATCTTTTCTTTTGCTTCTTAGTTTGTCCTGTTACCAACTTTTTTGTACCATAGTTGGATTTTCTGGAGAGCCGCCATTTGACAAACATGATGAATGTTTGATTCCAGTGTATCAGATGATCCAGCATTTTGTAGCTAGCCAGTTGTGGTTAGCTTGTTTTGTTTTGAGTCGACATGACCATGGCCCCATGGGGGTTTGTAATAAAAGTGTGCTAGTAGGATCTGAGTGCCTCGGTTTCTCATGACTGGATTAAGCAACTAAGGTATTCCAAGGAGTTTTTTCCCTTGTCAATTATACTTTGCTTAAGGCGAGGTATAATCGATGAGGTTTTCTCCCGCTCCTCCAAAGCTGGAATGCCCGATTTTGAAAATTTGGCCATGGGGGGTTATTAGAGGCCAACTAATGTATATAAGCCTACTAGACACTGTTAGAATAGGTGTCGGTCATGTCCTAGGTCCATAAAACCCTCAGAAAAAATTTCGAAAAAATTTTACCGGGTCCGTCGAAATTTGGGTTTTATTTATTTTTTAAATTTAATAAATTTCTCTATAGTTTAAATAGAGAAATAATAATTTGTAATATGTCAGTCATCCGGGGTCCGAACTTAGTGTTTAATGGCTCGTTTCATAAGCCAAAAATCACACATGACCCATGGAGCAGCTAAACCCAACTTTCGGATGTCAATTCCGCCTCGTAATTAATATTTTCTCTGAAAAGTCATTTACAGAGAAATTATTAATTAAAATAATAAAATTGATTATTTTGGAGATAATCCAAATCTCTCCAAAATTAATCAATTTGATTAAAATAAAGGGCTAAATGACATGGCAATGAGCATTTAGGAAGCTTCCAATCAACTCCAAGCCCATCCAGTCATCCATCCAGTCACTATAAGTTTATCCTTTCAAACAAATTCGCCCTCCTTCATAAAAAAATCGATTTTATGAGGTGTCACTTGGTGTTTGGGTTGGTGGTTTTGTATTAAAGATAAGGTGGGCGCCCTCATGACTCACCACACCCACCATTAATTGGCTCCCTTCATAACTCGAGTTTTACCAACCTATTACCACGTGTTCCACACAAGCAACTCGCATATCCCGTTAATTCCTCACGTCAACCTCATTTAAGCTCGAGTTTTGCCTTGTTGTAACTCGTTTATTGGAGTGTGATCACTCATACCTACCACTAAGAGTCGAGCTATGCCACCCATGCAAATTTAACCTACCACATTACACTTGTCTTCCATCCTCCAACTCGCACCTTCCCTCATCCTCACGTTAACCTACCATACCTCACGTGGATCCTTTTTGGAGGTTGTTTATTGGTTGTTGATATGTCTAAACTTACCACCCAAGTCGAGTTGGCCACATCTCCAGTCACACCTACCACACAAACTCGACTTTGTCTATTATCTTTTGCTCCAAGCCTTCTCATTGATTGGAATTCGACCTATCTCCCATTGCCAATTCGATTTAGGGTTTAGGCTTAGGTTTATAGAGTCTTTTACTATAAAGAGAGGCCCATGTTGGGTTATTATCTGAAAGATTTTTGTGCAAAGAAACTCTGGTGAAAATTGTAAGCTCTTGTTTAATAAAATATTTTGAGACTTTGGAGGTCACTTGATTGGGTTCTTGGCATTGTGTCTTCATCTCATTGAAGTAATATCTCTTTCACCCTATTCTTATTATGCAAATTTGATTATGATGCTTATTGAGGACTAACAATCTAGTACTTAGGCTTCTAATCTATTGCTTTGAGTTTTTGTGTCTTTAGGGAATTCAATCATTGAGAGCTATTGGCATCTAATATCTTCACCGATCAAGTGTTCCATTTATCTTGATAATTTGTTTGCAGGGTTGTGAGCTTCTCCAAGTATCTTTTGCCTTCTCCAACAAAAACTTCATTCAACTATTGGTAACCGTGGTTCATGAGCTCCTATCTTCCAGCTTTCTTTTTCTCCTTGAAATTATTTTTCTTTGACTTGCTAGTCCACATTCCTCTAGCCATCTTCACCTATCTCCTTCATTCGTTTTCTTCCTTAGGATCCCTTCTCCTAGTTTTCCCCACCTTCTCTCCCTCTTGCTTTTCATTCTCCTAAGTCTCCACTTCTCCCATTCGTCCACCTCCCTTTCATCTCGTTTCCCCCCTTCCTCTAGATCCATCTTCTATCACTTCTAGCCCATCTTCATCTCCCATACCCCTGCGTTTTTGTTCCTTGTCCCTTTTCGTCCACCTCCACATCAGCCCTAAAACATAAAAGAGAAAGCAACAAAAACAAGCTAGTGTTAGGAGTTAGTGAGTAGTGGATGTTTATCTTCATTTTTAGTTTATGAGTAGTTGGTAGTTAGTTGTCAAATAGTTGATTTGTTTTTTTTTTTTAACTAAGTATTTTCATGTCATCTAAACATATTATTGGACTGCCTTATAGACTCATTTGTTGACTGTTCTATAGATCCATTGGCTGCCATATGAACTACTAGAGGACTGTTATCACACTGTTTGGTTTAACTTATGATTGGCTGCCATATGAACTACTAGAGGACTGTTATCACACTGTTTTGTTTGAGTTATGTTGGCTGCCATATGAAATACTAGAAGACAGTTATAACACTTGGGTTGACTGCCATCTATCTTGAACTAGACTGTCCCAAAGATTTGTTATTACTTGAAGTTCATTGCACATTCGGTTGACTATCATAAAAGTGTGTTCTATTGGTTGCAAGCTAAGACATCTATACGTTGACTGTCCTTGAATTTCATATGTATGGCTGCCAATTTAGTTGGGCAATTCTACAATTGCAAATAGTTTATTTTTAATACTTTCATTTTACATCAAAACAAGTCCTGGTTTTATCATTTGCTTGGTGAAATTTGCGGATCTAGGACATTAGCTAAATGTCAATTTGTTGTTTAAGTTACTAATGCTAATGGGTATTGGAGCAATTATTTTGTTATAGACTTTTTCCAGGGAGTAGAAGTCGAGAAACTTCAAGGCGAGAAGTCATTAAAAACGCAAAGGGACAAACAAGTAAAGCGGGGATACATCTCCTTATCCTTTGTAAAAGCCATTAAGGGCTTCAATTTTTGCAATTTTTATAAGCTTTTCGTAGATAGCCATTAAAGACCTTTCAAGGATTTTCCCTTGAGGCATTTGTAAGGGATTAATAAAACTCATAGTGGAGAGGCCTCCATTTTTTGGTCTTCTTCCCCAGTTGGGGAAGAGTGTTGGGTCTTGTGGTTGGTTTTAGCTTAGATTTACATTTTCATGCTCTTAGTTTAAAATTTTGCTTCAAGTAAGTCATCTTGATTATATTCCATATCTACTTACCCCCATGATTTCCCGAGTAGGGTCTTCGACCTGAAAGAGATTCTTGGGTAGTTTAGTTTTATATTTTTGCATTTTATCTTGCTTCTCTTCCAAAGCCCTCAGCCGGAAGTTGTATCCTTGAGATTTCGTCTCAAGGGCAGGACCACATAATTTGTGGTTACTCTTCCATCCCCGTCGGTTTCCTTGGCAGAGCTTTCAGCTAGCTGGAAGTTCTCAAGTGCAGGCGGTTCTAGTGGTTGATCCTGTCTCGGGGATCAATCCCACCTAGTAGTTTAGAACTTGTGTGGTAGAACACTAGATTTCTTTATCTTACAAGCATTATTGTTAGTAGTAATTTTTTCTTGTAGATCAACATTACTGCTCAAATCTGCTTCAAGTTAAATATACTGCTATTACAATTTCTGTTTCTTTAAAATAAACCAAAGTCTCTTGAACTTGGCCATAATCCAAGTCAAGAGCACCCTCTATCGGAGGGCATTTTAGTTTCTTGCATTTCCCTGCATTAGGCATTGTTAATCTAGCAAGTCTCTTGAACTGTGGTCATAAGACCGAGTCAGGAGCGCTCTCTGTCGGAGAGTTGAACAAGGTTTCTTAATAATAAAAAATTTCACTCACACACCCTTTAATTAATTTATCTTGGTTTCTGTCCTACACTCGTATGCTCTGCCAACCCGAAAAGGTTGGGCTAGTACTCAGAAAAGTGGAAGACTTGATAATTTACGATCGATAACTTAATTAAAATTTTTACCCAAAACCTCAACCAAGGCAAATTACTGTTCTTCCCCACGAGAGGTGGTGCCGGGAAATCACTGTCAGACTCGAGGGCGGTCAAGCCGTAAGCACACTTGCCCTCTTTGCAATCTGGGTGCTCCCGACAGATCACTTAAGGTTGTCAGTACTTTCCTTGGGTAAGGTTCCACCATCTTTTGATACCTTTGGTCTTAGCCTAATAATCAAGAACATCTAAAACACGTAAAATTTACCAAGAACAATTGCAAAACGTCCTCACAAACATTTACTTTCGACTTATTTTATTTTAGCATCACAAGTTTTATTTGACGCCATTTGGCACTGGTCTGTAATATTTATACGTCTTTGAAATCTGGACCATATGTCCTTGTCATTTGCTTAATATCTATCTTGTGGATGCTTCACTTCAATTTCTAAGTCAAAGTATATTGTCGTTTTTCGATTTGTATCTCGTGAATTTTGCAACGTGGATTGCGTGTTTAATTCTGTTCTAATCATCATTCAAAAAACTCCTAAACAACACCCATCCGCATCACTACACCAAAACACATTTAAAAAACACACAAAAAGCCTTAGACACTCTTTAATAGGGACTACCCCCCTTGGCTTCGTTAGGAGTTTTGCCTAAACGGAGGAGCTGGGATTCAGGTGACAGCACCTGGCTCATTGCTTGCCCCCAAGGCCACACCTCTCCCCACTTTCCAGTGAGGGAGACAGCTTTCAAAAGGTTTCTGCTGCTGGTGTGCAGTTTGGCGGACAACATGTCCAAATTTGAATGGACAATTTCTTGCAATGTGTCCTGTCTTGTGACAAGAGTAACATTCAATTGAGGGTAGGTCTTTCTTGAACCTCTTGCTCATTTGAGATCTTTGAGATCTTCTGGGAGAATGGTCACGGGTACGTACATCACTCTTTCTTTTCCTTCCACCTTTGGTATGAGTTGCCAAAGCTTGATCTTCATTGTCATTTAATTTCTCCTCTCTTACTGCTATTCTTTCTTCCTCCTGCACACACTCTTCCCATAGTTGTCTGAACTGGATTAATTTCTTCCTAGCGCATATGCCACGAACAAAGGGTTCCCAATCTCTAGGAAGACCATTCAGAGTGGTCATCACAACTTCAGCGTCTTCTACCATGTCTCCAATAGCTTCCAATTGTTTTTTGATCTGGGATACTCTGGAGAAGTATGAGTGCATAGTCTCAGACTTCAGGATCTTCACACCCTTGAGTTGATTTCTCAAGGTCATATTCCTATTGATGTTCTTTCCTTCAAACAGGCTGGTCAAGGCATCGAACATCTCTTTTGGAGTTTTCTTGGAGGACACTTGAGGAATCAAGTGATCTTTGATAGAATCAGCTATGATCCTCTTAGCCTTGATCTTATTCTTCTTGTGTCTTGCTTTGGCCTCATCTCCTTCTGGTTTTATAAGTCCCTCTTTTATAAAACCTTCTAGGTCATGTTCTTCAAGAATGAGCATGACTATATTTCCATGCCCTGAAGTTCTCAACTCCTTCAAGCTTCTCATCAAGCTTGGTAGTGTTTATCATTTTGATAAAATGAAAACCTCAAATGGAAATAGAATAGATGTAGGTCTTACTTGTAAATTTGTCCTTCTGAAAACTACTTCTTCCTTGACCTAGGGTTTGACAGAGAAACCCTAATTTTTCAACTTTGCGATTTTGGAAAACTAATTGGATGAACAGATGCGCCTCCTAAAGGCGAGTTGAGCAAAGTACTCCTTCTCCTGATTCCGTGAGCAAATGTTCCAAAATCTTGATGCCCTAGTTCTCTGGGCTGCAGTGGGGGACCTGTTATCACACCATAGTAGCAGGGCTACTATTCTTGTACAGCAGATATCTGCACATTCCAGAGCTTCCTTTATTCCAGAGCATGGCTATATATTTTGGATCACTCATGATCAGAGCAGTACATTATTCAGATTTTATGACCTTGTGTCAAGGCTGAGCCTTGAGAGTTCAGATTTGATGACTGATGTGACCACTTATCCCATTACAGTTTCAGTTCAGTGCCTAGAGATGTATTTCAGCAGTGTTTCAGATGATGCATGATGATGATTATTATGATGATGTTGTATGATCTATGGATATGTTCTCACTGACTGTGGATTATTATCTTGTTGATTTAGTCATGATCATAGCATGTGCTTGGTATATCATTCCTGATGTGGCATACTATTTAAAATGAACTGTAAATCGTAAAATGAACAATTGCTTGCACTTTTAGCTCATTTAACAAAACTTACTGGTATTTCACCTTACATAGACATGGTCTTTCCCCGACACCAGTTGTCTGCTAGTGTAGGCTCCATATTCACTTGTCTCCATCCATACATGACGTTCCTGTTTGACCTTAAACCCTGAATTGTCTCATTCGACTTTCTGATACTGAGGACTTCCCCATTTTTCTACCTCTGTGTTTGGACCGCATCCCTGTTTATTCAGTGTCTCGGCTCTGAGTTGGTGACAGAACTTGCCTTTGGTGAGTTGGATTGTAGGCCTAAATCATTCTGGTCGGTTGTCCCGATGTTTGGCATTGGCTCGAACTCCCCCTAGTGACTTGAGATGTTGTAGGCTAAAAATGAAAGCTCATGTTCTACCTATGGAAACTAAAAAATTTGCCCATGGAAACAAAAAAAAGGGCAAGAGCAATGAAAAGCTAAAAATACTCCTCGAAGAGTATAATAAAGGTCCAAAAAGCAATGGTTCTTAAAAGCTATATCTAAACAATTGCTGACCTTGTATGAATATATGAAAAACATGCCCTGGATGCAAGCTGCAACTAGTTGTGCTTCTCAGCACATCTGAAATCCGAAGGGTTATGTAGGCCAAAAAGGCCATGGAAATAAAATTGAATGATCCTAATGAACCTGGATCAACTTGATGTAGACATGATGCCTAAGTTGAATAAACACTCTCTAAACAACTTATCCATTTGTGAGGCACAGCCATCCCCCGTGTTCTTTTGTCCAGCACAGAGTTTGTAGCTTCCCCCTTTTCCCAGTCCAAAGTATTTTTGAGTTAAGTTAGACAAGTCAAACCCTTGGCCCAACCTTGCTCCTAGCCTTCATCCTTCACTAGAAGTTTGACCATGTCCAATGGGTGAGTTTGTCATTTGAACTATTGTGCAAGTAATTTTATATAACCACGGAATATGTTAACTTGATTAATGCCACTGAATGGAATTTATACTTTGAGCTTAGCTGTGGGAATGATTAGAGAAACATTGTCTTAGTCTACAGATGTGATTTATCCTTGATTATATATTCTTGGGATCCGTGATGATGTGGACCATGTATGGATGATTATTGATGATGATTTATGGTCCCACATGTTTGATGATGATATCATATGATGGACATATGATGCAGATGATGTTTGATCCAGTTCAGCAGGTTTATTATTATTTCAGATCAGCAGATTATACATGGTGGACCCTACAGCTGGCCCACTAGGGCAACCCAGGGTGTATGAGTACTCATTCCTAGTGGATTTGGGTCTTCTGGATCCATTGAGACACTTATCTTTCAGTTCCGGGCACTTCTGACAGTGATTGATGCAGTTTTACACTTGTTGACCAGATTTGGGGCTGATTTCCCAGCCTGAGTAGCAGGGGCCCCGAGAGGCCAGTTCACCTAGGGCGCTGATGATGGAGGGGGTGGTCCAGCCACTTGTTATTACCATTTATCCCCCCTTCTGGAGAGCCTGGTGGGCTCAGATTGACAGCGCTAGCACCCTAGGAGGCAGTTTTGGCACTTTCACAGTTCCCGAGACAGTTAAAAAATGGGAAAAGGTGGTCACTGAGGAAATCGATTTGGGCAATTGAGGCAAGGTTTTGGCATTTGGTCTTCACAGAGGTCTTCCAGGATGGCATCACTATCTTCCAGTCAGTTTTCACCATGTGGGTATGCCCGGATTGATCACAGGAGGACATTTACTGCTTGACTGTCATGGATTCTGAGGACAGTTTTGGTCATTTTTATTATATTGGACATATTTTATTATTTTATTGTGCCTTGGGGATGAGCTAGTAAGGATTGATGCCTCCTAGCCCCACCATGTGCTTATTTTATCATGTCCTAGTCATCATGAGGTGGATTATTGTACTTTTTACCCCTCTAGTGGGATGACGTCACCCTCCATTGTACCATTTAGTGAGGGCGCTATTGTTATGTTGAGTGATCCATGTGATATTATGTTATGGTTCATCCTAGCCATTGATTGTATGATGAGATCTTATAATCTCAACCACTCATTTGATGTAGTATTGTAGAGTGGTATAGGGTTTTGGTCTTTATTATCCTATATAAGGAGGAGACCCCCCATTGTAAAGCTCACCTTTGGAGCTCTGGAATATTGGAATAGAAGATTTTTTGTGGAGCACATCTCTCTTGCATTGTGGATTCTCTTGCATATTGAATATACAGTATCTCTTCTATGTATCATTGTGGATTTTGGTGCTTTTGCTAACCCTTTGACAGGAAAGTCGAATTGGAGAGAGGAGGGCGACTTCATGAGGGTTATTGTTGGAGGGATCCACATATTCTCTCTTGGGTTGATCTTGTGACAGGGAGTATCATTATTGTATCTTCGTGACATAGTTGATGCTTTCTATTACATCTTTCTACCATTTTCATAATCATCTTGCTTGACTTGTTTCTTTGATCTTGTCTTGTAGGAGGAGGACGATTTGGCTATCTTGGAGAAGGGAGATTTGGTTGGAGCACTTGGATCTCACTCTTGAATATACACATAGGGGAATGCTATCAACTTGCAAGGTGGCCATAAGCAATTGAGGTAAGATCTACAAGGTATGTGCCTCTTTCATCCATTCTATCTTCATTGGTCATAAAACCCTAATTAAATCAAAACCCCAATTTTGGTGTTTCTTAGATCTACTTAGATCTAGCCTTGCAATTGAAAAGATATTAAAAGCCCACCTCTATAGGATCCACCCCTAGTTGGATCTATAGTTTGGTGGTGATTGGCTAAAAATTGACACACTTTTCAATGCAAAAAGCCTTCTTGAACTTAAATCGATTTTCCTAAGAGAAGCTTGTTGGGTTAGATCTAGCACATGGGTAGGTGAGATCCCACTTGATTTGACATCTAGACATTTGATAACCTATACCCATATCTTTACTTTGGTGAAAACTACCTTGTGGACATCTCTCCATGTTTTAAGGGGTTGAAACCCCCTTTTGACCTTCTTGGCATCTTAAAACTTAGATCTACTAAGATCTAGCCATTGGATTCACTTGAAACTTTGAAGGAACATAGATCGGGGTACTAACATCCCGGATCTACATTTTGGTGGCCATTGGACTTGATTTGGTCCACCAAAACCCATTTTTGGACCCTCCTTGAGCAAATCGCACCCCCTTGATTTTTTGAGTTGGTCCACTTCTAGGAAGTGGGTGTTTGAGTTATTCGTGGATTTGGAATGCCCATGCCTTAAAACCTAGGTCTATACTGTCCTTTTGTCAAGATCCGCCTTGGGGATTGCATTCCTTGTTTCAAGGGATTGTGGTCCACTTAGGGTAATCACTTAAAAACCTAGATCTAGTAAGATCCAACCATTGGATCTCATTCAACCCACTTGACTTGGCTTCTAGGTGTCTCGATCTACACTTTGACATCCTTCTTGACCCCATTAGCCCACTTAACAAGGCACTAGTCCATCACCAAGCAAGTCGCACTCCTTGGGATTCGTGTCAAACCCTAGATCTAGTACATGGGTACTCCTAGAACCAACTCAAACTCATAGATATAGCCTATATTTAACCTATAGTACCATCCTCACACCTAACTTCACCTTGTGGGTCCACCTAGAACCATTTCACACTTCCCAAGAAACTAGACCCACTTGTGTAGACACATGGTACTTTACCTAGTTATCATACCCCATCATGTGGCCTAAACCATACATAGGTTGAAACATCAACAAGATTTTACACCTCCCTCAACCACACCTTAACCCTTAGGTCCACTTAGCCTTGCATTGGTTTCCGTAACTCATTACTTACCTACCCTTAGAAACCTTTGTTTGGGTCCAATCAACTGTGATTGGGGTATAGGGTCTCCCCCTTGGTCTAGTTACACCTTGACCTAAAGCGAAGAGTGCCTCGGTTGACGTGACTCCCAACTGCATTGGGAACCGTGGCATCTCTTGGGTCACCTCTTTAGTTGCCTGAATCCTCTACCGTCCCGGATGGGATACCACTAGGGGCAACTACAAGTTCTGTGATAACATTTTTGGCGCCGTTGTCGGGGAGGTAGGGGCCTACCTTGGTTCAACACACCTTTGTGTCTCACTATCTCTCTGCACTACAAACGACATATCTCTTGGTAGTAGAGCTTAAAAATCTACCTGGCGACTCCTAATCGTGACTCCACTGAGGAGCGAGCTCATATTCATCCTTACAACACACGAAGTAAATCAAATCCAAATCAATTGGAAGGAACCCCACTCACATATCACAAAAGAGATCCTAAAACCCAATCAACTAATTTCTTGTGGAAACTTGTTAACTCAGGTTCTCCAAACCGTATCTTAGGTTCCCCTTTGTTCAATCCGGTTCCTCCTTTATCACCTAATCACAACTCTAGTTCAAGCCCAATCAATCCAATGGCAGGACAAGGTCAGTCAAACTCCGGTACCAACAACCAAAACAACCCTCCTGTTGCTCGTGCTTTTGGTTATAAGGCTAGAGCTTCTCCCTTAGACTTTTCTCAGATCTTGGGCGCTCCCCATAGTATGCCAGACAAGTACTTTGAAAAGATCGCAAAATTCAATGGCAACTGTGCCACCTCTATTGAGGACCACATAGACAATGTTTGGGCTCATATGGAAGCTTATGGGGCTGAAAAAGAGGATGTGTTTATTAGGGGTCTCTTTGCATCCTTGGCGGGTGATGCTCGCAAATGGTTTGACCGCTTGCCTGCATCATCAATCAATGGGTATGATGTATTCACCGATAAACTCAAGCAAGAGTGGTCAGTCAAGTTAGATGGGCGTTTCCTTTTACACCAACTTTTTGACATCAAAAAGAAAGAGAATGAGTCTGTCCATGAGTTTAATCAACGCTTTGATAAGACTGTTGCCAACATCCCAAGTAACATAAGGCCCCTTGACCAAGCCATCTTGATCCATTACCTTAATGCTTATGAAGGTTACCTGGGTTACCACCTAAAAGACAAAGACCCTAATAGTTTGAAGGAAGCCCAAGACAATGCCAAGAAAGCTGAGGCAAATGCTGTCTCCATGGGAAAACAAAACTTCTTTGACCTAATTAATGGACCCTCTTCCTCCAGATTTGAGCCTAAGTTTAAGAAGAGTAAGGAACCTAGCAAAGATCCAAATGAAATGATGGAGAGTATGCATGAAATGATGAAAAACTTAACTCTCCTAACTAGGGACCTAGCCAAGAACAGAGAAGGGGATAAATATAGGCAGCCCTATGGTCCTAAGCCTTATTGGAATCAACAAAAGAAACCTAATGAAGGTGATAGAAGAAACCCTATGAACCAAGAACCTCCTATCATAAACTGGTCTGAAGAGCAAAAGTTGGAAGATCCTGAGTATACCACCCATGGTGATGATACTCCGGATTCTCCAAGGAACATTAATTGGGTTGATGACTTAAAGTTTGACAAAGACTTCGGAAGAATCCTGATTGATCATGAAGAAAACACCATAGAAGAAACCAACCCTAGTGGTCCCATCTGTGCTACTGAGCAAGTTAGTAATGATCAAGCTCCTTATAAAACTTATCAACGAAGAAAGGATGGCCCAAAGCCTATCCCTTTTAGTGAAAAGAAAAACAAAGAGTTGCCTAATCCAGTGAGTGAGCCAGTCCCTTTGCCTGAGTATGACTTCGATATCAACATCGAAAAAGAGTTAGACAAAGTTATGCATAACATTCCACTCACTGAGTTAATGAAAATCCCTTCAATAAAAGAGCAAGTAGTAGAGTTTTTCGAGAGTATTCCTGAGACAGCCACGACTAGTGGTGAGGATTCATCTTCTCAAAACCCAGCACCTTGTGATGTGGTTGATGAAGAGGATGACCCTCCCATTAACATCCAAACTGCCCTATATGAGAGGAAGAATGGGGGTCATCAACCATTTTACCTTACACTACGCATAGGTGATATCCTTCTTCATAACTGTATGTTGGATTATGGTGCCTCCATGAATGTGATGCCTTTACAAGTCATGGAAGCTATGGGATTAAAAATAACTAGACCTTATGGGAACGTTTGTGGGATTGACTCTAAACCAGTTAAAGTCTTTGGCTTGATCAAAAACCTGAGAGCTGACCTGTTTTCATGCCCCGACATATCTATGCTTATGGATATAGTAGTTATAGATCTCCCTCCAGCCTATGGCATGCTCCTTTGTAGGAAGTGGTCCGCTGGGCTAGGGGGACATCTTCAAATGGACTTATCATATGCTACCATCCCTAACTCTGATGGGTCTTTGGTTAGGGTGTATCGGGAGCCATTTTATGATGGACATCTTGAGAATTATGAGGATGGAGTGAGAAACACTTTTGGTGAGGGTGAGTTATTACCTGAGGGTATCTTTATGGTCATGGGTGGTCATGATGATGACCCTAGCATGGAAGAAGAAAGAATTATTGAGGTTGACCCTCAGTCCATTCGGGGTGTAGTATCAGAAAACCTTAGGACCTCGAACCAACCCAGTAGTGTAGGGCCAAACATTGACCAGCCTACACATTCTACTCAGCCAAACACTTCGGAAGATAACTTTGATCAAATTAGAAGGGGTGAGTATATACCTAGGACAGTACATGAGTGGCTTTTCCTAGTTGACCTTAACACAGAAAGAGGAAGACAAGGCTTACCTCACATCACTCCTTGGACAAATAACAATGAAGGAACACACCTGCCCTCACCCGAGGGGAATGATGAAGAACTAGTTGATTATCACTTTTCGGATGTGCCTGATCATTTGTCCCATTTGTCCTTAGAGGATGGGGTTTTGAGGCAGGTGAATGACAACTCTATGAGTTGGCAAGAACATGCCTTGATCCATGATGCCCCTGGGGAAGACTTTTCTTTGAACAATCTAGCCCTTTTTCAAGAAGAAGCCACTGACTCACATTTACCTCCTTATTACCCTAGTTTCCTTTTACCTAGTGAGTTACCTAGTGGTGAAGAGGATATTGATTCCACAGACACACTTTATTCTTCACCAACACCTTTAGATATGAGGAGTCAAAGTACACCTAGCACAGTGCATAGTCCCATTCCTGATGACCATTTGGCATTTTTAGAAAACATGACCATTCCTATCCCATCAGGAGAGGGTAGTAGCAGAAGTAGTGAAAATCAAAGCCCTCCACCCTTAACCCAAGCTGAAGTTTTGACCATAGGGGAAACACCAAAGAATATCATTCACCCACTAGAAGAAAGTCCTCCTAGGGGAACTATAGGAGAAGTCTTGATTGGTAGCATAATTGTACCTTTAGACGGCTGACCTCCCAGATTTGATGAAATTCCTCCTAATAAGAATTCAAGTATAGTTACACCTCAACCTCAATGCACTTCTGATATCCAACCTTTTCCTGAACATGTTATTGAAGTCATCCCTCAATCTGTAAATCACCAAAGGTTCGAAATTGGTGATAAGGTTGTAATACCTAATGATTTATTTTATATACGATCTAGGGGATCAGGTGACTTTTGGGTTGGACCACTTACTGTTGAGCGCTGCATTGATGAGATGTGTTTTCTCACCACTGGGACTGGCCAACGCATCTTACTCCCTATCAATCAAAGGGAGCTAAGGGATTATCATCCCTGACCTTCCTTACCTTGCCTTGCCTGTTTAGAGTAGGTAGGTTCTGAATAAGCTCACTTGAGCAGTAGGTTTTGTGTGATTTTTATTTTTCTGTGTGCCGAGTATTGTCCTTTTTCTTCTTCTGCCTGAGTTGAGTCTTGCTCCTTCCTAAGCTTTTCTCTTCTCCTGCATGCATTTAAGAAATTATAGTTAGCATTTATATTGTTGGCTGCCTGTGCAAGTTGAGATTGCCTGATTAAAGAAGTACCCTTTTCCTCCTGCACAGTAAATAAAAATGAGAATAATATATGCCATGTTAGTTTATATTTATATTTTGACGCATTTTCAGTTTATGCTTATGATTAGTTTTCAGTTTTATTTTATATTTGTCCCATACATGCTCCATGATGGTATTCTAGTGTTTGTGAGAGCAGGAACAGGTGCAAGATAAAAGCTAAAAGCAAGGATGGTGCAGTGCTGGATTGAAGATTGATGTAGAGCAGTTCGAGATCAGAGATTCTGAGGTTCTCAAGCGCTCTCTCCCTTAGAGCACTTGTCCCAGCTGGAGCCAGATGTTATCACACCATAGTAGCAGGGCTACTATTCTTGTACAGCAGATATCTGCACATTCCAGAGCTTCCTTTATTCTAGAGCATGGCTATATATTTTGGATCACTCATGATCAGAGCAGTACATTATTCAGATTTTATGACCTTGTGTCAAGGCTGAGCCTTGAGAGTTCAGATTTGATGACTGATGTGACCACTTATCCCATTACAGTTTCAGTTCAGTGCCTAGAGATGTATTTCAGCAGTGTTTCAGATGATGCATGATGATGATTATTATGATGATGTTGTATGATCTATGGATATGTTCTCACTGACTGTGGATTATTATCTTGTTGATTTAGTCATGATCATAGCATGTGCTTGGTATATCATTCCTGATGTGGCATACTATTTAAAATGAACTGTAAATCGTAAAATGAACAATTGCTTGCACTTTTAGGTCATTTAACAAAACTTACTGGTATTTCACCTTACATAGACATGGTCTTTCCCCGACACCAGTTGTCTGCTAGTGTAGGCTCCATATTCACTTGTCTCCATCCATGCATGACGTTCCTGTTTGACCTTAAACCCTGACTTGTCTCATTCGACTTTCTGATACTGAGGACTTCCCCATTTTTCTACATCTGTCTTTGGACCGCATCCCTGTTTATTCAGTGTCTCGGCTCTGAGTTGGTGACAGAACTTGCCTTTGGTGAGTTGGATTGTAGGCCTAAATCATTCTGGTCGGTTGTCCCGATGTTTGGCATTGGCTCGAACTCCCCCTAGTGACTTGAGATGTTGTAGGCTAAAACTGAAAGCTCATGTTCTACCTATGGAAACTAAAAAATTTGCCCATGGAAACAAAAAAAAGGGCAAGAGCAATGAAAAGCTAAAAATACTCCTCGAAGAGTATAATAAAGGTCCAAAAAGCAATGGTTCTTAAAAGCTATATCTAAACAATTGCTGACCTTGTATGAATATATGAAAAACATGCCCTGGATGCAAGCTGCAACTAGTTGTGCTTCTCAGCACATCTGAAATCCGAAGGGTTATGTAGGCCAAAAAGGCCATGGAAATAAAATTGAATGATCCTAATGAACCTGGATCAACTTGATGTAGACATGATGCCTAAGTTGAATAAACACTCTCTAAACAACTTATCCATTTGTGAGGCACAGCCATCCCCCGTGTTCTTTTGTCCAGCACAGAGTTTGTAGCTTCCCCCTTTTCCCAGTCCAAAGTATTTTTGAGTTAAGTTAGACAAGTCAAACCCTTGGCCCAACCTTGCTCCTAGCCTTCATCCTTCACTAGCAGTTTGACCATGTCCAATGGGTGAGTTTGTCATTTGAACTATTGTGCAAGTAATTTTATATAACCACGGAATATGTTAACTTGATTAATGCCACTGAATGGAATTTATACTTTGAGCTTAGCTGTGGGAATGATTAGAGAAACATTGTCTTAGTCTACTGATGTGATTTATCCTTGATTATATATTCTTGGGATCCGTGATGATGTGGACCATGTATGGATGATTATTGATGATGATTTATGGTCCCACATGTTTGATGATGATATCATATGATGGACATATGATGCAGATGATGTTTGATCCAGTTCAGCAGGTTTATTATTATTTCAGATCAGCAGATTATACATGGTGGACCCTACAGCTGGCCCACTAGGGCAACCCAGGGTGTATGAGTACTCATTCCTAGTGGATTTGGGTCTTCTGGATCCATTGAGACACTTATCTTTCAGTTCCGGGCACTTCTGACAGTGATTGATGCAGTTTTACACTTGTTGACCAGATTTGGGGCTGATTTCCCAGCCTGAGCAGCAGGGGCCCCGAGAGGCCAGTTCACCTAGGGCGCTGATGATGGAGGGGGTGGTCCAGCCACTTGTTATTACCATTTATCCCCCCTTCCGGAGAGCCTGGTGGGCTCAGATTGACAGCGCTAGCACCCTAGGAGGCAGTTTTGGCACTTTCACAGTTCCCGAGACAGTTAAAAAATGGGAAAAGGTGGTCACTGAGGAAATCGATTTGGGCAATTGAGGCAAGGTTTTGGCATTTGGTCTTCACAGAGGTCTTCCAGGATGGCATCACTATCTTCCAGTCAGTTTTCACCATGTGGGTATGCCCGGATTGATCACAGGAGGACATTTACTGCTTGACTGTCATGGATTCTGAGGACAGTTTTGGTCATTTTTATTATATTGGACATATTTTATTATTTTATTGTGCCTTGGGGATGAGCTAGTAAGGATTGATGCCTCCTAGCCACACCATGTGCTTATTTTATCATGTCCTAGTCATCATGAGGTGGATTATTGTACTTTTTACCCCTCTAGTGGGATGACGTCACCCTCCATTGTACCATTTAGTGAGGGTGCTATTGTTATGTTGAGTGATCCATGTGATATTATGTTATGGTTCATCCTAGCCATTGATTGTATGATGAGATCTTATAATCTCAACCACTCATTTGATGTAGTATTGTAGAGTGGTATAGGGTTTTGGTCTTTATTATCCTATATAAGGAGGAGACCCCCCATTGTAAAGCTCACCTTTGGAGCTCTGGAATATTGGAATAGAAGATTTTTTGTGGAGCACATCTCTCTTGCATTGTGGATTCTCTTGCATATTGAATATACAGTATCTCTTCTATGTATCATTGTGGATTTTGGTGCTTTTGCTAACCTTTTGACAGGAAAGTCGAATTGGAGAGAGGAGGGCGACTTCATGAGGGTTATTGTTGGAGGGATCCACATATTCTCTCTTGGGTTGATCTTGTGACAGGGAGTATCATTATTGTATCTTCGTGACATAGTTGATGCTTTCTATTACATCTTTCTACCATTTTCATAATCATCTTGCTTGACTTGTTTCTTTGATCTTGTCTTGTAGGAGGAGGACGATTTGGCTATCTTGGAGAAGGGAGATTTGGTTGGAGCACTTGGATCTCACTCTTGAATATACACATAGGGGAATGCTATCAACTTGCAAGGTGGCCATAAGCAATTGAGGTAAGATCTACAAGGTATGTGCCTCTTTCATCCATTCTATCTTCATTGGTCATAAAACCCTAATTAAATCAAAACCCCAATTTTGGTGTTTCTTAGATCTACTTAGATCTAGCCTTGCAATTGAAAAGATATTAAAAACCCACCTCTATAGGATCCACCCCTAGTTGGATCTATAGTTTGGTGGTGATTGGCTAAAAATTGACACACTTTTCAATGCAAAAAGCCTTCTTGAACTTAAATCGATTTTCCTAAGAGAAGCTTGTTGGGTTAGATCTAGCACATGGGTAGGTGAGATCCCACTTGATTTGACATCTAGACATTTGATAACCTATACCCATATCTTTACTTTGGTGAAAACTACCTTGTGGACATCTCTCCATGTTTTAAGGGGTTGAAACCCCCTTTTGACCTTCTTGGCATCTTAAAACTTAGATCTACTAAGATCTAGCCATTGGATTCACTTGAAACTTTGAAGGAACATAGATCGGGGTACTAACATCCCGGATCTACATTTTGGTGGCCATTGGACTTGATTTGGTCCACCAAAACCCATTTTTGGACCCTCCTTGAGCAAATCGCACCCCCTTGATTTTTTGAGTTGGTCCACTTCTAGGAAGTGGGTGTTTGAGTTATTCGTGGATTTGGAATGCCCATGCCTTGAAACCTAGGTCTATACTGTCCTTTTGTCAAGATCCGCCTTGGGGATTGCATTCCTTGTTTCAAGGGATTGTGGTCCACTTAGGGTAAATACTTAAAAACCTAGATCTAGTAAGATCCAACCATTGGATCTCATTCAACCCACTTGACTTGGCTTCTAGGTGTCTCGATCTACACTTTGACATCCTTCTTGACCCCATTAGCCCACTTAACAAGGCACTAGTCCATCACCAAGCAAGTCGCACTCCTTGGGATTCGTGTCAAACCCTAGATCTAGTACATGGGTACTCCTAGAACCAACTCAAACTCATAGATATAGCCTATATTTAACCTATAGTACCATCCTCACACCTAACTTCACCTTGTGGGTCCACCTAGAACCATTTCACACTTCCCAAGAAACTAGACCCACTTGTGTAGACACATGGTACTTTACCTAGTTATCATACCCCATCATGTGGCCTAAACCATACATAGGTTGAAACATCAACAAGATCTTACACCTCCCTCAACCACACCTTAACCCTTAGGTCCACTTAGCCTTGCATTGGTTTCCGTAACTCATTACTTACCTACCCTTAGAAACCTTTGTTTGGGTCCAATCAACTGTGATTGGGGTATAGGGTCTCCCCCTTGGTCTAGTTACACCTTGACCTAAAGCGAAGAGTGCCTCGGTTGACGTGACTCCCAACTGCATTGGGAACCGTGGCATCTCTTGGGTCACCTCTTTAGTTGCCCGAATCCTCTACCGTCCCGGATGGGATACCACTAGGGGCAACTACAAGTTCTGTGATAACAGGACCCAAAATGAAAATTCTCATAATTGAATTTTACTTCGACAGAAAGATGCGCCCTAGTGAGGCGAGTTAGATGCGCCCTCTTTTTCAATTGAATTGTGGAGAGAGCTCCCGAAATAAGAAGGCCTAGTTTCTGCAATTGCGAAAGCTGCACAATGTTTTCTTTCAGGCCTGCTCTGTTACCATGTTAGTTTTTCACTTGTTTAGCATAATATTAAACAATGTAATCACTGAAAGAAATACAAGCCCAGCAAACACAAAGAACACAATATTTCTCTTAGGGAAACCACAAGGGAGAAACCCCTACAAAACTTCCTCAATATAGAATTCACAAATACAAGATAAAACCCCAAGACAAAATCAACTCCTCTCCTTCACTTGTACGAACAACTCTCTCTCCTATGCGAACTTGAGTGAGTGAGATGAGTGTTGCAAATGAGCAACTCAATCCCCTATTTATACTTAACAAGTGACTTGACCTTTTTACTAATTATGTCGGCTTTAACTCACCTAACTGGGCCGACCTGTATACTTTACAATAAAATATTATTTTATAGTTATTTCCAGGTCGACCTAGCAATTAGGGTTTGCATTGACTCTTTCAATGACACTTACATTATCAATTACATCAATGACATGTCCCGAAGGAGGAATACAATAATACAATAGACAAATACATTTAGAATATCTTTCGTAGTTACATTTCTTTAACACAGACAGTGTTCGAGATGCGTTATTCATGGCCCATATGTGTCCATTAGATGGTTCCATGCCTCAGACAATAGTTTCAGATGATGGTTTGATTGATTTCTATGATTATTATTATTTACAGACCATTATTTTTATTATTCTGAGCATGGATAAGCTTACAAAGGTATCTTTATATCGTCGCATGGTGTATAAGTACTTATTCCTAGTGGATTTGAGCATTCTGAGCTCATTGGTGCACTCAATTATCAATTTCGGGCACTTACAGGTGATGATATGGTCAGATTACCACTTTTCTCTAGTTTGCCATGTAGAAATGGCTTGTCCAGCACTTTCATTAAGCTAGCACGTTGTCCTAGGGCGCTACAGAGGAAGATGGGGGTCCAACCAGTCGTTATTACCATTTTACCCCATCCCCAGACATTTTGGTACAGTCATATTTGTGTCTAGGACACTTGGCAGTGAGTTACAGGCATGTTGTACTTTCAGAGGTGGTTTTTCGATAGAGGAATGGCTCATTGACGAAATCGATTTGGCTTAGTGGGGCAAGGAAATGGCATGAGATTGGTCCGAGATATATTGATGATGATGTCCACACCTTCTAGAACTTGTTCTAGCATCAGTGGGGTCCACACATCCCAATATTCATCATTTTGGGTATTTTATTGTGTATTTGAGGGGCCAAGATTTGGTCATATGGTCACACTATGATGTTATCTTGTCATATTATTTGTTATTGTGCCATGGGGCCATGCTAGTGAAGGATATGATTGCCTCCTAGCCCCACCATGTGCTTGTGTCATGTGTCTTAGTCACTTATCATGTGGTGCATCCCCCTTGGACGTTTTAGTGAGTGCACCCCCCTCTATTTTTGAGTTGATCCGTGTATTGTATTTTCGACTCATCTTAGCCATTGATTATTGTTATTATGTATTTTGATCTCCACCACTCATTTAAAAAGCGGTTAGGGTTTTGGTCTCTCTCATTCCTATTTAAAGGAGAGACCCCCCTCATTGTAAAGGGACTTTTGGCTCTTAGCTTTTGGAATACAAAGAAACATTTTGTGAGAATTCTTGTGATTTTGGGTTGAATGCTTGGCTATGGTGATTGGAACTACTTTTCCATTGCACTGAAAGATCTCGGTAGCTATCTTGCATATTTTGTTCCACAATTTCGATTTGCAAGTGAAGGAGGTGATTTGGGAGAGGGGTGCATTGGTTGGGGAGACCCACCCTGCTTCTTTCTGTCGAATCTTGGTTTACACAGGGAGTAATTTTGTCTTTCCACCAATTATTCTTTATCCTTTACTTCTAGCTTGCATCTACCTTCATCTCTGTTTAATGATTGACCTTTGGTTCCTTGGTTTTGCAGAGAGAGGAGGACGCACTTGTGGATCTGGGCAATTCGTTGGAGCAAGAGAAGTGACCCACCTTTCAATTGATCTTTGTGGGAGTAATCTTCGTCATACCGACATTCATCTTCATCATCCAGGTATGCTCACAAGGTACGTATTTGGCTCCTTGGCTTACCCATCTGTCAATTTCATTCAAACCCTAACTCATAAAACTTACAAAAATTCCCTAGCTCTTTCAACTTGGAATTTGGGCAAAATATTTTTGGTTTTTTCACTTAAGGCCTAGCCCTAAGTGGGTCCTCAAGGGCGTCACCCTTGGGAGACTCCATCTACCCAAACCCCTAAGCACTGATCTTTAGCTATTGCGACCTCCTTGATTTTCCCACTTCTTCTCGGTTGTTTGAGTCTCATTTTGGCTTGTAAACTTAAACATTGTCAGATCTATCATCAAGCCTTGCTAGGAAGCCCTTATCCTTTCAGATCTACTCCTTGGGACCTGTTACCACCTAAGTTGCACTCAGTTGGATTTTTTCTAGAGAGCCACCAAAGTTTGCACAAATACTTGTGCAGTTCAATGTTCAGAAGTCCATCGGACCTTTTTTAGGGCCCCCTTTTAACTTTTTTTAAAGCATGTCCATGCCCCACGCGGTTTGTAAAGTGTACTAGCATGGTGGTCTTTTGAGTAACTTGGCTTCCTAAGACTTGGAAACCAATGAGGGTATTCCAAGGAGTTTTTTCCCTTGTCAATTATGTTTTTCCTTTAGCCGAGTATAATTAACAAGTTTTTCTCCTACACCTCCAAAGCTGAAATGCTCAAGTTGGTGGTTAGGCCTTGGGGAATTATTAAAGTTCATGTGTCAACATATATAAACATGCTAGACACTTAAATAATGTCATATGGTCATGTACTAGGTCCCTAGGTGTTTTTTTTAAGTTTTGAAAATTATTTTTTTCATAAATTAGACCATTTTTAATGGTTTAATTGAAAAAAATCAAATTGTAATAATTAAGTGGTTTGTGGGTGAAATCTAACAATGGGGTGCTCGTTTTCTAAGTCAGAGCACCCATTTAATCCATAAACCCACTTTTCCTAAGTTTCAAGCAATTATTTATCTCAAAAATTAATATTTGCTCGAAAAACCCAAAAAAGACAAAATAAATGTCAAATAAAGACATATTAAAGGAAAAGACAAATTCCTAAATCAATGGAATGTGTCTAGAGTTGATATGAGGATGAACTAAAGTGACTGGGCAGTTAACTAAAGGTGATCTGAGCTTCGAGATAGACATTTCCAATCACATCTATCAAGTTCTAGTTATCTAAGCCTTGGGAAATGTGCCCTCTCCATGCATGGGCGACTTCTTGAGGTGGAAGATTGTGGTTGGTTGGTGATAATTACAAAGAGGGGGGGGCCTACCTCTCTTGAGGTGGCGCATTCCCCTTGGTTTGGCATTCAATCAAGGTGGCAATCAAATCATCCAAGCACTCAGTTAAACTCCCAATCAAGGAGGGCGACTTCTCTTGGGAATTGTGCCTTAGTTGCATGAGATTTCTTATTTAATGAGAGCTTTTCCTCCATTGTTGGCATCAGAAGGTCAAACCTCTGCTTGCTTTGATTGTAATATTTTTATCTGAGTTTAATAAAGAAAGCTTTGGAGGCTTACTCTGTTGTTGTCTTCGGTGTTGGATGCTTCATGCTTTGCTATTATGAGGTAAATTGTATCATTGTTGCATATTAGTAATTGTTGGGATTGTATGTCTTTTGAATGGAAGTTATCTTTCTTAAAGATCTGTAAGTAATACTTTATAGGTTGCTTGCTTTTGTCGATAATAATAGGATGCTTAAGGTAGTGTGATTTCTTGTTTGAATCCATTGCTTCATATGCTTTCTTTTGATTATTTACACATAGTAGTAATTTTGCAGGTTGCCTAAGCTGGAGGAGTCGATGAGCATGTTAGCTCGTCTCTTCATTCAGTAGATCTAAACAAGGGGATAGATCCCACCAATGCATCAAGAAGGAGACTCCATAGCCCATCTTTAGTACTCAACCCCCATGGGTTCCAATTTCTAGATCCAACATTTTTCTCATCTTCCTTGGTTACCATTCTTTTTTTTTAATTTAGATCTTGTTTTAAAAGTTATTATGATAAGTAGATCTAAATAAATTGCAATCTAAATACTTAAATGTTTTAATTGATCATCTAGATCTAGATTGCTCTCTCTGTTGAGATATTGTAACTTCAAAGAATATTATATTTGTACTTTATTATTCCGGAGATGATTCATTCCTCCATGAAGATCTTATTGTATATCCGGAGATGTTTATTCCTCCGTCGGAATGTGGTAACTTGGGTTATTAGACTTCCCTAGTGGGGGTCGACCCTATATGTGTTATGTGGGTCAAAGGGTTATTAGACCACCCTAGAGGGGTCGACCCATTCAGTTGTAATGGGGTATTTAACCCAATGGTTAAATACGAGCCTACATGATTTGTGTAAAAGACAAGTCGAAGTAGTGTATAAATAGAGGAGGTGTATTCCTCATTTAACACACTCACTCACTTGAGAGTGGCGCACTTGTGGAGGAGAGGTCTGCTATGGTGGAGGAGGAGATCATGTCTTTGGTTTGCATCTTTGTATATTGCTGGTCATCTATATTGAGGAAGCTTTGCTGGGTTTTCTAGCCCATGAGGGTTTCCCAGGATAAATCTGTGTCTCTTGTGTTTATGCTGTGCTTGTTGTTTCTTCAGTGATCCTGTATATGCTATTATTGTAAAATGGAATGTAATGCTGCTATTTTCTGTCTTAGCATATTAAATCTTAACATGGTATCAGAGCTAACCTGAAGGAAGGCAATGTATGGCACTTACGACACTTGCTTCATTTGCGACAATTTGAAGGTTTGGGTTTTACATAGCAAAAACCAGTCATCGTGGAACTTTCGCTATAAATCCATTTCTGCGAAGGTTCAGGATCTGAAAAGTTTACAGGTCATAGATAACATCCCTAGGTACCTTGTGTCCAAAGGACACCCTCAGATCCGTTGTACTTTGTGAGTTATGATCAGTACAAGTTAGCGTTTTTGCCTCTTCCAAATTTCAGTCAAAATCAGGTGACCTAGGAAAAAAAGGTCATAACTTGGGATAGGAAGCTCCAAATGCAATTTCGTAAAAAGTGACAGGTAGTACACAAACTGAACTATCTCAGGAAACTTTTTCAGAGACCAACACTGAACCAGTGACACATGGCACGCCGTACAAGTTCACTCTCCTGTTTTATCCCATAAACAGGTCACGTTGCGACACTTGGCATAACTTGGGCTAGGAAGCTCCAAATGAAATTTCGTAAAAAGTGACAGGTAGTACACAGACTGTACTATCTCAGGAAACCTTTTCAGAGGCCGAAGCTCAACCAGTGACACATGGCACGCCGTACAAGTTCGCTCTCCTGTTTTATCCCATAAACAGGTCACGTTGCAACACTTGGCATAACTCTCTCTCAGAAAATCCAATTGAGGTCAGACCTGTCGGGATGGAAAGATGACAGGTCAGGCTACTGCAGAAAAAGTTTTCAGACCCTGTGGAGCGAAAAGTTCGAAGTTATAGTAAAAACAATCAGGTACATATTTCTGTCAAAACATAATTATTTTTGGAGCACCTTTATTCATGGCTTCCGGAATTTAGGGTTTCGGAGAAAGTTAGAATTTTTGGAATCGGAATCCACGGCTGAATGCTACTCAGGAAAATCAAAATTTAGAGACCAAGATCGAATTTTTTGGTTGGGTAGAAGACCGGGCTTGATCAAACCCTAGTTCAGGATTTTGATCGAAAAGATGGAAAATTAGGGCTTCGACGAAAGTTGGAATTTTTTGAAGTCTGTAACCACGGCTTGAAGCTCCTCAGAAAAATAAGAGTTTAGAGCCTTGGATCAAACCTTTTGATTGAGCAGAAGGGTGGGCTTCATCAAACCCTAGTTCGGGATCCTGTCTAGAAGATCCAAAAGTTTCAAAGGCAATTTTGAGGGGTCAAATTTTGGAGATTTCAAAATTGAAGTATGCTAGTTTGATCAGCTCAGCAAGACACATCCTTCCATCCATTCAAAAGTGTGAAAGTCAAAGATTGAATTTTTTGGGTTTCTCTAGCAAACCCTAATCAAGCTCCAGATCAAGTTTCAGGGGGATAAGTAGACTACAAGAAGTCTCGACAGGTATGACTTAAGGAGGTTCAGGTGTGTCTTAAAATCTGATTCTTGATTAAATTCATAATGTGTTTGTCTTCATGTTATTTATTAGTACAATCTTGATTAATGTTAGAATTGTCTTATCAACCTAATAACAGTATGAATGCATGTGAATGATCGAAGACATTCATTGATTAGGGCTATATGATTGTACTAATGCATTATGGTGTTGTGTGAGGTTGATGTTGTCTGCTAACAAGATACAGGTACATCACAAAAGACAAATCAAGTTCCATGACCATGACATCATGAAGACAAAGACTCATCCATAATCTTTGTTCTACTTACGAGGTATGTATGACTTTGTTATATTATGCTTAACCTATGAGACATGTAGGTTCTAGCTCAGGATCTCTAAATCATTGAAGAGATTGTTTAGGTATGTTGTACATAACTAAGCAGGTATACTAATCCAGGTATGTTTTCCTATGTCAAGTTAGAATCTTACCGTGTGTTAGGATCCCTTATATAAGTATACTTGGTATGATTGGTTATGCTTATTCATAAAGTTAGTAATCAAGGGTTTATGCATATTATGTCTCTTATCTTGATTAACCAGAAGAGTACTATGATCAAACAAGAATATACATGAGTAAAAGAAGACTTCCTTGAAACCCTGAATACTAATGATCATGACTATACATATTCAAGATTATTTAGAATTAGAATGTTTTGATAATATTGAGAATATACTAATGAATGTATGTTTGTGTATGAGATCATGAGGATGACACTAGTGCACACTTGAGCATGCACAGTGGTACAGAATGAATAGAAGTTCAAAAGACACATAGAAGATCAAGCGGGAGGCAACCACACAAACATGAAAAAGATAAGTATTTGAGTTGTTATTTGAAATAGTAAATGATATTGCCTGTAATAGGTTGTATGCATATTTGTATTCCTAGAATATATGATGCTGAGTGTAAACATTCATAGAGCATTAAACAGTATACTACTAATATGCATATGATTGGTAAGTTGGACAAACATTCCATTGTTGCTTGTTTAGAATGAAACCTCTTTGCTGACATGCTGAGAGCTGTGCACACTCTCGATAGTATGTTCTGGTAGAGATGGAAGGCATCTAGATAGCCACTGTATGCATACAGGATATGGGAAAGTGTTGTGCCGAAGTATTGGTCAAAATAGTTGCATAACTATGTAAATGATATCTGTATGCATAATAGGTTATCATGTCAACATGATTTCATGATTATGAAGTATTACTAATCATGTACTTAATTTTGATTTGTAGGAAAGATCATGAAGAATAATGGACAGCGAACAAGTGATGGATGTTCAACCAGAAGATTTACAAATCAAACAAAATATATAAGGCTCATGGCTAGAAGATTCTCTTAGAAAGAGGAAGAGAATCATGACAAGATGTTTGATCCAAGTGGATAGATATGACCATTCTCTTAATGGTGTAATTAAAGAAGAAGTGTGATTCAGGTTCTGTATGGGTACCCAGGATCGATAATCAATTGATGAGCTTAATGATCACCATGGGTGATGTGGATCTCAACCTTTGCTACAAGGTTGAATATGGTTTCTATACACAGATGACATGGATGCAAGAAGGAACTCACCACAGAGTTCGAATGATATTGAGGCTCATATCAGTAGACCCATCTAACGAGAGATGGCACAGATAAATATGCAGAAGATCATTCAATGCAGAGTGTGAATGATGTTCAGTCACAAAGGGAGAATTGACAGTTTCTTGATAAGCTTGGGCTTTACCAAAAGTAAAGTTGTTCCTAACCTTTACCTTAAGGTTGTGGATGATGAACCTATCATACCATTATTGTATGACGATGATCTCTTTCTGACAAGGAATGAGAAACAGATCATGAAAAGAAAGAAGAAGATGGCTGCAGAAATGAAAATGAAAGATCTCAGATTGATGCATTACTTCCTAGGTCTGGAATTATGGCAAGGCTCAGCAGGAATCTTTCTCAACCAGGGAAAGTATGCTGAGAAATATTAAAAGGACTTGATGTGTTGGAATGGCCACTCTTGAAGTTGTTAGCAGATGACTCATCAGAGTTAGTGGATATAACTCTGTACAGACAAAATATTGAGTCATTGATGTGTCTAACAAATACTAGGTCAGATATATGCTTTGCTGTGAACACCTTGAGTCAGTATCTAGTGGAAACTAAATGTATTCACCTATTAGTTGCAAAGCATGTGATGAGGTACCTAAAGGATACGATAGACTTTGATCTATGTTATCTTGGAGATCATGACTTCAAATGGCTACACAGATGTTGATTGGGTAGGAAGTGTATCAGACAGGAAGAGCACATCGAGAGGATGTTATTGTCTGGGATCAGCCATGATCTCGTGGTTTAGCAGGAAACAATCTAGTGTGGCTCTTAGCACAAGCAGAATATATGGATGTTTGCTCTGCTAAGTTATGAAGCAGTATGGCTTCAGGATTGCTTGACTTAGAGATAGACCCGACTGTGATCCTATGTGACAAACAGAGTTGTACCAAAATGGCAGAGAATCCAGTGTTCCATGATAAGTCAAAGCACATAGAGATCTGACATTTCTATATACAAGATATGGTGCAGAAAGGAATTAAAGTTCGAATTTGTAACAAGTTACCAATGTACTAACCAAACCTCTACCTATCCGATGTACTAACCAAACGTCTACCTCAAGTAAAGTTTTCCGAGACAAACTTAGAATAGTTCAGAAGGACCCTCCTCGAAAGGGGGAGCGATGTGATCACTTATGATGAGATTGCCCGCATCGACAGTGAGGTCGACGATGTGGATACCTATATTGGTGATGCCGACAGAGAGGTTGGTGGATGGTCCTTAGACAGGGTCTAAGGTGACAAAGGGATTGCATCATCCTTGAACACATGTTCTAAAAGGAACCGTAGACAGGTGTCTCCAAGAAAGAAAGGGGATTGGATCATCCCTGGACTTCAGTCCTAAAGGAACTGTAGACGTATGTCTTCGAGAATGAAGTCCTTGGTGGACATGAGGGGATTGGATCATCCCTGGACTTCAGTCCTAAAGAGAGCCGTAGGCAGATGTCTTCGAGAATGAAGTCCTTCGTGGACATGTGAGGATTGAATCATCCTTGGATTTCAGTCCTAAAGTGAGCCGTAGACAGATGTCTCCGAGAAAGAAGAGGGATTGTATCATCCTTGAACACATGTTCTAAAGAGAGCCGTAGACATGATGTCTCCAAAAATAAAGTCCTGAAGGAACAGGTGGGGGATTGTATCGTCCCCGGACTTTGGTCCCAGAATTGAGCCGTAGACTGGGTCTCCGTTAATGAAGTCCTGAATGAACAGGTAGGGGATTGTATCTTCCCCGGACTTCGGTCCCAGAATTGATCCGTAGACTGATGTCTCCAAGAATTGAAGATAGGACTGCATCGTCCCTGGACCTCGGTTCAAAATGTACGTGATGGGATTGCATCATCCCTAGACATGAGACTTGTCTTAAAGGTACGTGTGAGGACTGCATCGTCCATGAACTGGGTTCAAAATGTACATGATGGGATTGCATCATCCCTAGACATGAGACTTGTCTTAAAGTGATAAGGACTGATCATCCTGGAACTTGATCGGGATTGCATCGTCCCTAGACATGAGACTTGTCTTAAAGTGATAAGGACTGATCATCCTGGAACTTGATCGGGATTGCATCGTTCCTAGACATGAGACTTGTCTTAAAGTGATAAGGACTCATCATCCTGGAACTTGATCGGGATTGCATCGTCCCTAGACATGAGACTTGTCTTAAAGTGATAAGGACCGATCATCCTGGAACTTGATAGGGATTGCATCGTCCCTAGACATGAGACTTGTCTTAAAGTGATAAGGACTGATCATCCTGGAACTTGATCGTGATTGCATCGTCCCTAGACATGAGACTTGTCTTAAAGTGAGAAGTACTGATCATCCTGGAACTTGATCAGGATTGCATCGTCCCTAGACATGAGACTTGTCTTAAAGTGAGAAGGACTGATCATCCTGGAACTTGATCGGGATTGCATCGTCCCTAGACATGAGACTTGTCTTAAAGTGAGAAGGACTGATCATCCTGGAACTTGATCGGGATTGCATCGTCCCTAGACATGAGACTTGTCTTAAAGTGATAAGGACTGATCATCTTGGAACTTGATCTGGATTGTATCATCCATGGACCTATGTCCTAAAGAGAGCGGGATTGATCATCCTGTAATATGATCGTGTGTGTTGCAGGGTATGCTGCTATGCATACTTGATTGATGACAGATGTATTGGTGAGAATACATGCTAGATGTATTGGTGAGAATACATGCTTTTGATGACAGATGTATTGATGTTGTAGATCGAGATGATCTAGATGATGTAGATCGTGATGATCCAGATGCTGTAGATCGAGATGTTCCAGATGCTGTAGATCGTGATGCTCCAGATGCTGTAGATCGAGATGATCCAAATGCTGTAGATCGTGATGATCCAGATGCTGTAGATCGAGATGATCCCAATGCTATAGATCGAGATGATCCCGATGTTGATGTTGTTGTAGCTGTTCGAGTGCTGTAGAAGATAAAGACTCAATACTGAAGATGTTGATGTTCCAGTATTGAAGATGTTCCAGTAACTGCTTGAGTTACTGATGATGTTGAGCAAGCTTCCAATGATTTATAGATGTATCATGTATGACGTTGATGACTCCTTGCTCGTGCAGATGTTGTTATAATATCCTTCTCGTTAAGGGGGAGTGTTGAGAAATTGTAACTTCAAAGAATATTCTGTTTGTACTTTATTATTCCGGAGATGATTCATTCCTCCGTGAAGATCTTATTGTATATCCGGAGATGTTTATTCCTCCGTCGGAATGTGGTAACTTGGGTTATTAGACTTCCCTAGTGGGGGTCGGCCCTATATGTGTTATGTGGGTCAAAGGGTTATTAGACCACCCTAGAGGGGTCGGCCCATTCAGTTGTAATGGGGTATTTAACCCAATCGTTAAATACGAGCCTACATGATTTGTGTAAAAGACAAGTCGGAGTAGTGTATAAATAGAGGAGGTGTATTCCTCATTTAACACACACTCACTCACTTGAGAGTGGCGCACTTGTGGAGGAGAGGTCTGCTATGGTGGAGGAGGAGATCATGTCTTTGGTTTGCATCTTTGTATATTGTTGGTCATCTATATTGAGGAAGCTTTGCTGGGTTTTCTACCCCACGAGGGTTTCCCAGGATAAATCTGTGTCTCTTGTGTTTATGCTGTGCTTGTTGATTCTTCAGTGATCCTGTATATGCTATTATTGTGAAATGGAATGTAATGCTGCTATTTTCTGTCTTAGCATATTAAATCTTAACACTCTCTTTATTTTGCAAAGTTTAAAAGTAGATCTAAAGAAGCAAGATAGAAAGAGATTTTAAAAAGTTTTAAAGTTCTATTAAGTAAGTATAGTGCTATTGATTTGCTTGTCATCTCTTAAAGAGGCAAGCAAAGATCCTAAGAAGGCAAGCTTTTTAGCTTGCCTTAGTTAATTTTTGCCTTTATTTCACTAGTTTACTTAGAAATTTTTGTGACAATTTTGTAGTATTGCCAAGAACACTCTTAAAGTGTTTTTGGCCACATTTGATCTAAATAAGCTTGCTGGTTTTTCTGATTTTTTAGCAGGTTTGAAGAAGTTATTGGTCAAAATTTGAGATTTTGAACCTTTAGTGACCATCCGAAGAACCCGTTTTACCTTTTTTTCTTTCTTCTAAGCATTTGTAAGCTGTCTAGTGCCTAATTCATAAAGGACCAGCAGTATTTCTTTATTAGGTAAATGTAACTTGAAAGATAAAAAGAGCAAAGCAGGCTATTCCAGCGCCTGCCCCCATCCCCCAAGGGGATCTGCATTTTTTTTTTTTTTTTTTTGCTTTAGATTAGTTCCTTTATGTTAATAGTAATTAAATCACATCACAAAGCACACAAACATCACTAAAGGACTTCTTAGATTAGATTTACTATTTCATGCCTTTGTCATTATTTTTTCAATTTTTGTTACAAACTTGCATTAAAATTTGAGCCCTTGCTTTCCCGAAGTACTGCACCTTTTGGTGTGTGGAAAAGAGACTCTTGGGATGTAGTTTAGTTTAATAAATCATCTTGTAAACACTAAATAAAATTAACCAAGACACGAAATCCGAAATATGCTCTTGACCGCTGCAGCTTAGTCTGAACAGTTGGGTCAATCAAAAAAGGAGTGATTAGTATTAATAGGACAATCCTTCAACGTTTCAATCTTGAGAACTCGGGAGGTCGAGTGAGGCTAACTATAGAGTCAACAGGCTATCGTAAGAAGGTTCATCCTCACCTGGTTGGACACTTGGTATAGTTGTCACAATGCCCAGTTCAAAGGAGCAATTCAGACTTGGGCCAAACCAACAATTTACCCACTCCTTTAATACTCACTAATAATTTAAAAGTTTACAACAAGACTTTGCAATACTTTCACGACACAATACAACAGCAATCACATTCACAATCTCGGCACCGGTCATCATATGTTATATTTGTTTAACTTAAATCATAAAATGTTGTGAATGTCTTTTACATCATGTGTTGTTATATTTAAATGAGTTGCAAATGGTTCTTTGTTGTAATATTTTCATCATCCAACATTAACTCTTCAAACACATTTTTTCGCTTTATATAGTTTAAAATCCATAGTTTTTTTTATAGGGACCACCCCCCTTGGCTTCGCTAGGAGTAACCTAGACGGAGGAGTCAAGTAATCAGGTGACAACACTTGACTCTCACTTGCCCCCAATGACACACCAAGCGGCTTGAAGGTTTCCTACCACATTTTCCCCCAGGTGTGTATTAGGTGGCAACATGACCATTTTCCATCTTTTAAGTACACGTTTCTCAAGGCAGTTGATTTTGATCATTTACCCCAGCATCTCTTTCCTAGATTCATTCTTAATCTCTAGTTACTGTAATTGATTTAATTAACGCTTATACCTTATATCCCCTAAGCCTCTACAGTAACTCATTTCCTTAAATCTAGGAATCGTAATCTTTCACCATAGATCCCTTATTGAACATCTTAATCTAGTGACTGATTGAGATCCATCTCTTTGAGGGTAGATCAGGGTCTCCCCCTTTCTATCTAGGGATTGGATAGCAAGAAGCGAAGAGTGCCTCGATTGGCATGACAACCAATCATTCTTGGGAATTGAGGCCCTCTAGGGTCACCTCTTTAGTTGCCTAACACCTCTATCATCCTGGATAGGATCACCTTTAGGGGCAACTACAAGTTGTGTGACAACAGGTACATACCTGAACTTGTAAGAATGACTTACAGTTGGACCGAAGACTAGTTGACTTGAAATAAAACGAGCAGACCACCGCGAGAAACAACATGGAAACCACAACTGGGGGGACCACTCTCCTCCCAACCAACCCCTCAGTCATAGACTAAGAGCCCTCGAGCCCTCACCTAATAATACCAAGCCAGATCAAACATCACAATCAGAATCCTATGAATCTACCCTCATCCTTCAAACCTCCATCTCCACCCGACAAAACCTCCCAAACAAAGAGCATAAAATCCAAAAAAAGACCCCCACAATCAGCCCCCAATTCCCTTATTTATGCAGAAAATTCTAATTCTAATTTTATGAGAAAGAACTATGCATGAGGGCCACATGGCCGTCATGCATCATACTTTCTTTAATCAAAGTTTAATTAACTTTACCCTAGATTAATAGTTAATTAACTTTATTATTATTTCTCCTTTTTATTTATTTTTGTCATTGAATTAATTCCATTTTATTAATACTTCATTAGTAGCTAATGAAGGATTAATCCTTAATTAGCTTTTTAGGGGTGTTAGATTACGCCCCAAAGTTATACTCCCCACAGAGATAGTTTCGCCCCAAGTTATACTCCCCACAGAGATAGTTTCACAACACATAATAGCATCATACACAGCACAATAGTTAATTTAGTATAGTAAATATATACATATTTAATAATATTGTGAAGATGAAAACTCGTGTGTGGCCAGTACGCAAGAATTCGGCTTCTTCACTAACACAATCAGACACCCTAATTTGCAATATGCTCTTGTTTAAATACCTAGAGTCTAATATGTAACCATTCATACAAGTTATGCATTAACTTCATCATACACTTCAAAAACATGACACAAACATTAAGAATAAACATATAATAAAATCGACTCAATGAGATAGAAAGACATAACACATTCCCCTGAAACTCCCTCATTCCTTACCCCCTCCCTGAGAATCATAACCCCCGAGCAACCTCCATAACCCTCCATGCCAACACTCCCTGCTTGCCATGGCACGGGCCCTCTACTGTAACCTATCCGCGGACAGTACAGCAGACATCGGAAGCTTTCACGGTTCGCATAATTGCTAAACCAATCGATCTATGGACCTCATCGACCGCACTGGATTTTGATCGACTTCCAGTATCTATTTTGAGCTCATCAGCCGCACCAGATTTTGGTCACATCTGGTCACCTCATCGACCGCACCGGATTTTGGTCAGCCAAGCATATCGAAAGGTTTGCCCTGGCTCCCTCCATATCCCTCCAAGGCACCCAACCCCAGGCATCGAAAGTCCTCCATATACCTCCCTTTACGGTCGATGTACCTCAAGTCATGGACTTCCGGTATTAGACCTCATCGGTCGCACCAGATTTTGGTCTCCTCTAGTCACCTCATCGACCGCACCGAATTTTGGTCACCTCATCGACCACACCGGATTTTGGTCGACTAGGCATTGTAACCATAGCTAGCAGGGTATTACTGAGTGAGTTTGTCCCCAACCCATACTCTCTTCTGGTTATGGGCTCCCACGAGATCGTGGCTTCTAAAATGACCTGGCCTCAAAGGCCCTGTTGCCATCGAAACGCACACCTGAGGGGAAGCGCCGCAGAAATCTTTCGTAGCTGCTCGGTGTGGCCTTGGGGGCAAGTCTCGAGTCAGGTGCTGTCACCTAATCTTGACTCCTCCATTTAAGCAAACTCCTAATGAAGCCAAGGTAGGTAGACCCTACTAAAAAAGGTTACTAAGTCTTTTTTAGTTATGTTTAGTGATGGGAAAGAGTGTTATTTAGGAGTTTTTTTTAGTGAATTAGTGCAAAATTAAACCAAGTCTGCTCACACATAAATTGAAAAGCATTTACAACATGACATAATCATAAATTTAAACAACATCTTGCGAGATAAAGATAGAAATATGAAAATATTGTTGCAAGTGTATGAGACCATTGCTAATGGAGTCACTGATTGTTGGAGTGTTGTAATGAGAACTATTGTGCAAAATGTTCTTGGTTTATTTTATTTACGATTTTATGAAGATGAGTTAATTAATTGGGAAAAAGGGGATTCCCAATATACCTTGCGGTACAGGGAATATGTCTGGATTTATGATCTAAGTGGCTTTGCACAAGAACATGCGGGCTGGAACAGAGTCTCGAGAGCGGTGTTCAACACTACATCAACAAGGATGTAGTCTAACTGTACTCTGAGGTCACCTTCCAGTGGTTCTCGCTTCCTTAGCCAAAATTTCTCCACTTTTGATCAATTTCGAGGCAACGCCGGATTTTTGTTTGTTTGTGGGGACTTGATTTTATTAAGATGAGTGGATTAACTTAAATGTGGAAAATTTAAAGAATGCAAACTACCGCTTTTGATATCCCAAAGCTCAAACAAACCTGCGATGAGTAGAGCATACGCGGAGCATGCGAATGTTAATTCCAATTGTTAAAACTCTCTGACAGAGAGCACTCTTGATCCGCAAAAGCAAGATTCAAGAGATTTTAAGAAAGTAAAAACCCTCCGATAGAGAGCCCTCTTGATCCGCAAAAGCGAGATTCAAGAGACTTTAAAGAAAAAAAGGAAAATGCAAAGAAATGCAAAAACAAAGCAACCGAAGGTTCTCTAATTACTACCCAAGAGTCTCTTTCAAGTCAAAGACCGTGTTGCCAACTATTTTGTACAATAGTTGAACTTCCATTGAGCCACAAGTGTTTGAACATATTCCATGTTCATATCCAGAGTATCAAAGGTTCAGTTTTCAGACTTAGCCAATTTTGGCTAGCCTTTTTTATTTTTCTGTTGAAATGACCATGCCCCATGGGGTTTTTGTAATAAGTATGCTAGTAGGGGTTTGAGTGGCTCGGTTCCCCAAGACTTGACTATCAACTAAGGTATTCCAGGGAGTTTTTTCACTTGTCAATTATGCTTTGCCTTTAGCCGAGTAATAATCGATAAGTTTTTCTCCTGCTTCCTCCAAAGCTAGAATGCCCGATTTTGAAAGTCGAGCCTTGGGGGGTTATTAGAGTCCAACTAATGTATATGAACCTACTAGACACTATTTGTATGTTAGATGGTCATTTCCTAAGTCCCTTGTTGGCTTAAAACGTTGTCCAAAAAAAATTTACCGAACGCGTTGGATAATCTTATTTTTTATTATTTTTAAATTTTTCAATTATTTTAATTGAAAATTTTCCAAATGTAATAATTAAGTGGTTTGGGGGTGGATTTAAAAGATTGGAGGCTCAATTCCTAAGCCAAAAATCCCAGTTAAACCCCAAACCCACCTATCCTAAGTTTCGGACAGTCATTTGGCCATTTAATTAATATTTTCTCAAAAAAAATCAATAAAAGAGAAATATTAATTAAAATATTCAAAAAATATTAAATTGGAGATAATCCAATTCTCTCCAAAATAATCCAAATGGATTAAATAAACAGGCTAAATGACATGGCAGTCAACATTTATGAAGATTCCAATCATCTCAGATCAGTTTCAGTTAACTATCCAATCACCACAAGTCAATCTCAATCAAGGAATTCGCCCTCTCCTTCATGATTTCACGAATTGGTTGACGTGGCAAGCTTTAAATGGATTATTGGTTGTGCATTTATGGAATGGTGGGCGCCTTGCTTAAATTGAGGCCACATCACAAGCTTTAGCTCCCACAAATTCGAGTTAACCTTTCCATCCAAGCTTGTCTCTTGATGGATTCACGCCCTCCCCACTCACAACCACCAAAGCTCGGTGTTAACTTATGAGATCAACACTCCAAACTTGTCTTTGATTGGAATTCGACCTCAATGCATGCCAAGTTCGAATTAGGTTTTAGGTGCTCCATTTTTGTATAAAGGAGAAGCCTTTTGGCTCTCTTATGATGGATATTTGGTGCAAGATTACTCTGCCAAATTTGTGATAGTTCTTAGCTTTTGCTATCTGGAATAAAAGCGACTTTGGAGGTCTACATGGTGTGCTCAATTTGTTCAAGAGGAATTCTTCAATTGTATTAAGGTGATATTGTTCCTTTATGCTTCTAATATTATAATGCTTTGATCATGCTTCTAGCTTAGAAATCTTTCTTAAATCCATAGGGTGAGCATTTTTGGTTACAATTTGTTCATTGATGCTTGGTTTCATGTGATTTAGAAGTAGCAAACTATAATCGATAATACTGATGCTCTTCTTGTCCCATTTAATTAATCATACTAGGCTTGATCAAGTTTTATTTGTGAGTGGTGTATTGTGCAGATCTCCCAAGTGTGAAGTAGGAGCTTGAGCTCAGTTGCTTCTTTCTCCTCTTCACCACCCTTTTTTTGACAAATTTGTGTATTTCAAGGAACTCCAAAGATCAAATCTGTGCTTCAAAGTTGAGCTTGAGAAGTTTGCTAAAGATCCATCCCTTAAAACCAATTAAAACCCTTGGTTACTGGTTACTTAACAAGAAGCCCTAAATTTTCCAAGATCTATCCTTGGCTCCTTGTCTTCTTTGCCTTGTTTGGCTTGCTTTTTCAACTTCTTCTTCTTCTCTTTCCCATCTCTTTGGCTCATCTTTTTTGTCTCTCGTATGCCTCACGATTTTGTCACTTTTATCTCTTCTCCTATTTGCTTTGAGGTCTGATTTTTTTAACATTTTAAGCTCTTCTAAGTCTGATTTTTCATTCTCCTTTGATCACTGTTTTTCGTTGCCCCTTCCTCACTGTTTTTTTGCTTCTTTTACAACACTGATTTTTCTCTCCTTTATCTCCGTTTTCTTTGTCTTCTAAGCAGCTCTCTTCCATCACTGTATGCTACCTCTATTACCAGCCTCTTCTTCCTGTTTGTTCCAGCCATCTTTTTACCTTTTTGCAGCCCTCCTTTAGGGACTGTTTTTGTCTTCTTTCTCTTATTTCTTCCAGCCTTCTCTTGCCTAAGTTCATTTCCTTTCGCAACTCCTCTCTTCTCTTGACTTTCTCTCCTCCTTGCTCTTGTTTCTTGTCTTCTCTTCTTTGCCCTTCTTTGATTTCTTTTTCTTTTGTTTAAAGATTTCCAAGTTTGTAATCAGTTCATGCTTAGCCTAAAAGTTGTATCTTATTTGCATTTAGATCTTAGTCGCATTTTTTTATTAGCTTCATCTTGCACTTAGTTTAGAGTTCATTCTCGTACTTAGTTCATTTCTTAAGTTTACATTTAGTTCATGTCTAGTTAAAATTTTCATCTTAGTTAGTTCAATTTAAGCTTTGGCATTTTCAAGTTTTGATTTGATTAACAATAATGGGTGCTTGAAGTGTGCTTGTTTCAGGTACTTGAAGAGATAAACAATCAAAACAAGTCCAAAGACAAGAAGTTTTGAACAAGAAGTCTTAAACAAGAAGATCTAAACCAAGAAGACATTAAAAACCTTTTTGTAAAACCCACTGAGGCTTCTTCTATTTCATTTTTCCAAAGTTTTCAAGGGATAAAAGCCCTAGCTATTGTAACTATTAATAAGCTGAGTCGGATTACGGCTCCCACATTTTCTTTTACTTCCCCTATTTGGGGGAAGTGTGTTGTGTTTGGCATGTCCTTTTTTGCATCTTTAGCTTAGTTTCGATTTCAGTACTTAGCTTAGTTTTACTCTCTTAGAATAGTTCCATTCCACTAATTGCTAGTCGTTTCATCCTTGCTTAATTAGTTCATTTTTTATTTTGATATAAATTGATAAACTGAAAAAGTTAGAAATCTCTTGAATCTCACTCAATAGTGGATCAAGAGTGCTCTCTATTGAAGAGTTGTTTATTGCTTTGTTTTGACTTACCCCCATGCTCTCCCGAGTACTGTCTTTGACCTGAAAGAGATTCTTGGGTAGTTTAGTTTTTACTTTCAAGTACTTTAATTCTGTGCATCATAAATCTCTTGAATCTCGCCATAAGGCGGATCAAGAGTGCTCTCTATCAGAGAGTTTTCTATTTTGTACTCTTGTTTCAAACATCCCCCTTAAAATTGGAATTTACCATTTCCATACTGCGTATGCTCTACCCTACCATGGGAGGTTGGGATACACAGAAACGGTATTGGCTATTTAGTTGTTCACATTTGATCCAATTTTAACCATAATAAAATTTTCACCCCATAACCAACGAAAATCCGGCGTCGATTGTCAAATACTCTAACGTGGGCAAATTCTTAGTGGGGGCATTGGGTAGCTATACCTCGTTTTCAGTGGCTGGTTAGTTATTGAACGCCTCGCTGAAAACTTGGATAGTCCAACATGTCCTTGTACAGAGCCACTTAGAGCATTTTCCGGACACATCTCCAGTACCTTCGCGTATATTGGAGATTCCCCTTAGCCATAATAATCAAGATCACCTCAAAATTTATAATAAAATTTACAAAGAGCACTTGCAAAACAATTTTGACACACCACCAACACTTGTATCAAGCAACACTGAACTCTTGTATCTTAGCATCCTAATACATTTTTTGACTCCATAAGGCACTGGTTCATCAGTTGTTTCATTTGATTATTATATATGAAGTGCATGTGTCATTTGCTTTTAATTATATCATTGTGGATGCTTCATATCTGAGTTGTTAATTTATCAATCTGTGGTGTATTCCTTATCATTGCAAGTATATCTTTGTGTTGTTTAAATCTCAATTGTTGTAAATCGGTGATCACAAAGACTCCTAAAAAACACCCATCCACATCATCAACACCTTAAAAAAACACTTAAAACACAAGAGCCTTAGAAACTCTTTGTAGGGTCTACCCCCTTTCGCTTTGTTAGGAGTTTTTGCCTAAACGGAGGAGATGGGATCAAGTGACAGCACCTGGCTCATTGCTTGCCCCCAAGGCCACACCTTTCCCACTTTTAGTGAGGAAACAGCTTTCGAAAGATTTATGCTGCTGGTGTGCATCTCGACGGACAACGGACTGTACTCGGGAAAGCAAGGGGTAGTATTCAGTTTATTCCTAAAATAAAGTAAAGTAAAACATGAAAGAAGAGTCTAGATCTAGTTGCAATCATTAAAAACTAATCTAGCAAGCAAAACTAATCTAAAGCAGAAAGTAAAAGGGACTAGTACAAGCTTCCCCGAAATGGGGGAAGGGGGTGTGGGAGCCTTAAATCCAACCTGCTCTTTATTAATTTAATACAAATCTTAACTCTCCGACAGAGAGTGCTCTTGATCCGTGAAAACGAAATTCAAGAGACTTAAAAAAAGGCTAATTAAATGCAAGGGGTTGAAATATGTCCTCTTCAAGGTTCAAACTTCCCAAATTCGCCCAAGTCCTTCACTTTTCTATGACAAGAAGACAAAAAACCAGCGAACAACAAATTTATTAAAATGTCTAGGGATTAGCTAAAATCACAATAAAATGCAATATTTAGTACTTGCAAATTGTAGAAAGTAATTTACTAGTTCAAGTACTAAAGATTCATGGCTAGATCTAAGCGTGAGATAACAAATTTAGAGCATTTGTTTGATCTAACATGTAAACGTAAATAACTAATGATGAAACTTTCTTAGATCTAATTTACTTGTATTAAAAAGGTAACCAAGAAAAGAAGAGTTTAGAATTTTTTAAAGGGATGGAAGGAGGGATTCAAGCCCCATGCTTGATCTTTATCGAAGACTTTAGAATGCCTACAAACAAAAGTATTAGCTCGAAAGTGCTGAAGAGGGGAGAGGATGCAACCGAGCTCAACTCCCCCTTTATCACCTGAGAATTTTTGGCACTCTAGTCTACATTCATGTGCCAAAGAAAAGAGAACAAAATTAGAGCCTTCCGGAAAGAAAGGTACATTTGTTGGCTACAATGAAAGCTCAAAAGCTTATCGTATTTATGTTCCTGGTCAGAGATACATTGAGGTCAATAGAGATGTGATATTTCATGAAGAAGCTGCTTTCCGCCGATCTAACGAGCTTCCAAATGATTCAGAATCTCCTCCTTTAGAAGTTCCAGATTCTCCTCATTTAGATGATCAAAGGGAGGAGGACGATGAACCTTCAATTCCAAATGTTGCTATAGAACCAAAGAAGCCTATCGAAGAATTGCTTGAGGCTCCTCCTTCCAAAAGAAGACCTGCTTGGTTTCATGAAACTCTAAATGAAGTAGAAAAACATAAAACTCTTTCAGGAACTTTCAGAGAAAGCAAGAAGCCTCAGAAGTACTTTGGTCTCATTACTCCACTGGGCCACCTCATTGATGTAGAACCTTCCACTTATGAGGAAGCAGCCAGTCAGCAGGTATGGAAAGATGCAAAAACGAAAGAGTACAACTCTATTATGAAAAATGATGTATGGGAAGTGGTCCCAAGACCAAAAGGGAAGTCTGTAGTGACTTCTAAGTGGATTTACAAAATTAAACATGTTGTTGATGGAAGTATTGAAAAATATAAAGCGAGGTTTGTGGCTCGTGGTTTCTCTCAAAAAGAAGGTATAGATTATGATGAAATTTTTGCTCCAGTTGCCAGATACACCACAATCAAAACAATTATGTCCCTCCGTTGCAGTTTTTGGATGGAAACTTCACCAGATGGATGTGAAGACAGCTTTTCTTAATGGCAAAATTGAAGAAGAAGTCTACATTAAGCAACCAGAAGGTTTTGTGGACCATGGGATGGAATCTCATGTGTGCAAGCTGTTATCACCTAAACTGTAGTTACCCCTATGGATATATCCAATCATGGATGGCAATAGGGAAGGGCAACTCAAAAGATGCAACCACGATCACCTCGACCTCCAATATATGGTTGTCACGCCAGTCGAGGCAACCTTCACTTTATGTTATCTAGCCCAGACAACAAAGGGGGAGACCCGATCTACTCCCGACAGGAGAGATCAAAACCAAGACACCAAATTAGGTTATTTCTAAGTGAAGTAAGGTGTATGGTTTATCCTAGACCTTAGGATGGAGTCACAAGACAAGTGAGGGATTCAAAGAGTGTATCTTTGGTTCATAGTTGATGTGAGAGTGACTTATAATATTTGAAATGAGATCTAGGATTGGGGTACTAGTTCAATATTGGAAAATCCACTGCCTTGGGAACCGTGTCCAATGCAGGGTAGTTTAGGGGTTGTATTGGGGCTAACTAGTACAAGTGACAAGCTTGATCATGATATATGATGGCTTCGAGGGTTTAGTTCACCATGCTAAAGTCAAACCACAAGTTAATCCAACAATCTAGGAAAAGTCGAATTTGACTTGGAGAGAAACAAATGCCTTGGGAATTGGGATAATGGAGTCAAAGTAGGGTTGACTTGTGGTTAAAGACTCCTATTGCATGAGACAAGTGGGCAATTAAGGTCTTGATGGATGAATAGGTCTAGATCTAGGTTTGACCAAAGTGGACCACAATCCCTTAAAATAAGGAATGCTATTCCCAAGGCAAGATTTGACAAGATGACACACTAGACCTAGGTTTTGAATTATTCCCGTTCCAAATCTCCAAAAATCTCAAGTACCCACGTCCTAGAAGTGAGTCAACTCACTTCTCCAAGGTGGTGCGACTTTACCCAAGGAGGCTAAAATGTGGGTTAGGTGGGTCAAGACAAGTCCGATGGCATCCAAACTTTAGATCCAGGTAGGTTAGTCAAGTAGGAGTGTGGATCTATAATTTAACGGCAATCCGATGGCTGGATCTTACTAGATCTGAGTTTGAATATACCAAGTGGTCCAAAATGAGGATTAAATCCCTTAAAATGTGGGATAGGGCCCACGAGGTAGAAATCAGAAAAGTGACAATCTAGGGGTAGGTTATTTGATGTGTAGATTGTGAATCAAGCGGGATCTCAACTACCCACCACCTAGATCTAGGTCAACTCACCCTCACCAAGAAGTGCGCCCTTGCTTGGGAAAGCTAGTTTGGCTTGGGAAGAGGGTCAAACGAAAGCCAATCCTCACCAAACTATAGATCTGGGATGCCGTGGATGCTATAGAGGTGGGTTTTCAATATTATGCCCAACAACCCACTAAATGTAAGTAGATCTGAGAAAATGTCAAATGGGGGTTTTGAAATAATTAGGGTTTTATCAATTTATGAGATATGTCAATGGATTGGATCAAGATAAGAGAAACAAACCTATGGATCTTACCTGGGTAACCTTGTAGATGCCTTGATGATGATGATCTATGCAAACCCGATCAATTTGAGAAGCTTTGAGGTAGTTTTCTATGCAATCGATTTAGTCCAAGAAGCCAATGCGCCCTCTCTCCTGCACAACAAACATCAACAATATCAGATTTGATGCAATCAAGAGATAAGACTAATGCCACAAGAGAAGTAACAGAAAGAAAGCATAGATCACAATGATGCTAATGATAACTCCCTGATACAAGCGAAATGCCAAGAAAGTCGATTTGAAGAAGCCTTGCAAAATCGCCCTTGTTGAAGTCGCCCTCCTGTAAACAAAACAATGATTTCCAAAATAGATAGATCTTACCGCAAATTCCAAATGCTAGGTTGCAATAGACTTTCCAATCACCATCTAAGAACACCAGATGCAAAGGAGACCACAAGAATTTCCACAAGAAAGTTTTTCTATACCAATAATCCAAGAGCCAAAGACCCTTACAATGAGAAGCTCTCTCCTTTAAATAGGAAGGAGAGACACCAAAACCCTAACCACTTTTTGAATGAGTGGCTAAGATTAAAATATACAAATGTCTAATCAATGGTTGAGATGAGCTCAACAATAAAATACATGGATCACTAATAAAATATTATATGAGTGGACAAAATCGCCCTAGAAGAGGGGAATCCCACCAAATCATGATGACAAAATATAATAGGGGGCTTATGGTGGGTCCAAGGGGTAATTTTATCCCTCCTTGGTCAATCCCCATAGCACAATAATCATAAATAATCATCAATGTACCAAATCGTGCCTCCATGGTCAAATCGCAGGCCTCAAAAGACCTCAGAAATCCTCAGAAAGTGCCATAAGTGATGGATGCGGGCCCCGATGAAGCTGAAACTGCTGGAGGAGGTGTGGAAGACCCCGATCTATCATCACTGATCATCCCATGCCATAACATTGCCTCAGTAGCCCAAATAGATTGCCTCAATAGCCATTTCTACCAATCCTGAAATGCCTCGGGAAGCGTGAAACTGCCCCAAACTGCCTCCTGGAGTGCCTGCGCTATCAAGGTGAGGGCACCAGTGTGTCCGGGAGGGGGGGTAATATGGTAAAAACAAGTGGCTGGACCACCCCCTCCATCATCAGCGCCCTAGGTCAACCGGATAAAAATCACATCTGCTCTGACAGGGCCTCCGACAGACCAAAACTGCACTGGGATAGCTTACTGAGGCTCAATCATCACTGTAAGTGCCCGGAACTAAAAACAAATTGTCTCATTGGACTCAGAAGGTCCAAATCCATCCAAGATGTGTACTCATACACCATATGAGTCTCTGCAAGATCAAAATATATATCCAATATACCGGAACAGGGCCAATAATAATAATCTGTAAATGATCAAATACTGCTGTAAACCAAGAATCATCATCATAACCCTGTAGCTGCTGCATAGAATCTTCATGTACATGTACATAGACCATATATCATCTATCCATATCATCATAAGGTCCAACCATCTCATGTCCTATGGTTGACCTTGGTCTAACCAAGTCAACATGACCAAATATAACTCAGACCATCATCAAAAGTTGCTGCAAAGCGTCAAAGGTTAATGCATGCTCTACAACTTATTCAAATAACAATTATAACACAAAGTAATCATTACTGGCGATCTAAATCCAAATATATAATGTCATTAATTATTATTATTACTCAGACCAGACTTTCAAGATCATACTCACTTCATAGCTGTGATCAATTTGCTAATGAAGGGTGAAGGCTAAAATAACTGGCTAGGCTAAGGGATGACTTGGCTGTCTTAACTTTGTGACACTTTGGCAAAGGGAAAGGGAATACACACCATAGTATATACTGAATGAGCCACAACACAGGGAATGGAAGTGTCTCACAAATGGATGAGTTGTTCAAAGAGGGTTTATTCACCTTTAACAGATGTGCACAATCCATAATACAAATAAGGCCAGCAATTGTTTTGATATAGCATTTAAGTTCCATTGCTTTTTGGGCCTGAAGTTTCCATAGCCTTGGTCTATGTGTGTTTATAAACACATTGCATAGATTTACATTTATTTTAGGGTTTCTGCTGCAGGTGTGTTTTTAAGGCACTTGTTTACCTGAGCACTTCTAGGTGTGTCATGGACAGCTTGTTTACCTAGGTATTTATTTTTCCAAAAGATATAACATTTTATTTTCATGGCCATTTTCATTTGGCATGCCTTTCATTCATGTGTGTTTAGAAACACATTACACGAATGGGCTTTTCACACAAGATATAGCATTTCATTTTTCCAGATTTTGTATTCATGGCAGCACTAAAAGTTTCAGGTTTAGCCAACACCACTTTAGTGACTAGGGGGAATTCACAAGGAATTCCAACTCACCATAGGCAAGTTTTGTCACCAACTCAGAGCCGAGACACAATAAACAGGGAAGCTCACCCAATACAGAGGCTACAGTGGGGAAAAGATCCTCCATGTCACTAGTCAAGTAGTAAGTCAGGGTGATAAACTAAAAGGTAGGTAATGGATGGATGAAGACAATGAATAATGGAGCCGACACTAGCAAGCCAAGGTATGGTGGAATGATCACCTCTATTCTCCCTAAGGAGGGTAAAACCAATAAGTATGAATAGTGAACTTCTAAGTCTGAGTAGGGGCAATATAATATATATAATAAGATCAACCAGGTCCACATATCTATATGATCGCCAGATCATGACACTAAGTGCTAAGACATGCTATAAGAATAAGTATAAAAGCAATATAACCATAACACAATGATATACCTGCTGAGTCATATACCTGAATGCTCATCAACCTGTACCATCATCTATCCTCTGAAACTGCTGCTGTGGATCTAGGCACTATTGACTGCTCTGTACCAATGGTATAATGGCTACATCGGTCATCTCTCTGAGTGTCCTGAGACTCAGTCATGGCATGGGGAATATACACTGTTGTCCACAATCTGATAATGATCCAATATAGAAGCTCATCTCAGCATTTCAAATGTAAGGGAACTGGCTGAATAGTGTACTGGCATCAGAAAAATAATGTATGGTAGCCCGGCTACTATATATGTGATAACACAAGCTGAAGAAAGCCTTGTAGGGGCTTAAACAAACTCCAAGGGCCTAGTATGCAAGAATTTACAGTTACCTTCATTGCTTGGGTTTCTCCAAGAGTGTTGTTGATCCAAATTTGTATTTTAAGGTTGTTCAAAACCATCCCTTGATCTTGGTTTTATATGTTGATGATTTGTTCCTTACTAGAGAGGAACACTTGATGGCTCAGTGTAAGAGGGAGCTCACTTCAGAATTTGAAATGAAGGGCCTAGGTCTTACGCACTATTTTCTTCATCTAGAGGTCTGGCAAAAGCCAGATGAGATTTTCCTTTCACAAGGAAAGTATGCAGTTGATATATTGCGAAGATTTGGGATGCAAGACTGCAAGCCCATGATCACAACTATGGTGTCAAACTTGAAGAAGCTACATGAGTCAACATCTTGTACAAAGGCAGTGGATCCTACCTTGTATCGTCAGCTTATTGTATCATCGATGTACCTAGTACATACTAGACCAACTATCTGTTATGCAGTGAGTGCACTGAGTCAGTTCATGTCCGAGCCTAAGCACATACATTGGATAGCTGCTAAACATGTGCTTAGATATTTGCGGGGCACTATTGCTTATGGCCTCAGATACACTTCCAACAGTGGAGTGATGTTACTTGGTTATGCTAACTCTGATTGGGCAGGGAGTGCAGTGGACCAAAAAAGCACATCCGGGTATTGCTTCAGTATGGGATTAGACACGATCTCCTGGTCCAATAGGAAACAGGACTCCATAGCTCAGAGCACAATAGAAGCTAAATATATTGCTGCCAATGATGCCTGCAGGGAAGTGATGTGGCTTAGGAAGCTACTTTCTAATTTGTTCAGTGGAAAGCTTGGGCCAACCATTATCCATTGTGATAACCATAGTTGCATGAAGCTTTCAAAGAATCCAGTGTTTCATGACAGATCGAAACACATTGAGATGGAGTATCACTTCATCAGAGATATGGTCCAGAGAGGTGCCATGAGACTTCAGTACATTCGTATAGATGAGCAGATTGTTGATGTGTTGACCAAGCCTCTATCATTGACAAAGTTTGTGTACTTCAGAGACAAGCTTGATATTGCAGATAATGCCTCTCTCATTGACAAGGAGTGTTCATTTTTTAGTAGCATCGAGAGCCATTCTCCGGGAGAATGGAGACACTTGGTCAGTTACCAGGAATTTGATTCAGTCTGGGATTGAAGCTCAACCTGGAACTGAGAGCCATTCTCTAGGAGAATGGAGGCACCTAGTCAGTTACTAGGAAGTTGATCACCTTGACTCAGTTTGGGACTGAGGATCAACATAATGCAGTCTGGGACTGAGACACTTGGTCAGTTACCAAGTTGTTGACTTTGGTCAACTTGATGCAGCCTGGGGCTGAGGCACCTGGTTAGTTACCAGGTCATCACTAGAAGCCCTAGACTGGGTATAGGCAAGTGATGTGCTCCTCTCCTTGGATTAGTGGGCTATGGGACCTTCTCAAGGGACTGGCCACACCTTTTTGAAGTTCCTAGCACATGACCTTGGTGTTAGTGAGGAGAACAAGATAAACAATGAATAATCTTCCTTATTTATGATGATGAGCTTTGAGTTGGCACATGTGGACCATGAAGACCAAGACGAATGCTTAATATGACTTGTTATGGTTATGGAACCCCAATAAAGGGTTAAAAGCCCACCAATGAAGGACCAAAAGCCCAAGATAAAAGTTAAGTTCTATTATGAAGGGTTAAAAGTGCAAATAAAATATTAAAACCCTAATTAAATATATTTCTTTATTTGTTTATTCCTAAATCTATGGAAGTGATCCTCAAAGCTGAATTATAAATAGAGAGCACTCTCATTTGAACAAAACACATAGCTAATCTTCATCTCTGATTCAAAATTTCATTTATTAGGGCTCTATCTTTATCATGGAGGTCTGATCTAGCTCACAGGAGGCAACCGCAAGTGTTGAGTTTTTGTTGAAGGTAGCCGCAGGGGGTTGAAGGACTGATCTGCTAGTTCCTGCCTACCCATGCCCTGCTAGGGCTTTCTCCACCTACCCGAGCCCTGCTAGGGCCTTCTCCTGTCACCCGAGCTCTGTTTAGAGCTTATTCCAATCTCCTACAACACTGATAGAGCTTGATCTCAGCACTCATAGAGCACCGGCATCCCTTCAAGAGCTTATCCAAGCACCCAGGTCACATGAGTTCATAAATCAAGCATTCAAGTATTTTTCTAGACACCAAAACCCTATCTCAACCATCTGATAACTCTGCCAAGATTTGGAAAGTCAATTGCAGTCTCAGAAGTTGACATATCAGTCAACGGCAGTCTCGGAAGTTAACAACAATCTCAGAAGTTATCATATCAGCCAACGGCAACCTTCTCTTGATCAACGACAGCCCCAGTATTGGTCAACACAGTCACTGGTTGGTTGATTGCAGAAGGTTAGGGTTTGATCAATCATTGACAGGCTGATTACAATCATCTTGTTAAGGGTTTCTTCAAGAGGCTTCTCTTGGTATGTGTGCCCTAGAGGCAAATTTATATTGATGTAAAAGTATGCTCTTTATATCTGCTCATGTAAAAACTCAGTCATCTCATTTTAAGGAAGATTATTCGTTGTTGGGGTTTTATTCCTTGAAAGGTTTCCACAGGGTAAATATCTTTGTGTTCTTGTGTATGGTTCTTGTGAATGATTGTTTTGTTTACTGCTGACTTATAAACTCAGAATTAAAATGCTAGAAGTCTGCAATATTTGAAAAGGACTGTTACTGCTATCAAATCAGATCTATGTTAAAAATTTAACATGTTTGAGGGTAAAAAATCAAAGAAAAATACTTTAGGAAATTTTCTCATTTTTTCTAAGCCTAGGTAATTTTCTGGTTTTTATTTTATTTTCTAGCCTTAGATTTTAAGTTTTATTTCTGTTTTAATTCATTGTTGTTAAGATCCTAGTGGACGGCCTTCACTAACACCTCGGGGTTTTGGTGTAACGGTTTGTATCATTTGGTATCAGAGCCTCCACCCAGATTCAAGTCACAGAGCGGGTGGCAACGTCGGCATTGTAGTGTTCGCTCGAGGCTCGTACGGCGCAAAGGGGGCACCACCGTACGGGTGCACATCCAGCCCAGAGTCTGGACTGCGGAGCGTGGTGGGATGTTAAGATCCTAGTGGACGGCCTTCACTAACATCTCGAGGTTTTGGTGTAACGGTTCATATCATTTGGTATCAGAGCCTCCACCAAGGTTCAAGTCACAGAGCGGGTGGAAATGTCGACATTGTAGTGTTCGCTCGGGGCTCGTACGACGCAAAGGGGACACCACCGTACAGGGGCACATCCAGCCCAAAGTCTGGACTGCGGAGCGTGGTGGGATGTTAAGATCCTAGTCGGGGTTTTGGTGTAATGGTTTGTATCATTTGGTATCAAAGCCTCCACCAAGGTTCAAGTCACAAAGCGGGTGGCAACGTAGGCATTGCAGTGTTCGCTCGAGGCTCGTACGGCGCAAAGGGGACACCACCGTACGAGCGCACATCCAGCCCAGAGTCTGGACTGCGGAGCGTGGTGGGATGTTAAGATCCTAGTGGACGGCCTTCACTAACACCTCGGGGTTTTGGTGTAACGGATTGTATAATTGTTTAATTGCATAAAAACAAAATCAAAATTCACCTTAAAAATCCTAAAAAAACTCGTATTTTTGCAAGGGTTTTATGCTAGATTTAACTACTGAAAATTTTGGTAATTAGATCTTGGATTTCTTACTATTTTTAGTAGTTTATAATGGCTGAAAATTGCAGATTCTTATTTCTGAACATCATTACAGCAATACCATTTAATTCTATAAATTTTTATTGGCCTTTTCTAGTGTATAAAATTCAAATTTTCTGCACTTTAATTTTTTGCACTAAATTTGGGATTAAAAACTGAATATGTCTTATTTTTCTTCTTGTTTTTGTCACTACAAAACATTAGACAGCATGCTCTTATTTTTTGGAAATTCTGCTTTAGTTAATTATCAACAATCTTAATTTGCTAAAACACCTCTAATTGTTGGCTAAAATAACTTGTTTAAGTTCTGGACATTTTTTCTGAGTTTTATTGCTCTATTGCACATCATGTAACAGAACAATAACTTGGTGTTTTATTTAGTTAATGTTGGTTTAATATCCCATTTATTTTGGATATATTGGCTAGATAACAACACTCTTAATTCTGGAAATATCTCTTAACTAATGGTTTCAAGTATTATATCTCACATAACCATAGCAAAGGACACTGAAATTTTATCTGTACAACCTTTCTTTCATTAACATTTTGCTCATGCAATTGATGTTGTTTTATTTCATGAATCATATGGATGGATGAGCAAATGTTACATAGATGATAAACTTGGAGAAATTGGCACATTAACTAAGAATACTGCCACATTCCCACACTTGGAGAAGTGATTTTATTCACTTCAAAAAGTTTGGTCTAGTTAAATTTGGGTGACACCTTGTTTCAAAGATCTTCTCTCAAGCAAGGGGCCTCATTCAAATCCTAACTTCAAGATCTCTAATAAGAATAACTTGTTTTATATTCCAATCTTGCTTGGTGATTTATTAATTGTTTCTCATGGCAATGAATTTACTAGTTTAAGCACCTTTACTCTTTCAAGTCTCGTGATCCATTGCTACCTTTATTTCACTATTGTCATTGCAAATATTCATGGTCTATTTTATTGTACATCATTAAGCAATCTTTCAGTGTTTAATCTATTGATCATTGCAAATCTAAAGTGGTTTCAAATACTTACTTGGGGATATTAATTTAACAACACACATTCCACATCTTTAAAAAGTTGATCATTTCCCTTAGATCTCCTCGAATCCTAGGTCTAATCAAATTTTAAGGAAACCTCCCTTGGCCTTGAGAGGTGGCCTAAAAGAGGGAAGTTAAGCAATGAGGTGATAGTGGCACTTTCTTCCAAAGTTGCACTTGATAACACTAGTGGATTGGGACTTTTCCACTTAGGTGCTAAAGAGAGTTGTAACAGGCCCTTTACCTCTTCCCTTCTTTATTTGACCAAATAGGGCATGGTCACTATCACCTCCCTACTTGTTGGCCTTTGACCCCATCCAACTGTCCTCATCCCACAGTCTTTCCCAAGAGGGATGATTCTCCCAAGCACAAACACCATGGACAAATGTTTCCCATTGAGATGGGAACCCATTCAGTGCCCAGTTCACTAGCTCTTTGTCTTCAACCTTCTCCCCAACTGCTGCAAATTGATCATGAATCTTTGTAACCTTCATCGGGTAATTGGTGACTGTGTCTGCTCTGGACATCTCCACGGATCTAAGCCTATCGTGCAATATCATCTTTTGTTTATGTTCTCTCTCTGGTAAAGGTTGGTTAGGGCACCGAACAACTCCTTTGTCGTCTTCTTCTCGAGTATATGAGGATCAAATGATCCGTTATAGCATCCATGATCATCTACTTGCCTTTCACTTCTTTCTTGTGGTGCATTTCCAAAGTTCGCGGATTTGTCAACGAAGTCACTGCATCTTTGAAAAAAAGATCATTATCTTCTAATAGATGAGTAACTCTAACTTTCCATAATAGGAAATTCGGGCCACCTTCCAATCTATCTTTGAACTTGAAGCTAACTAATGCCATCACCGATCTACACACAAACTCCCAAGTATGATAAACACTACCTATGAAACCCTCTTACTGTTGGTCTTGGTTTCCAGTAATTTGTTCCAATAGTTGTTTCCAACAATTGATCTACTACCATAAACTCCACAATCATAGATATGAAACTTAGCTTGCACAAAGTGAATTATTAAAATGTCCATGGCTTATTATAAGCTTATTGAACACCAAGCCAACTAGGTGGGAAACCATGTACCATGTACCTTGAAGACAAGAAAGATGTACCGAGCAAAGTTTATCAAGTGAGGCAGTTTTCCTCTTTCTCTTCTTGACTCTTCTCCATGGAATTTTTGCACCATTGCGGGGGATTTTGTAATGATATGTCAACATAAGGCTCAATTTTTGTAAAACTTAGTCGCCTAGAACTTTATCATTAGGGAAGTCCTTTCATCGAGTGTTTTTTCCCTTAGATAATTAAAATTCATTTTTAATGATTTTAATTATCTGAGTTTTTCACTCAAAAATTCCCCCAAAGTAGTGAAAGGTGTTCTAATGATCAAATCCATGGGGTGATTAAGGCCTAAGAATGTTCTATATTACCATGCTAGACAATATCCAGAGTTTTGTGGAATTTTATATAGGATTTTTTAATTTTATGTAATTAAAATATGTCCCTCAGCATAAAAAAAAAAGTTGTAATGTAAAGAGGATTAAGTGGCACTTAATGGCCACAAATAGGGATATGGGTACTCAAAATCAATGGCATGAGACCCCCTACACCCTTGAACCAAGTTTCAAGTCAAGTCGTTAAGTTTTGATAAGGCTTTGGGCATATTTTCTTAAGTTAGTCCAAAAAATCAAGAAAATTGGCCATTAATTAAAATGGCAAAATTTTGTATAGTAACTAAAGTCACTTGGGGAGGGGAAATTAAGTTTCCAAATGTCATATTATATACCAAGAGGGAAATCAAAAACAATAATGGGGCCCATCATGTAAAGTTTCAAGAGTTTAAAATTGCCTCCCTAAGGGGGAAACCCTCTCTCACCATGGGAAATGAAAAAGTTTGAAATAAGCCAAAAGGGGGGTCCCACCTTCATGATTCCCTCCCTTTGGCCTAGCAATGAAATATAAAACATGGTGGCGGGGGGTTTCCCCCCATTGTTTGTTATTTTTTAGCCCAAGGAAGTGCATCCCCCTTCATGGGCCCCCTTTCTCTCCAAGTGACAAGTGCCTCTCATGCAAATGGGTTCTGTCCTCCCCCTTTTCTTATTTAAGGAGGCTCCTCCTCCTCATTTGGGTCACAATCTCTCATGCTCTTGCTCTCTTGCTCTCTTTTCATTCTCTTGCTCACATTTGCTCCCATTTTGGTCCATTGTAATTTTCAGCCATTTGGTTTGGTTAATAGAATTCTTTGGAGGAAATCTTGTGTCATTTGTGCTCTATGGTGGTTTGCTTCCATACTTCATAGCTGCTCAAGTTTGGGGAGGCCAAACAAGCAAATTTATTTGCTTTGGTAAAATTTGTGGTATTTTTGTCATAGATTTTGTGAGTTTTTCATTTTTGTAGTTAAGAACTTCATATTTTTTCTCAGTTGAAGTTTATGATTTCTTAGCTCATTATATGAATCTCACCTTCTTTTTAATTGTGTAGCAAAGATCTTACAAGTTGCAGGTTGCTTCAGTTGAAGAGTGGAATTCCTTGGTTGGATAGCCCACTATTTCAAGAATTGGAAGAGCAAAGAGCACAAATTCCTCCCTTCTCTTTTAAATTTCTGCATTTTATATTTGCTTACTTTCTCATATTAAAATCTTATTTTAGATTTTGATTACAAGCTCTAATATTGTGAAAATTTACTCGTAAAAATTTCAAAAAAAATTTATACTATTTGTACCATAACACTAATAGTGTCCAAGAGTGTTTTTGGGCATTTTCTGTCATTCTTTGCTTGCTTTTTTTGCACGCTTATGACAGTACATGGGGATATGCTGCTCAAATTTGGCCACAACTAAGTGCAAAGGACATCCAAAAGAAGCCATTCCAAGTCCCTTGCAAGAAAATGGTCAAAATCTCTCTTCTTTCTCCTTTTTTTTCAACCTTCCCTTGCATGCAAAAGAGATTGGGCTTGCCCACCCTTGCATTACAAATGAAGAGGGGCTAGAATTTGCACTTAGTTTATTTTTTCATCATTTTCTTCATTCTTTTGCCCCACCTCTTCACTAGGAAGAGGATTGAGTGGCTAGGCAAATTGCTAATTTACTGTTCTTTGCCATCCATTGCTTACAAAGGAAGTTGGGTTCTCCCACCCTTGTAAGCAAAAGAGAAAGAACTAGGATTGAATTTACTTCTCATTGCTTTGTTACATTTTGTTGCCCACACCTTGCATGTGAAGGGCTTTGCCCTCCTACAACATCATGTCGGCTAGCTAAATTTGTTTAAAGTAGCAGCATTCTTTTGGGTTAAGCAATAAACATTGGCTCGCTCTTGCCCCAGATTCACTCTCCTTGCCGGTTAATCCGATCCTAGGTGACGAAAAAGGGCAAGAGATTGAATTGGCTAGAATAATAGGCACTTCAGCAATTTATCTACAATCTAGGAAAAAGAGGATTGATCCATGGAGTTAGAGGGGTAGATGTTGTTGGGAGCCTCGTTGCACTTTGTGTCCTCCTGTTGAACACCCGACAATTTTCGTAACTGACTTGTGGAGCACCCAACAGTTTCTCTCAAATTGAAAGATAAATGTTTGAGGTAGTCACATTAGTTTAGGACAATCTTTTATTATTTGCATTATCAGCACACATCAATTCCATAAGCTAAAGTGAGACCTTAAAATCATTTAAAATTTACAGGACCACTTGCAAAACATTTTAATTTTCTTGTCTTAGTCTCATATTTATTTCATTTCAAGTTCTTTATTTTCAGTTGCAAGATATTTCAAGTCCAAGTATATTTCATTGTTGACTAAGTGATTTTTGCAAACTAGTCATTTAATTCGATTTATGCAATTTTGAATGTTCTAAATTTGGGGAAGGCAAGTCTTTGCAAATTGTTGTGTATCTTATATTGTCAATTGAACAAGTATTGATTTATTATTGACTCCATAGCCCAAGTAGAATAGGCATTGGTTATTTGATTGTTTCATTCTTATTTTGTTGAGTGTCAAAAAAGGTTTGTTTGTCATTGAATATTTGCATTTTGCATAATTGCTTGTCATTGAACTTAAACAAGCCTTATTAAATTTTAACTCATAAAATTAAAACCTTTGAAAACTTAGTAAATAGGAACAACTCGCCTTGACCTTTAGGAGTTGGATCTAAACGGAGGAGCTGGGAATCGAGGTGATAGTGGGTTCTCAACTCATAGTTGCCCCTCAACAACACACCTAATAGTTGGAAGACTTTTCTACGGTTAAGTGTGTTTTGGCGGCAACAAAGCTCTAGGGGGAAACATTGGACATTTTATTAATACACCTTACACATGCTAAGTTTCATATCTCTTATTGTGAATAATAACTTGTCTCTCTCGTGCTTCTAGTTCCATGGTTATATCTATTAAAAGCATTTCCATTTGTATCGAAGTGTTTCACTAAGTTGTCTTATTAAGTGATTCATTTGGCATCTGAAGTACCTAGTTTATTTCATATCTTATTGTGCATAAAATTAAAATTAACTCTCATCATTTACTTAAAACAGTATCATTTAGTTAGGCAGGCCTCCTTTGGCTTTTGAGAGTTTCCCTAAAGAGAAGGGATTGGTTATGTGGTGACATTGGCAACCAATCCATGGTTGCCTTTGGCTTGTACCAGTGGATTGGGACCTTTTCCACTTAGGAACAAGTTGGGGGTTAACACATACCACTCACCAATTCCTCATGTACATGCAAGTTTCTTGTGAATAGGCAGATTGTTTGTGTTCTGTTTCAGCCTTAGTTGACTCTCATCTCACATACACCAATTCCCTCCACTTGAACCATACCACTTCAACTACTTCCCGATATCAACCTATATTTTTTTGCTGAATTCTTTCTCCAAAGAACTGCTGAAACAAAGAAAGCGAGGACAGCATAGCAACTTCAGTTGAACAATTTCCTTTAAGCCTAAATGAAACCTTTAAAATCTCTGAGAAAATGTCAAAATTTCTACAATTTCTCACTACGAAATTTTATCATTTAAAGATTTATTTAATTTAGCTGCGATCTTCAAAGCCTGAAAATACTTACCTAACCTTCGACGATTCCCTGCAAACAAATTCTATTTTTATCGAGGTTCTCGTAAAATTTAGGTACAATCTGTAAAACATGCGAAATAGATACCTAACCTTGAAATGTTTCCTCTAAGCAAAATTTGATAACTTCCTCAAAATTTAGTTGCAACTTTACACCCTACGATAAATTTGTACCTTTCACAATCAAATCTCTTAAACGCAATATTTAAAGATTAGCTGCAGCAATAAAGTAGTCAATCTTCACAGAAATTTTACAGGCTCGACATTTTTTCATGTTTTCAAGCATTACATTACTGTATAGTGACACGCGAATCACAAATAAATACCTGAAAACCTCCCAGCATGTTGACAAACCAGGAAGTGGCGGAGGAAAACCGTCTTTAGTCCATATATTTCTGTAAACGGGACCGACCGACGGCTCGCCATTCTTTCCTTCGCGCCCGGGCTCCATCACCACCGCATATCGGCCCATTGTCCGCCAAAATACTTCCAGAAACTGAGAATAACTTTTTTGCAGACGCTTAGAGAACGTTTCCTGCGACCAAAACAATGGAAATGACACGTCTCGTGCGAAGAGTCCCTCCAAAATTAAATTAAAGAAAGAAATATCCAAACACGAACAAACCTTCAAAGATGCGCCAAATCTCGGAGCTTCAGATTTCTCGTGGTCGGAATCTCAGAGAGGAGTTCCGGTTCGTTGATGTAAAGTTAACTTTGTAGCACGAATTCAAAGGCATAGAGTTCTGGATTCAATGAGAAAATGTGCAGTAGGTGATGGCAGTAATGGCAAGCCGGCGCGCAAGAACTGCATTTAATGCGATTTTAATACTCTTTGTAAAGATTGACGAACCGGACAGTTTTCTGCCGATGATTCTTAGCCGGAATTTGCTGTAGTTTTGGTATTCATTCCTTTGGTGTGAAAATTGACGAACCGGACAGTCTTCCGTCGACGATTCCTTGGCCGGAATTTGCTGTCCTTTGATCTCCATGCCTTTGGCCTGAGGAGTACTGGATGAGAGTTAGGTTCGTTTTAATGTCCTCATGAATTATCTTATGGCCTCCTTCGGAAATAGGAACGAAATTCGTCCTGTTTTTTGGTGTGTGGTTCGATGAATTGGCAGGGATCTGCTGGGCCTGCCCCTGTGCATTTGACATATGTACGTATGGTATTTTTTCTTGCTCCTGTCAGTAATCGCGGCAATCAATATGAGATGAACTGCACCACAGGAGTTAAACATTTGATTACGAAGTCGCTCAGCGTGAAGACCTATCATACCTTAGTCAGAAATTTTGTATCCTAAATGTTGTATTGGTGGGTCTATAGCTTTTATCATCCTGTTGCAATAATAAAAGCAGCTTGGTTGGACACTGTATTGACATTATTAATGCTTTTTTATTACGTGCATACATAGATGTGCATTGTTTGTTGGTAAAACTTTGAATTCTTTATTAATGGTTAAGACTGTCTCATTCCTTTTACATGTATGTTTTTTTTCACAAAAAAATTTAACTTACTATTAATATACGAAATAGTAAATAACACCAACTGTCAGAATCATACATGTCTGCTCACAAGCCCAGTAATATGGACTTGTCAGACAAATGCCAGATGAGTCATCATCAACAACAGTAAAATCCAGAAATAACACCATATGTCCACAATAATAGTCAAGAATCCCTCCGGAAGGAGAAACGGATCCAAATATCACAGTATAAACAATAAGTCCATGATCATAAAAGTATATCAAATAAGTCTACAGCAGCAGCTGTCAAAAACCATGTGTATCATATATAAAACATAACATAATTAGAATATGCCAAAATTCAGCCATATCGACTGTCATATCTGCCGTAAAAATAGATAGTGTGAGCATAGATGTCCAACAAGTAGTTGGATCCAGGCACTAGGATGTATCTGCACATGTAGCTAACCGAAATATAAGTATAATACCCGTAATATAAAGTGCATAAATAACAAAATACAGTCAGACATAAATAGCATCAAAAAATCAAGACCAATGAAGATGATAAGAACCCTGTGAAGAAAGAGTATCCGCCCGCCATTCTTGCCACATGATGACCCCAGCCTGAGAATGAAGAGCACGCTTAGAAAGCATATCCGCCTCCAAATTAGCCTCCCGAAAGACATGCTCAAAATGGAGATGTTCAAAATCCCGGATAAGATTTTGGGCCGCATCCATCCAGTGTTTGAGGAGCAGAACATTGAGTGATGTCTTGCCACACGCCCAAGAAATAATAGATAAAGAGTCACCAAAAATTACAAGTGAGGTGATCTTTTTCAGCCTTGCCCAGAAAAGTATAAGCCACAGGGCACATAACTCACTCCTAGTATTGGATCCATTCCCCAGGTTAAGCCAGATATGTATGGAAAAATCCATGTTCAAGTGTAGGATGGCGCCCGCTCCACCACCCCCACACCGACCCTCCGCCGCCCCATCAAAAAAAGCACATGGGAATACAAGCACAGGAGGAGCATGTCTACGGGTAATGGCAAGTGTATCTCTCCCACAATCAACACCATGAGCAGAGATGAATTCCTTATGAGCAGCAGTAGTTTTATAGCAGATACCATCCCTAGAAGGAAATCTGCCTTCAAAAATACACATGTTTCAAGCCATCCAAACCTCCCAGATCATAAAAAAAGGAAGTTCAGGACATCCCCCATCATATCGAGACCAATGTTCAAGATTTTCATTCAAAGTGCCCTGATTCCATAGATAATGTATACCTGCTTTAGATGCAATTGCATTCCAGATGTCCCTGATGTAACAACAAGATGAGAAAAGATGGTCTACGGTTTCTTCCTGTGAGCAACAGAGTATGCACCTTCCCGGACCGCAGAAGCCACGACGACACAGATTATCCCAGGTTAAGATCTTATTGCACAACGTAAGCCAGGCAAAGCATTTTATCTTGAGGGGTAATATGAGTTTCCATATATATTTATCCCACCACCTCACCGATGATCTGGAATCAGCAAACATAGAGTCATAAGTCAATTTAGCTGTGACAATCCCTCCAGCCACATCCCACGTCCAAATAAGTCTGTCAGCTTCGTCAAATAATCTGATATTAGATAGATACATCGGTCGGGTGTATTCCTCCCATTCATTCCCCAATGAGCCCGTTAATCCCAGTTGCTCAGCCGTAATCCAGTGTGTATGCCCATCCACATACCGACAAGCCACATGAGCCAGAGTGTAGTAGCCATATGCTCTGAGATGAGTCCTTAAGTTTAATGATAGAGTATGTTTCGAAGGACCACCCATGAATGGATCCGTTCCCAGCTTAATATTACGACCATTGCCCGGCATCCATGCAATCCACTGTGTTATAACCCTGAAAGCACTTAATAAACCATTCCAGATGTTTGAGATGCCCAGAGTAGCAGGTCTGGCCAACCGTAACCAATTTGATACCGGGATGTTTTTCAAATATTTGGCACGGATGATCCTTCCCCAGATCGATTCATTAAAGAGAACTCGCCATAGACTCTTAGCATGTAAGGCCATTACGAAATATTCAAGATCCTTGATGTTCCAGCCCCCCAGATGCCATGGACGTGCCAAATCATTCCACTTTGTAAGATGGTATTTCTTCTGTGTACCATCCCCCGTCCACAAAAAACTGAAGACCTTCCGTCTGATAAGTCTTAGGATGGTTCGTGGGATTTTACAGAGGGAGAACCAATATACGCCTAAGTTCTGCAATACAGATTTCACCAACGTTAGCCTTCCACCCAGAGTTAGATGTCGGAAGCTCCAGTGGTTAATGCGCGCTTCAAAGCGTCTGACAAGCCATGTCCAGTCATTGATCTTATAGTTTGAAGGTTTGATGAAGAAACCCAGATATTTTGTGCCAGTCTCCAGTTCAATGAATTTTAGAGGCAGGATGTTGTAGATCGCCAGTTCCATATCGTCTTCCAGCAAATGCTTCAGGAAGAAAGATTTAGTTAAGATTATATACGTTCTTTATTTCATTATATTAATTGATGGTAAGACTTTCTGTTTTTTTTTTTTTTAAGATATGCATTAAGATTATTTATGTTCTTTCTTTCATTGTATTGAATGATGGTAAGACTTAATGTTTTTACATTAAGATTATTTATGCTCATTTATACTTTTTTTCATTATATTGATTGATGGTAAGATTTTTTGTTTATTGGAATATATATTAAGATTATTTATGTTCTTTTTTTCATTATATTGATTGATGGTAAGACTTTATGTTTTGTTTGTTGATGGATAAGTCTTTTTCATTTATTTTCCTATGTTAAATACTTAATCTATATAAATTATGAGTTATTTGAAAACCAACGAACATATCGCCTATATATATGAGGTTTTAGTTAATAAGATGCATTTAAGCATTAGAGTTATCCAAGCTTATTAGTGGTAATTTGGGATATGCATTAAGATTATTTATGTTCTATCTTTCATTGTATTGAATGATGGTAAGACTTTATGTTTTTACATTAAGATTATTTATGCTCATTTATATTTTTTTTTTTCATTATATTGATTGATGGTAAGATTTTTTGTTTATTGAGATATATATTAAGATTATTTATGTTCTTTTTTTCATTATATTGATTGATGGTAAGACTTTATGTTTTGTTTGTTGATGGATAAGTCTTTTTCATTCATTTTCCTATGTTAAATACTTAATCTATATAAATTATGAGTTATTTGAAAACCAATGAACATATCGCCTATATATATGAGGCTTTAGTTAATAAGATGCATTTAAGCATTAGAGTTATCCAAGCCTATTAGTGGTATCAAGCCCTGGTAATTTTAATTCCATGAATCCTTGTCGTCTGCACTATCCTAAGAATTGTGGTATTATTCCAATTCACCCAAGCTATATTCCTCTTGGTGTTGTCACCCCAATTTAACATTGCCTCTCCTTTGAGTACATTAATGCCTCCTCTTAGTACATTACTCTAGACTTGTGTAATGGTGTCATGTCATTTAGACCTACAAGTTACCTCCATATCTACAAATTCTTCAAAGTTGTGTCCAATAGCATGAGTTTCATTCTTACCTTTGTGTGCTAGTGGTATTTTGAATTGTTTAGGCTATCTTTATTCCATAAAAAACCCTAATAAATGAATCCCTAATTTGTGGTAGACTCCTATGTATGCTAGTATTCTTTCACATGTGCGTATACTTCAAGAAATCTACCATTTCACCATCCTTTGCATATTGTTGCCTCTACATGCCATTTACATCTTTGTGTGGGTTCTCCAAGCATATACATTTGCATATACACATCCACCAAGCGGTAGAGCTCATTCATTGCCTACTTTGATGCATTGAGCATGCATCCTACCTCTATGTGGTGTTCTAGTAACCTACGCCAAATGCAAAGGCTTAGTTACAATGCTCTGTCTTCATTGCTGGAAAGTGGAAACTCACAACCTTCTTCGGGTTGTAGCAAAAAATTGCCATATATGGTTATGCATGGAAAGCTTCATTGTGAGTGGGAATGGCTACAAATGAAGTTGTAGTTTGATTTATAATATGTTACATGCAATGAAGCAGTCGTGGTTTCTCTTGAAATCTTTTGCACAGGCTTCTTTGGAGCAATTATAGTTGGCTATTGTAAGATCTATGGATTATTTAGTTTGCATGTTCTTCATGTGAAAATTTGATTATTTATGTCGATATTATGTGAAACAAGAAGCTTTTGATGTGCATATTTGTTAATGTTTCTACCAAAAATCGTTAATTGTCGATTGAGGCATCTACCATTCTCATGTTCACATAACATGCTTGGAAATACTATATTCTCATGGTCACATAACATATTTGGAAATACTTCAAATTTGCTAAAAGATTTGAGTTTCTTTGGCTATTTCTACTTCACTCTTGTATAGTAAAAATCTTATTTGGTCAGGTGTGACTCGAGGATATATTATAGTTTCAAGTAACTATATTAAAGTTTCAAGTAATGCTCTCTTGAATCCTCTCTCCATGGATGGAAGGTTAAAATATGCTAACCCTAATCCACCATTCTTGGTACCTAGTGTATTGCTCGTATTTCTAAGATTGCATTGAGTTTGTATTGAAAAGTTTGTTGCTTAATAAATTTAGTTCATGAATATGCATTATCTTGCCTCCATTATTGGTGTGGTGCTCAATGGAAAAGAGAACTATCTATCATGGTCACTAAAGATCAAGCATACACTCATCTTCAATTATCTTAGGGATGACATTTGTGAAGGAGAAAATAGTGTTTCACCTACAAAACCTACAACAAACAATTGAGCTTACTATATGGAAGAACAAAGACAAGAAAGCCTATGCATTGATCACTGCTACAATAAGTAGAGAGGTGATTTGTCATGTCATATCAATTGTAGATTCTTATGGTGCTTTGAAGAAATTGAAGGATTTGTATCACTCACACTCTGATTGGAGCTCATCCAGTTGTTGTTAAATCTCTTCATCTTAGAGTTGAAGGATAATGACCCCATGTCTTAAGCATCACAAATTAAATCCATTATGCATGACATTGATGCCTCTAGTATGAAGGTAGACATTGCTCTCACAACCTTCATCAATGTCCTCTATCCCACATATTCCTGCTATCTCAAGTCACTTCAAGCTAGTGGCCAACTGAATACCTTCAAATTTGACACTTTCATGGAGAAAATTGTAGAATGAGAGAAATCTTTTGGAAAGAATACAGTTCAACCCATTGAGGAGACCACGTGCCTTGCTTATAAGGGTAAGAAACAGTCACATGATTCTTCTAGAGGAGATGGCAATAAAAGAGGATGCAGAAGAAAGAATTTTACAGGCAAGGGAGGTAGACATAACCACATTGAGAGATCATATATTCACTATGTTCGTTGTGGAATGAAGGAACATGAAGCAAAGGCATGTAGAATTCCATGGGAGAAGATATGTTGGCTTAAGATACTGATCTGGAGGTTTCCAATGTAGACCCAGGTTCTTCGTGGTTTCAAGGAACCAACAAAACCCCTTCTCACCGGCCCTTTCAGCAACAGCCTGCGAATAGGCTAAGGTCTCACCCGAGGTGTAGCTATGGGGGCGCTGTGGAATCAGGTTTCCACAACAATGTGACGAGTTGTTCGGATGGAACTATTGCACAGCGCGTTGCGGGGCTAGCGTTGCGGACTGAAGACTGTGCAACAATAGACTGCGTCGCGGTTCTCACGTCTACAAGCTAAGGTGCTTGCGCAACCAATGCGTCCAAGGACTGCGCGGTTTGGACAGGCTGCAAATAATAGGACAACGCAACTAACTTATACGCTTCCTCTATGGACTCAACTGATATTGATGACTTTACTTAGTGTTTATCCATTCATCTATTGCCTTGTACAATTAACTTTATAACCAATATAACCAGATGAAACACACAATATTGCGCACTTCCGGTGCCGCGCGTCAAAGAGTTATACAACCCAACTCTACGTGCATATGTGATTATTCAATACACTGATACTTACACAGACTTAGACTACTGCTCATTCATCATTCATCCATACATGTAATACTTAACATATTATCCCCATCTTTCTCCTATGGCGAATACATATAAAAGCATTAACACAACAACTAATAAATGAGAATCCAAGCATCCAATGTAAGCAAATAAGCAAATGCAAACACACAAACAATCACACCACACATGATTTAACGTGGTTCACCCCCCGGATGGAGGCTACGTACACAAGAACTGTTGTTGTATTAGTCTTTTGGGAAGGGTGCAATAGTTCTTTGTTTGTGCGCTCAACTGCAGACTCTCTTCTCTATCAATAGGCCTCTGCGCACTCCGCTTGCAGAGCCTCTACAAAATTGTCTCTCCACAATGAAGAGTAACAAAAATGACAATACCAAAATGAGAGATTCAACAACCCTTTCCCATACAAAATATGCCTTATTTATAGCCCATGCCCGTAGGTCATGCCTATAGGTTCCCAAAACTAGCGTGGATGCCCGCTGGCCTGCCTGTCGTCGTCGACAGCTTTCTCCACTTGCTCTGGCCACCTTACTGGACCACTCGTGGCTCTAATGCCTTTTTGACAGCCGCAGTCACCAGCAAAACGGTTAGAACTACATCGTGGCCTGTCACTTTCCACTCCTTTAGCCTGCATGTCGTCGTCGACTTAGTGGCCTAGTTTCTCAACTGCTTGCCGCCACTCTCTTAGATAGGTCACTTTCTGCTATCATCCGCTCTGTCCCTTACTCAAAATAGGTCGCTTCCTCATCCGACCTTTACTCATATTCTTTACCAAAATTAGTCGCTGCGATGTTACTGCGCAACATCATATCTGTGCAAAACTTAACCATATACCCTACGTTGTGCGCTCCACAAAATTGTTCCTTCTGCTCACTCAGCCTGAACTGTGCAGTACCAAAACTGCTCTTTATCAAAACTTATACCCACTTGGGCCCTGCCCAACAAGATAAAAAACAAACAAAGGAAAAGGTAAAGCTCGCAGGTCTACTCATTTCATTGTTGCACATTACAATATTGGTTTAAATGAAGTTTTATTCAATGCTTCATTTGTTTCTTGGAGATATTCTCGGCTTCTTCACACTAATTCCACATGCCACACAACTTTTAGCCTCGAACCTAACGGGAATTGGCACCATCAAGCTCAAATTGCCTGGATTCTTAGACTTTATATTGCATAATTTTCTTTATCTTCCAAAGTTGTAGATAAACATGCTATCTCTTGTGTGCATTTGATAGCAAGGCCAATCCATTCACATGATTGATGAAAAATTTGAGATAAGGAAATCTTTTGACAACCAGGTCATCATGGAAGGATGTGAAGACGAGAATTTATTGAAGCTGAAAGGGACATCTGCAAGCAAAGACTTTTGCATACCTCTCTCACCATGTTGAATGTACACTATCATATAGTCTTTTGTGGCATGCTAGATACAAACATATCAATTATGATAGTCTTCATTTGTTGAAGAAGGACGATGTTTCTAGTTTTCCTACAATTCCAAAGAATTTGAAGCAGTGTGATGCATGTATCCTTGGAAAACACCATAGGTAACCTTTTCAGGATTCCAATTCTATATCAGGTAGAAAATTAGAGTTGATACACTCTTACTTCTGTGGCCCCATATTTGTTGCTTATGCAAACGATAATAAATATATCATGTCTTTTTGTTGATGATTACACCAGGATGTGTTGGGTTTGTTTTTTGAAGCATAAATCTAAGGCATTTGAAACATTTATAAATTTCCATGTAAGGATTGAAAATGAAGCACAAACTTGTATTGGCACTCTTCGTGGTGATAATAGAAAATAACATACTTCTAGTGACTTTGAAAACTATCTTCATCAACGTGGGATTTATGCATCAAATCAATGTTCCATGTAATTCTCAACATATTAGTGTAGCGGAAAAAATGAATAGAACACTCTTGAATATGGTACATTACATGTTATTTTTCAAGAATGTGAAATTCATGTTTTGGGGTGATGTAGCTTTGTTTATAGTCTATTTGAGAAACAAAAATCCATCTCATGCTCTTGGGAACAAGACTCCATATGAAATGTGGTATGGTTACATTCCTTCACTGAAGCATCTCAGCATTTTTGTTTCCACCCATTATGCCTTAATTCCTAAGGACTATAAACAAACTTGGTGCAAGGAGTCGAAAGTGCACCTTCCAGGGGTATTGAAACACCACCAATGCATAACATATTTAAAAACGAGGTAAATAAAAAGTTTGTTCATTCTAGAGATGTGATTTTTCTTGAAATGAATACAAATGATAAAACTGTCAAGGTGCAGCTTGATCATCTGGATAAATTTACCCATGTAAAGATATATCATGAATTTGATATTGAGATTCCACATCTTGAAGGGGGAAATTGTTAGAATCTTATTAATACTAAGAGGGGGGGTGAATCAGTATTAGCGCAGTTTATGAATTTTCACTTCTTATCAAACTTAAACAATAGTTATATTATGCGTTCACCATAAGCAATAACATTCATCCATAGATGCGCAAAACACAAAACATAAAGTTTTTACGTGGAAACCCAAATGGGAGAAAACCACGGAATGCTCCCTTATATTAAAAAGATTACATGCATGGAAGCACCGACTTCCAAAGTTCTCCAGCGCTAACTGGAAGGAGCCACCAACCCCTTGGTTTTACAGGCACTGACCTGAAGGAAGTAACAACTCCCTGATTTACCAGCTCTAACTGGAAGGAAGCACCGACCCCCAGTTCCTTGCCCCATCCTACCACCCTCATATGACTTTAGAAGATACTTCTTTGATGTTCTACTGATTCACGCACTCTTCAAATTAACTGCAGTTCATTCCATTGTGCTCACCTTCTGTATACTAAGATCTTGCAAGCACTGAACTATATCATGTACTTCACTTCACCACATCAACATTACACACTGGATTTCATACTTCATAAACTTCTGCAATCCGCGTGTTGTTTCGACATACCGTTTTGTTTCTGCACATCTACAAACTCAACTGATACTACGCATCATGTGCCATGCTATTGTTCTGACTTCGCACATTTGTATAAGATTGCTCACATCATTTTATGCATACTCTGATGTGCTGCACTTCTGTCTTGGCGCATCTATCTTAGATAATATGTGACCTTCTGCATACCATTTGTGATACTGCCTTTCTGTTTTTACACACTTGTCTCAGATAAGCCTCATCATACTATGCATCTTCTATTGTGCTACTCTTTTGTCATTGCGCATCTCTCTCAGATAAACCACTTCATCTTTCTGTGCGTCATCTACTGTGTTGCATTTTGCACATGTGGCTCTTTTGAAAAATTATATTGTTACAATTCCACGAGCCATCGATACCCCAAAATTAGAATCTTGTCAAATTAGAATACTACCACTTTTGCATCTTCAAGCTTACATCAACTTTCCAACTTGGCCTCTTATTTATACTTGTCTTGCACATACCGTGTGTCCACAAGTTGGACGAATACATCCCTTATTCCTTGCTTCACGGTCAAACTGACTTATGCTTCCACCACTTGTCATGTTTTGCGCCACTAAGGTATAACACCTTGTGGGTCTTGTGCATACTTGGTCCTATGCATAGTAGGTCTTGCGCACTTTGGAACCACTTCATGTGTGATCTTGCGCCTTTGAAGTACCATCGCTTGTGGGTTTTACGCACTCGACTTGTACAGCCACCACTTTCTTCCGGTACTCTTGCACGCTTCATCAACTTGTATACTTCTTCCGATTGGTGGGTCTTGTGCACTTTCGGGGCTTGCATACATGTCCAAACACTTCTTTCTCTCGAGCCTCTTGCGCACTCTCGAGATCTAGCCAACCATCTCTTTGGTATTACCTTTGAAGTGTCACGACTAGATGGATTGTGAATTGTGCACACACCTTATCTACTTCTTCAAACTGGATGTACAGCTTCTTATGTACTTCTTCAAAATGGCACAAGGATACTGAATCTTCTTTGACATCAGTTGACATCAATGACAACCAAAATTCAACAATCTCCCCCTTTGGCATTGATGTCAACACCTCATGACATTGTGCATGCCATAAACTCATGGAGTTGTGCTCTTCCTCTGTTATTTTCATAGTACTCCCCCTGTGTTCTTGCTAGTTTGAGCCTTTGCTCATCTACGCATTTCTCAGTACTTTTCTATTATCTTTCATTTCTATGTGGATCCTTGTTTCTGATGCATGTTTCACGATATTTCCTTTGTTGTTCCTTTGCGCGACCTCCAATCAGTTTTTCTCTGTTTTTTTTCATCTCTGCGTTGATCGGATGCTTCATGATCTTTCTCCTCCTTTGACATCAATGGCAAAGAGGTGCTTGCCATGCGTAATTTCATGTTCTCCTTTCTTGAATTTTGTAGTAGCCTTCATACATATGCTTGCTTCAATTACTCTCCCTATCTTCGTGCTTCATTTATTTCCTAAGGAATAAAGTTTTCTACTCGTGTTTCTGATTGAACCGTGGTTGTAAAATTTTGCAGAGTTGCCTTTTCAGCTGCAACCTTTTCTTTTTGTCACATTCACTGTGTTGTGACCAATCTTCATCACATTTTATGACTTTGCATATCTTGCCACGACATCCAAGGATTATTTCTTAATATCGCACATATTTCCATCCATCAGCCAGCATGACAACAAGGCGATGTGACTAATAACTCGCGCGAAAAATTCGACGTGTCATTTTCGTACTCAAGCTTTTTGGGAAACATCATTTTGATCACATGGAACAATGAATTCGATTTCTGCTTTTTGTCATCTTGCTCGATTTCATTAACTCATGCAATAAATTTTGATGTCTCTCAAAGTCATCTTCGAATTGTGTGGACATGAATGCAATTAACCTCAATGTCTCTTCAATTTATTTTTGCGTGCGCAGGGAACTACTTTCCAATTCTATAAATGAGATACATATTGCCTAGTTCATTCCCTGTCAAGCTTGTTATGAGTGTCACAGCCTTTGAGTTTCTCGTCTTCATCCATCAGGTCTTCTTTCTTTCAGAGATTCAACAACTCATTCGACAGTATTTGCTTGGCAATTCAGTTGCAGCAAGCTGAGTTCGCAAGACTGGAAGTGGACACGGGAATTTGGCAATTCCAAATGAAAGAATCTAATTTCATGCATTGGTATGCACAGTCACAAGTCAATCAAAGCAATACTAAGGGGTTATCCTGTCTAAACAAGAGAGTCGAATTCCTGGAGAAGCAACAACAACAAATTCTTGACTTACTGAACTTGATTAGGATGGAACAGTCCATTGCCAATGCATCATCTTCAAGTCTGCAACTTTGTCCACTACTGCAATCCTTTGAATTCGTCAAGCAAGATCTGATGGATCTTGAACTTCGTCTGTCTCGGCAACCAACTAGTCATAATTCAGATTTGGTGTTGGGCATGGCCTAAGTTGGCACAATTTTGATGAAGCGAAGTTCATAAATGCACAGTTGGAGAAGCATTTGGAAATGCGCAGTTGGAGAAGTGTTCAGATATGTGCAGTAGGAGAAGCGAAGTCCAAAGAAGTGGCGCAATTTTGCTGATGTGCAGTAGCTATTTTTGGGCAAAGTACATAAGTAAAGGGAGGTCAAGCATCGACCTATTTTGGGTAAGTGACTCCATGATTCCCGAGAGTGGGGTAAGGAGCGGCGTGGAAGCGGATGAAAGCGACCTGTCAGCCAGAGTGGCAGAAACCGTTAGAGCCAAAACGGTGGGCCAACAACGACAGAAAAGCCAGAGAGGCGGAAAGGGACACGCCACTATGTAGTTAGAGCCGTTCCGTTAGGATTGCAGCTGTCAGAAGGGTGTCAGTGCCAGGAGTGGCACAGAAAGGCGGCTAGAGGCACGTGGAACAACTGTCGACTACGACAAGCCGGGTTAGCGAGGTAACCGCACCATTTTTGGTAACTCTACGATTTTTGGCCCATATTCACTGTAAAGACGTGACCTGCAGCACGATCTATAAAAGGGGGCAATTTTTAAAGGGAAGGGTTGATTTTTGTTGATCTCTCATAGTATTGTTTTGAAAGACTAAGTATTGTAAAGAGGCTCTACAACGGTGTGCGTAGAGACCCATTGAAGAGAGAAAGAGGCTTTGTAGTTGTGTGCACAGAGACCTATTGTAGAGAGAAGAGTCTGCACCTGAGTGCGTAGACTGGAATTGTTGAACCCTTCCCATTAATATAATCAACAGTTCCCGTGGACGTAGCTCCCATCAGGGGGTGAACCACGTAAATACCATGTTGTGTGATTGAATCTGTGTGTTTGCTTTTGCTTTTGCTTAAGTTCATGTTTATAGTTATATGTGTCTTCGCTTTTATATGTATTTTCCACATGAATGAGTGATGAGAATAATATGTTAAGTGTCGAACGTATATGCTTGAATGTTGAATGCAAGTAATTCTGAATATGTTGAATGCATAGATTATTTGGGTAAACACTAAGTTAGTGAAGTCTGTGTTAAGTGTGATTCCCTAGAAGCGCAGTACTGAAATTGCGTTGTTGCGCTGTATTTCACCATATTGTATGAGTTTGTGAAGTGCACAGTCCCGTATGTTTTGCGAAGTGTAGAGTTGTGCTGTCCTATTGTTAAATGGTCATTTTGAAGTGCGCAGTCCTAGTGTCCGGTATAGTATAAGTGATAGACGCGAAGTAGGTGTAACTTCGCGCAATTCCCCAGTCTGTTGACCATGCATTAGTTGATTACAGAAACCTACTTCTATAATCCCCCATAAACTTCACCTCGGGTGAGACCTCAGCTTGTTCACAGGCTGTTGCCGAAAGGGCCGGTGAAGAAGGGTTTTGTTGGACCACAATTGCGCAGAACCTAGGTCAATATAAGAAATTTAAAAAAGGAGGTAAATAGCCAACAAATGGTAACGAGGTTAATAGACAACAAATGGTTCCGTTGATGCGCTTGAACTGGTGATGTGTTCTGAATATTGGAATCTCGAGAGAACAGAAATACAAAAGTGGGTGGATAATACAGAAAAAGAGTTTGCAAGGAAGGAGAACAAACATCTGCGTTTCTCTAACGAAGAATGGCTGCAGAGATACCTATATTATGATATTTACAAAAGTTTCTTTGCATTCTTCAACAACGATCTATATGAGTGGTTATCAAGACTAGCAGAACATAAAAATTGTTATCGGGGAGGAGAACCCATAGAATGGACTCCATAACTAGTTCAGAGACTTAAAGCAATAGATAGCCCAATCTCAAGAGTCGTAGAATTCTGGTTCGATAGCGTACTGGAAGGCTACGTTACAGAATTTGTCGTGGACACTTTGAAGTCTTATAGCGCAGCAGAGGCAGATTTATTCAAAGTATTCAGAGGTAAGTACTAGAACAATCTCAGAGTATAAATTAAAATGTTGTTAGCAGAGAAAGGTGTCTGAAGAATGCAATAAGATCTCTAGAAATCTGAGCTTGTAATGTTCAGTAATATAGACATTGACACTGAGGAAAATATTCACACATTACGAAGTGGTAAAAGGTACAAGTATAGTACCGAGAAGAGGCCTAATGAACATGAACTTCACATCTCTCTAGAAACAGACTTACAAGTTGAGACTGATAGTGAAACAGAACCCTGCGTGACTACCTATCAACCCATCACTCCACAGAATCCTCCAGTTGACGATAGAAATACTGCTAACCCACAAAACAATAGTAGTAGTCACATCGCAGAAGCAAGTACTCAGAAAATTCCGAGCAGTAGTATACCTAACACATCACAGAACACTACGCCTCCTATAAGAAGAATGCCAGACGACATCAAGCTGTCGATATTTAAAGGAACGAGTCTAGAATACCCTGAGCAACACTGGTTTCTCTGTGAAGCCGTGTGGAATGTTAAACAAGTACATGATGATTCTATTAAACAGGCACATCTCGTTACAACATTTAGGGATAGAGCTTTGACATGGTTTATGAAGTAATATGTTGGACAGAATAAGACCCTAGCGGATATCAAGACTGCGCTCATCAGAGAGTTTAAAACACTTAATTCAAAATCACAGTGTATCACAGAGCTCAAAGAAATTAAACAGAAACCGAATGAATTAGTGTGGAAATTTGATCAAAAGTTCAAAGCGTTGTTAGACCAAGTAAGCTTTGACATAACACCATAACAGCACCAAGAATGGTTCATAGTCGCATTGTTGCCACACATTAGATTACCGTTGATGCAACAGAAGGTTGCTTCGTAGACAAAGGCCCTAGAAATTGCGATGAAACTAGAGGCTTCGCTTATAGGAGAGACTAGCGCATGTATGGTTTAGATACAGACCCAGCTACCAAATGTGACATTACAAATGCAAGATATGAAGAAAGGAAAAGAAACCCGAGAAGAGGCTTGGTGTACAAAGTGTAAGGGAGAAGGTCACTCCAAAGAACATTGTCCGGTATTTAAATATTACATCAACAGTGGAGCTCCAAACCCATTGAATCAGCAACAAGGACCATGGTGTGAGATTTGTCGATGTAGAGGACATCGCCCAGAAGATTGTTATTTAATTCAGAAATATGTGCAAACACCTAAGAACTTATATTGCACATTTTGTAAGTCAGTTGGCCATGATGATAGCAACTGTAGAGCCTATGAACTAATGATGGAAAAAAACCATGATGTCTACCGAGTACAAGAAGAAACACCACATAACAATGAAAATGCGCAGTATGATCAAGGCGCATACAGAGGACGTGGTGGATTCAGAGGCAGAGGAAGAAACACTAGCCAAGGAAGAGGAAGAGGTCAGATAGTATGTTATAACTGCGCTCAACTGGGACATTTATCCAGAGACTGCATGAATGCTTGTACTACCTGCAAATATTGTAATTCTTTTGATCATGTCATTGAGGCATGCCCTATTTGCAAGCAAAAATGTAAGAAAGAAGACCAAAAGCACAAAATCAGAACATACAGATGATCGCAGCTGAAAAAAGGAATACAGATTGTAACATTCATGTTGTGACGCGAAGTGGAGTTACGACAGGTGAAGATCAAAGAACTGAAGAATCGACTTCTAAGAATCAACAGGCTAAGCAAAATCCTATTGAAGGGACTTGGATAAGGAAAGCAACTGGAAAAACACCTACTTCTGAGCTGAACAAAGAAAAATAAGTCTTCATGGAAGCAAGAGAAATCTTCAAAGAGCCAAAACCTGTCACTCGACGGATCAAGTTGCGAAGTGAGACTTCACCTGTGAAGGATATGCCAGCTTCGTATGATCACTCACGTACTGCAACAGACACAATGCGTCATGTTGCGCAGTTATTAAGGAGCTGCATGAAGCTGTTAAAACACGAGAATTCCTTAACAAAGTTACAGAGCCTGCTGAGTAATTACGAGCAGCGCAATATAGTAAATGAAGCACACAGAGTGATTCATCATATCAAGAGCCATAAAAGAACAGGAAGAGAAATGAGACTAAATGCGCAGATCAGAGAATTTGAAATGGACGAAATTATCCTTGATTTAGGCTCGGAAGTAAATGTCTTGACAAAGAAGACATGGGAACAAATGGGGAAGCCTAAGTTATCATGGTCACCAATACAGTTGAGGCCAGCCAATCAACAAAAGGTTATACCCTTTGGGAGGTTAGAAAGTGTCCTTGTTGACATTGACGGAGTGCGAAGTAGAGCAGACTTTGAAGTGATTGAGATCGTAGATGATATCCAACCTTATCCTGCACTATTGGGGATAGATTGGGCCATGGATAACCTTGCAATTATCAACCTGAAAAAGAAGGAGATGATATTTGAAGGAGCAGATATTAGGGTCATTATTGGTCGGATTAATTGTCTAATTAATTAAACAGCTGAAACTCCCAAACATAAATTATCAACCCGAGGAAGTCTTTTATTTCAAAGCTATCGTGCAAGATCTATGCAAACACAATTTCTACCTGACAGTGTTATCTATTGGTATGAAATCAAAACTCTTTGTAAACTAGATCACACCTTCTTGAAAATAATTCAAACCTTAAACCTATTCATAAAACCAAAATGTTAATCTAATCACACTTCAAACAAAATCAACTCTTATGAAGCAAGATCTAATTGCATAAATCTGAAAGAAATGCTATGTTGGCCAACGATCTATGAAAAGAAATTAACATGAAAACAACTGTGAGAAATTTAATGAATGAAAGCATACAACTATGATAAATCTAATGAAATGAAAGCATGAACTAAATAATAAACAAATCTACAAAAAAACAATCAACACTATCAACATATGCTCAGGGAAGAGGGCCCTTCCTCCATTGAGCAGAGTTGGAACTCCCCAATGAAAGTCTACAAATCTAGATTATGAAACTACTAGCATGTATTATCAGAATGGAGTCATTACAGTAGAGTCTGAATTAAATCCTACAGCATAACATTGCTTTCCATCTTCCCTCCCCTAATACATCAGAATGATTACATATTTATACATAAAATGTTCTCAGGAGAATGAGAAACCGAATCCCCAACTTGTGATCTGTTTCAACCAATTGCTAATTTGTAAAACCGGCCGCAACAGTAAATCTGAGAATTACACGTTTAGAGAACTAGATGTATAGCTCAAACCATAGGTTTGTTTGGCGATTTCCTCGTGAGTCAGGTAAATGAGGCCGTTGTGCACAAAACCCATGACCTAGATTTTCGAGCTTCACCTCCAGCTGCCCGCAAATCGAGACGCAAATCACTGTGTTCTTATCTGGCACACGTTTCTGGTTGGAATTGTTTGAGTATGAGCTGGAGGCTGCCATGTTGGACTTGAGCACGAATTGAAATCACAAATCCACATAATTAATCATAAGCTGAAACCATGTTGTGAAATATTCATGTGGATGTGTGCTAGCATGCCAACTTTGGAGGCTTGAACCATGGCTGGTATAGCTGCTAATATGAACAATCACACTATAAACCATCATCAGTAAAATTATGCATAAGAGTCTTCAATTCATCAAAAATAAAGGAAAATAATCATGATTAACCACTAAAGCATCAATAAGATTAATATGGCATTTCTCGAGCAGTTACAACAAATGGATGGAAAATGGAATGATAAATGGGTGATAATAGGAAGAAGATGGATGAAATAGGTGTCGATAAGTAATGAAAAATAAGGACAAATCCGTGACCCAACAATCATCGCACCCTTGGATCCTTCACAAGGACCTAGATATACCGAACCAATAAGAGAAGAATGCAGAGCTCAAGATTTGAATCGTATCTACAAGATGACAGCGAACAAGGCAAAATACGTCAACCCAACTGATGATGGAACATTGGGTTGGCGATGCGATAGTTCTTGCATATCAGACTCAGATGCAGGACTAGAGAATTGGTAGAGCAGAATGCATGAAGTAACTGCAAGAATATGCGCGCAGCTCACGAGATCACTACGTTGGATTGGAATAGAGGTAAGCCCAATCCCTACTTATAATGGCTTGAATAATATTCACACATTTTCAAGAATATCTTATATCAGTTTCAGATGAACATAAGATAGCAACACTGGATACAGCACTACGCGCTACACCTGCCAGATGGTGGCCCGCGCACAAGCAGAATCTGACCACATTGGAAGAATGTAAGCACATGATGGAGATAAGATTCCTAGAATAGACTGATCTTGTACAAGTGAAATTTAATGGACAAACTGATCCTAGGGATCACATGGACCTTTGCACGGAAGCATGGACACATGTACCGCAAACAGAATGGGTTCATCGGTTTGTGCACACATTGGAGCAAATCCCAAAGAACCGGTACACAGAAACAGAACTTCGCAGAGGGACAGTGGAATGGTCTGCTATGATTAAGAACTTCCAAGCAACTTTTAGCTTTGAAGATGGTCCAAGTATAAATGAGGCATTACAGGTCATCAAAAAGAAGGTATTCAGCGACACACCAAAACCTGTGTATCACCAACCAGAATGGGAAAGACAGCTAGAACATACACTGGAATTTTATAACTTCGCTTTAGATGAAGAAGAAGAAGAAGAAGAAGAAGAAGAGGAAAGCGATGATGACGACCCGTGCAATGTTAACATACCCGAGTCGGAAGGAAAGCGCGAAGTTGAAGGACCTCCATTGGAAACTCCGGATCTAAGTAATCCTGTAAAAACTCGAAAAGTGAACATTAGAACCACTCAAGAACCTAAGTTCGTTTCTATAGGAGATTATTGGGACGAAGAGAGGGTTGCGTAGATAGCAGATTTACTTCATGAATACGAAGACTTATTTCCTACGAAGTTTTTCGAAATGAAGGGCATTTTGGGTGACTTAGGGGTTATGAAAATACCTCTCAAGCTGGATGCGAAGCCCATTAAGCAGAGACCTTATCGACTCAATCCGAGATATAAATAAAGGGTAAAAGCAGAGCTTGATAAGATGCTCGATGCAGGAATCATTGAACCTGTAAAAGAGTCAAAATGGATAAGTCCCATGGTTATTCAGGAAAAGAAAACTAAAGGCAAAATCAGGATCTGTGTAGATCTCATAAAGCTAAACGATGCATCACTGCATGACCCATTTCCTAATCCATTCACAAATGAACTATTAGACAATGTTGGAGGGAATGAGGCGTACTCTTTCACTGATGGACTTTCTAGATACCATCGGATCATAATTGATACAGTAGACAGGCACAAGACCACTTTTGCCACTGAATGGGGCTCATTTAAGTACACAGTTATGCCCTTTGGTCTGAAGAACGCACCTGCCATTTTTTCAAGAGTTGTTGTTGCTGCATTTAAGGATTTCATCCATAAATTCTTAGAAGTATATTTTGATGATTGGACAGTATTTGGGTTATTGAAGAACCATTATGCCGGCTTAAGATTAATGTTAGCAAAGTGTAGACAACATCAGATCTCCCTGAACTTGAAGAAAAGCATATTCTGTGTTCCCTATGGGCTGATGGTTGATCCAGCTAAAATCCCAGTTATTGTGAATTTGCCAGCACCTAACTCAGTAAAACAACTACGCACTACATTGTGGCACACAAGATACTACAGGAATTTCATTAAAGGATATGTGCAGATAATTGCGCCTATGGAAAAATTGTTGAAGAAAGTAGCAAAGTTCATATGGACTGGAGACATCCAGAAAGGATTGGACACACTGAAAGAAAGGATGGTAATTGCACCTATCTTAGTTTTTTCGATTGGAGCAAACATTTCCACGTACATGTAGATGCTTCATCCATTGTACTGGCTCAGCCAGGTGAGGGAGATATTGACCATCCTATTGCATTCTCAAGCAGGAAGCTGTCCTCAACAAAAAAATAATTATACAACAACAGAAAGAGAAGGTTTAGCCATGGTGTACGCACTGCAGAAGTTCAGCCACTATCTACTAGGTGCGCACTTTTGTATGTTTACTGACCATTCAACTTTGAAGTACCTGGTCAATAAACCGGTGTTAGGGGGAAGAATTTGTAGATGGTTGTTACTCTTTCAAGAGTATGATTTTGAAATCATTGTTAAGCCAGGAAGGTTGAACTCAGGCCCTAACCATCTTTCTAGAATTGAGTCAGGCGAAGAACCTACAAACATGGAAGACAGTCTACTAGATGCGCGGTTGTTTGCTATTCAGATTGCAGATGACTATTATGAGGACATTATAGAATTTCTGACCATAGGTCTAGCATCTACAAAGTTTCCTACGCAGCAGAAGAAACAACTGGTAGTAAAAGCAATTGAATTCACCATAATTGCAGGACAATTATACAAGCTAGGACCGGATGAAGTACTACGTAGATGTGTGCTAGAACATGAGAAACGATTGATCCTATCTGAAGCACATTCAGGGGTGTCGGGAGGCCACTATGCAGGAAGAACTACTGCACATAAAATTTTAAGAGCAGGACTATGGTGGCCTACACTCCATAAGGATTAAAAAGAACATTGCCGAAGTTGCGATGTTTGCCAGAGGATAGGGAAGCCATATCGCAGAGATGAGATGCCATTGAGGCCACAGTTGACATTGCAAGCCTTTGATAAGTGGGCTATTAATTTTGTGGGACCTATTAACCAACCAGGGAAGCGAATTGGTTCAAGATACATTATTACAGCTACAGACTATCTAACCAGATGAGCAGAGGAAAAACCAGTAAAGGATTGTAGTGCAGTCACTACCGCACTTCATTTTTGAAAACATCATCACAAGGTTTGGATGTCCAAAGATCCTAATGAGTGATCAGGGCACACACTTTTTGAATAGAACCATTGAAGCCCTAACTGAAGAATTTCAGATTTACCATCAGAAAAGCACACCATATCATCCACAAGCTAATGGAACTGTTGAAGCCTTCAACAAGGTATTGGAAAATGCGCTGACCAAGGTATGCAACATCAACAGGGATAATTGGGATCTGCGTATACCAGCTGTGTTATAGGCATACAGGACAACTTGCAAGAAGTTGATAGGCCATACACCTTTCAGGTTAACATATGGACATGAAGCTGTGATGCCAATGGAATACATATTACGAAGTATGAGAATTGCAGCATTCACATGCATGGCAGATGATGAGACATTGGAAGAAAGGCTACTACACTTGGTTGGGTTGGAGGAAGATCGCTTCATTATAGGATTTCACCAACAAGTATAGAAAGATAGAGAAAAAGCATGGCATGATCATCACATCAAGCACAAATTCTTTCAAGTAGGAGACCTTGTCCTCCTCTATGATAGTAAATTCATGAATTTTCCTGGAAAATTTAAAATGCATTGGCTAGGGCCATATATTGTTATGCATCTTACTAATGGTGGCGCAGTTCAGCTAGCCACATTAGCAGGAGAAAACCTACTAGGTCTTATTATTGGAAGTAGACTAAAACACTATAGGGATAGTCCTACTTCACCAGGCCCTCAGTGATCAGAAGCGAAGAAAATTCTAAGTGTCAAGTGCAGTTGAAATTGGATAGTAAGAATGACAGAATAAAGAGTCTGCACACAATTTTGGTAAAACATGAAGTTCCATGAAATATGAGATGCGAAGTGCACATTGGAAGCGCAGATGCGAAGTGCATGTTGGAAGCGCATATGTGAAGTACACACCGGAAGTTGTGACGCGAAGTAAAATACGAATCCTAGCTGCGAAGTTAAACTAAAAGGAGCACAAGTGCACAGTGGAACTTCAATTTTTTTTTCTAATTCGTTAGGGAAGTTCAAGGGAACTAATCGTTAAAATGTCGGTCGGAAAAGTAGTCGTTATACAATATTTTGTCGACAACCACTTGTGCATTTAACGCAAAGTTAGTCGTTTCAAATGCATTCAATGAAGGAAAGGACCATGATCATCAGTGGATTTGGCCAACGGTCCTAGCATTTAATGCCTATCTAGCCGTTTATGGGTGCGCCTTAGGGTTAATTGCGCCTATAAATAGTGCTAAGCACATACCCATGGACTTTACCATGATTTTTCAGTTTTTCCTCAAGAACAATTTCAATTTACCAGTGAGTGCAAGAACAGTTTGAAAGGGCACACAGAGCAATTCTTTAGTGAATGTTCGAGCAGTCAACAGTTGAACAGGTGGTGAGGACCTTTAGATGAAACAGGCTTACAGGGGTAATGAAAATGCCCGATAAAAGTTATATTCCAGAAAGAGGTTCGGGGTCACGAAGCTCATCGCGCAACACAACAAATATGCAGCGAAAGGATAAGCAACCCATTAAGGAGCCTGAGAAGCCAAAGGTAGGAGGAATGTCGAATCCTGGACCGCCACTACCACCAGGGGACAGACCCATCTACCGAGTCCCCGAGTACATTCCACCAAGAAGACTTGATGCACCAGCAGTTACCCTGTTCAAGAATGCACAGTACGAAATTCCGTTGCCACTAATTTCCAGCGATGTCCAGATCCATGGCAACTTACTCGGCAAGATCACAGGATGCAAATTTTCATATCATATCTTTTAGAAGGGAAGGACCCTAAAGAGCCAAAATATCCTCAGTTCCAACTCGACAAATACATGTGTCGGAGGAATGATGAGAAAATAGGGCTCCCTATCCTCATTGCACAGGACTGGCTGAAGGGATTGGTGCCATCCGACTTGTTAAACCTCCCGCGAATCCCTCATTTTGAAAGAAGTGTTGAGTGCACTATGGTGGTGCGCACCTTACTGTCATGCACGCACCAGGGTTAACTATGGCTCGATCGCTGAATTGATCTCAATATAGATCTCATCCACCGGATCACCCATCTCAGCAAGCGAGGTGAGGATCCCGCAGAAGAGTTTGTGGGAAAGACAAAGGATAAAGAACTCGCAAAGCGAGTGAAGGAATAATACAAGCTAGAAAAGGGAACGCAGGGTTTCATTATAGATGGCATTGAAGACCCAGCTACGCGGTTCACCGTTCAGCTTCTAGTGGGCAAAGTCTTAAGGAAATACAGACCGACGGAGGTGCCGACCGCAGCATTTATCCTTGTCGTGAAGGCCAAGGATGGAACACAATAAAACTGGGCAAGTTACTTACTGAATGAGTTCTTGGAGGGTGTTTGAGAAGCTCAAGAGACTGGCATCGCATTTCATTACACTTGGCTACTTATATTGATTGCTTTTGTAAGATGGAAGGAGCCACTATATCAGAACAACCTTCTAGTGAAACTAGGATATTGCTGAGCATAAAAATATGCTAACATGTGGGCAAATGCATGGCATGACAGGCAACGCGTAAATAATGAGCAGATGTACACTTACTTCAACCAGTTGTGCGATGTAATAAAACGCACTCCACGCATTACAAAGGCACTGACATCGCAGTATCTCAAAAAAGCAAAATTTATGGCTGACTTACACTTCATTTATATTCAGTCAAGGTCTGAAAAGAAAAATCCACAGTGGTTTCGAGGGAACTACCAAATGGATGCACAGAAGATTGACCTGATAATTGAAGATTGGCCAGCGGAGTGGAAGGTCGACTCGCCGGTGTCAATCCAGTCAACCTCGGAGGAGAACGAACCTCAAAATCCAGCAGAGGAAGGCGCAAAAAAAGACACCGCGAAGACTACCGCAGCATAAAAGAGAAAAGAGTCTGAAGGTGCAACAGCGGAAAAAGGTCCCCGAAAGAAAGATAGGGAAACAAAGACTCCGTCGGATGCGATGTTACACGAAGATGACTATGATTGCATCGCACTGCATGTCACTAAACACCTGGAAAAGGTGTTCGTGCAGAAAGATACCAAAAACGAAGAAACCAAGGCACAATTAAATGAGAACATCACGGAGCTCAAGAGCATGGTTGCGCGAATAGAGCAAGTCCAGAAGGACTTGGCTTGAGAATCCAACTCTGAAGGCAAGATGGGTGAATCTAGTGAAAGAAAGAGAAGGTCACCTACCTTGACAACCAAACCACGCTTGGTCAGAATGGAACCACTGCGTATCATTTTTCCAAATGATGAGCTAGCAGAAGGTGCGAAGCGGTTAGAGCACCTAGACATCAACGTCGGTATGCTACCCATTGAGGAGCTACACAATCTGCATCTGCAGGTTGTAGAGGAGATTAAATATAGAGACATAGTATCTCATAACAAACACTTGCAATTGGAAGAAAGTTACAAGTAGTTGCAAGAAGAATGCACGCAGAAGACAGGAGCACTTGAAGGGGCATACGAGAAGCGAAGAAGACTGGAAGAAACTGTATCTTTGGTGCGTGCGCAGATTCCAAAATGTGATGAGCAGCCAGAAATTGAAGATACAATCATTAAGATTTCTACTGTAGTAGGTTATCTCAAAGAAGAAATGACAGAGATAGAGATCTCCCACAAGGAAAAGATCGCGAGCTTAGAAACTCAAAACCCACCTAGTACTCCACCGAACATGGTAGAAGCAAGAGTTGTTGCACTTAAGGATTCCACAGAAAGTATCTCCAGTGAAATAGCAAGATTCCAAGACTTACTGGAAGAAGCCACTGAGGTATGGGCTACACTACAGGAGGATTTGACCCTACAACAAATTCAGGACGACCTGCAGCAAAGGTATACAAAGATGGACTCTCTGAGCGCGGCTATGAAAACCTTGACACCTAGAGAGAAGATTCAAAAGTTCGCAAAAGTCAAGGACTTGAAGCGAGAATTGCAAGTTCTAAGGGAGAAGGAGGCTGATACTGCAGCAAGGTTACAACCAATGCAGGAAGAGGCGCTCACCCTCGCTGGAGAAATTGAAGAAAAATTATAGGAATTCCGCACCACGGAGAAGACAGTAAAGGAGTATGCTCAAGAAGACATCTCCAAGGAGATGGTGGAAATTGTTAAGGAATTCAAGCAGAAAACAAAAGAAGTAGTTGCAAAGTTGAGCGCAACTCTTCAGGACATCGCTGGAAAATTGAGTCCTCCAGAGGACGTGAATCCAGAGCCAAGTGGATCAGAGACGATCCACGAGTAAGTGTTAGGGCCCTGTTGGGCACGGCTCAACTTGGCTCAATTTTGATGAAGCAAAGTTCTGAAATGCGCAGTTGGAGAAGTGTTTGGAAATGCGCAGTTGGAGAAGCGTTCAGATATGCGCAGTAGGAGAAGTGAAGTCCAAAGAAGTGGCACAGTTTTGTTGATGCACAGTTCCAGCGCATCAGCTATTTTTGGGCAAAGTACATAAGTAAAGGGAGGTCGAGCAGCGACCTATTTTGGGTAAGTGACTCCATGATTCCCGAGAGTGGGGTAAGGAGCAGCGTGGAAGCAGATGAAAGTGACCTGTCATACAAAGTGGTGGAAACCATTAGAGGAAAAATGGTGGGCCGACAACGACAAAAAATATAGAGAGGCGGAAAGGGACACGGCACTATGCAGTTAGAGCCATTCTATGAGGGTTGTGGCTGTTAGAGCCAGGAGTGGCACAGAAAGGCGACCAGAGGCACATGGAACAACTGTCGACTACGACAGTGTTGTGGGGAAAATGCACCTATAGTTCAGGGGAGAAACTACCAACTTACGGTGATAAAGATAGACTTACAATCATTCTGCAAGTATAACAAATACGTGAAGAGATTAGGGTTTAGAGATGTAGGTACCTTATTCAGAAGGCTGATCCTAGCTTTGCCTCCCTCGCTCTTCAATACTTATCCAATGTCGCAATGCCCACACCTGCAAAACAACTTGATACCTTTCTCAAATACATTTGACTACATATATAAGACTGATATTCATAATAGAAAGAGACATCAAACTATAATCAAACAGTAATCAAATCTGAGACACATTAATAGGTCATATTTGGAAAGAGAAGAATGTCTGATCTTTATTAATGAATGAAAGCAAGTACATAAAATTATACCTTCCTTCAAGCTTGGCACTTCACGAAACCTAGATTCAAGGTCTCCTACTTCCGTTCTCCAAGGATCCCAGCCTCTAAGCAATTGTACTAGGGTTTACCAAAACTGAAGCACAAGAGAGGGGGATGAGGGTCTCCATTCCTCCAGCATAACTTTGTAATTGGGCTTAGTCCCCTCACATGACCCTTCTACCCTCCTCATATAATCAATGAGGAAGAGGAAAAGAAGTTATAACCGCTCAAGAGGTTTCCAAACCAACTTAACTTACTTGAATTTTGAGATTTTGACCAAAACAGGGGTGTACGCTACTCTATAGTAGACAAAGTCGTATACACATGGCAATGGGCGCTACTTTAAATGAGACAAAGTCTCGTACACACGCTACTATTTCAATAGTGGAGTCGCGCTCATATTGAAAAATGGCCAAAAACAGGCTTTTCTGCTCATTTTCAGGAGATGGTTTGGTCTGGAAAAATGTTCCTAAGGGTCATATACATCAAATGGGTCAAGAATGAGGTAATTTCAACCATTTTTAGTGTCCCAAATGACTCCTCCATCCACAAATGTCCTGTTGTGTGACTGAACTTGTTCTCAAGAGGTGTCATCATGCGACCAAGGGAAGCAAGTGTCGTCACGGACGGAGAGGTGTCATTTCAAGCTATAACAGATGCCCCCTAATGTATGAGGTCAGAGGGAGTATGGGAAATGATGGCCGAAATACATTATAAATAAAAAAGAGTTGAATCGTGGAGGAACGGAGAAACCAAGAATCATAGGCTCAAATGAAGTACCTGAAAGCAAAGGCAATGTCAGACAAACTTATCCTTGGGGTAACTGTCCATGTTCAAATGGTGGAACATGACCTCCGAGAGGATACAATAATGATCCAAATACTGATGCATTTATCATGGCCACTAAAATACAAGCGTGGATCCATGAGGAACATAAGTGTAAACATAGCCACATAAATACAAGGTGGATCTATGTCAAAACTGGAGAACATAGCCATAGAGAACAAGCTGGATCTATGTCTCATCAAGAGCCCAAAAAAAGAGTGTGTGTTGTAGAAATTTCTCCCTACGGATAGGTAGAAACTCTCTTAGGATAAAGCAGGATATACTGACTCTATACTAAGACAAAAAGGAAACAAATGCTACCTTGAATCCCTAGATCTAACAAACATCTCAAGATTAAAATGCTAGAAAGGGTAGAAGAAGTTTGACTGACCTTCTATCCAAACACTTGTCTTTGTAGTTGCTCCAATTTCCAAGCCCTCACGAATGAACTTGTCAAAATGGAACCAAGACACAAGAATGCACTATTCTCTAGCAACCTGAAACATAAGTTAGAATCTAAATCTATGCAAGATACAAATCATATCATTAAAACAAAATTAACACAAATGATTTGGGAAAACAAGACAAGTTATTCCATTACCAACTTGAAGTCATGTACAATAGTTGCTTGATGTCCAAGCCAACTTCCAGCTCCAAGTGCTTCCTCTAGCTATCTCTGCAGAAGTATGAAGATCATAGGTTTGATGCCCCAAAAGTCCCCCCTTTGGCTCATGGAAAGCTTCTCTCTTATAGCACATGGGAAGGCTAACCAACAAGAGAGAAGTGTGGATCTATGGAGGGTTTAGTGGATCAGGCCAGCTAAACAAAGAAGGAGTTAGGATCGAACCAAAGGTGGTAATCCCAACAAAATCTCCTCGAAGGTCGAAATCCCAAAATCCAAGGCAAAAAGGCTAATTTCAGACTACCGCGCCCCTATAACTGAGCATAACGCGGTAGTACCGCGCCCCAGATAAGGAGCAATGCGCGGTAGTGTTAACTACCGCGCCCCTGTAGATGTGCAGGGAGCGGTAGTGCTCACAAATAGGGCTAAGTTGGGCTGGAAGATGGCAGAAAAAGGTTTTGCTTTCAGTGTTCAGTCAATGGTTTTCACTCTGGATGTTCAGATGATCTTTAAGGGAAACTGTCGTTTAGGTCGGTAATGCAAGGATGCGACACTAATATGTAATGTGTAATATTGAGGTATAACAGTGTGGCTCAGTCTTGCGCAACTTGGGCAATAACATAAATGAGGTGATGCTATCAAGGATCCCAAGGTCTTCATCCAAAAACAACCCAAGGTACAAACCTATCCATGCGAATAAATGAGTTGATGTCGAACATGGGAGGTATTGTTTGATTACCGGTCATACTAACAAACGTGAGGGTGTCCACCAATAATGAAAATGAAACCCAAGGTACCTAGTACATTCAAGCAAGTGCGAATAAGTGGTCTTGCCATCGAACACTTGAAGAATCCATCGGATAGGAGACATTGATGTATTCCCATCTATCCAATAGCGAGGGAAACTGCCACTAACGACTGCAATCCCCAAGGTACTAACCAAAACTCTAAACTTCATTCCCAGAGCACAATGAGCTGAAGTCGATGGGAAGAAGTCCATTGGAAGGGAGGCCTTAATGCATCCTCCATCATCCAACACGAGGGACACTCAACAGGTATGAGCTGATTTGGAGTAGGACTGAACACATGATGAAACATATTGACACCAAGGAATGGCCGACACATGAGGTCAAGGCAACTGCAGAATGGCCGACACAGGTTATATCCTTGAACAGTGAGCACAACACAAGAGTGACTTAGGTAGCTTTGAACACAAAGAGACCACGATGCAAATCTGTAATGTAGGAGACATTAACAGATTTTCCATATCATTGGAAGACTAACCAAACGGAGGAGTAGGAACTCTGAGATCAGGTTTACCCTAAGGCCAACGCTAGAACCCAACTTGTTTGATAGACTCAAAACAGGTGCTTTGTTCAAGGAGATAGTTGACTCGCTGCCATCATATTGAAATATATTGTAACATTCTTCCCTTCCCTTTCCTTTTTCATTTTTTAACGAGCTTGACAAAGAACTAAAGCATGCTCGACGGTATTTTCATATTTAAGGAGTCTGAAAAACCTAGAAGAAAACTCCATACACCTATCCGTCGATTTTATATCGAGCCCGGATTGGTCTTTGCTCGGCAGTGTTTTCTTGCTTATAGAGTTGAAAAACTTAAACAGTCCTCTATACACCTATCCGTGGATTTTATATCGAGCCCGGATTGGTATGTGCTCGACGGTGTTTTCTTGTTTATAGAGTTGAAAAACTTAAACAGTCCTCTATCAACCATCTCGTGGATTTCACATCAAGCCCGAGTAGGTGAATGCTCGCTTGGTGTTTTCACATTTTGAGAGTCTGAAAACCCTAAAGACGACTCCAAAGGTCCTTTTTCGTAAAGTTAGTCTCCTTCCCCGAAAAAGTGTAAAATAATGGAAGAAGAACTCTTCTAGCGCATACAAGAGTATACCTTTTCCGTAAATTATCCACCAAGGCCCGGAAAAGGGGTAATTCTATACCTAAGTGGATGTCGGTTCAGTTATTTTAACGAGCCCGAAAAGACAACTATGCTCGGCAAACTTTTCCTATTTAAGGAGTCTGAAAATGGCTTAAAAGAACTCCATAGGGATCTTTTCCGTAAAGGTTTAACGAGTCCAGAAAAGTAAACTCACGACCTCCTTACTGTTTTTAATGAGATCAAAGGAGATACAGAAAATGCTCACAACTTCCTTACTGTTTTTAATGAGCTCGAAGTGAAGATGAAAGAAATGCTCATAGCCTCCTTACTGTTTTTAACGAGCTCCAAGGAAAGGTGGAAGAAATGCTCGTAACCTACTTACTATTTTTAACGAGCTCGAAGTAAAGGCAGAAGAATGCTCGAAACCTACTTACTGTTTTTAACGAGCTTGAAGTAAAAGAAGAATGCTCGCAATGGGAGGAGACGAGTGTCAGGGACATGCAAAACTAGCTCCAAGCGCATGGAACAAAGCTATGCCTAATGCAAGGAACATGAGCAAGATAAGGACACTCAGGGTGTGTCTCCTCCAGGTAAAAGGTGTCAAATTGTGAGGGAAAAATGATACAGGGCTTAGCGGAAATGAGATCAGAGATGGAGGCTTATACAACGGGCTAAAAGCATGGAAGCCGGCTTCGGGCTCATTAGCACAAGCGGGATCATAACAGATGCATATGCAATTTGAACACAAAGATGGGAGCCTTATCAGGGATGGCCAGAAATATATGAGGAAGAAAGATATGAGGCTTCTTCTCAAAGTCATGGTAAATCTAAAAAGGCTCCCAAGCCTATGAGAAAAACTCAGCATGGGCCCCAGAATGGCATAAGGGTGCTGACTAGGGTGACCCATGTTAGGTAGGCTTTGCTGTCGGATTGGTACACAATGCATAAAGAGATGGCTAACACACCAATATCCAACAGGTTCGACCCTATGGCGAATTCGGATGGCAAAAGGTTCAAATGCAACATAACAACGGGGAAGCCTAAACCTATATGCAAGGTTCTGAATATACCTGACATGGTTGCACAAGGTGTCGAAAAGGACCAGCAAGCCAGTATACATCCAGCTAAGAATTCTGTCTCCAAGAAACATTAGTACCAGGATCATATTTAAAACATATGTAAGGAAAGACCCGATACAAGTCATTGTGGTAGAAATACTTTCAACTTCACTATCATCAACAGCAGGCATAAACAAGGCAGAGTTTTCGAATGAAGACTCTATGGTATCCAAGCCCGAGGACTTACAATCAACAAGATCAACTTCAAGATGAAGATCAAAGTTGAAGGACATGATGGAATCTGCAGAAACAAATTCATCATCACGGGAGTTGAAAATTCTAGAAGCAGAATCAAACTCAGCAGGAACACCGATTTGCGGATCTATAGGAGAGTCCAAAGACTCAACAGTAGGAAGATCAGACTTTAAGGCCAAACCGGGGCTGGACATAACTATGACTGGATCAACATCCAAATGAATGGCAAACTGTACTATAGACTCTAGGAAAACTTCATCGGAAGGAAGTATATCATCCCAGATAGAACACATATCTAAACATTCAGATGGAGGTGTCACTTGGTCAAAAGCTGGGACCAAGTCCCGAGAAGGTAAGCATGAACTTAGAGACTTCTTCTCAGTAGCAGTTGAACTCAAGGAACAATATGCCACATAAGGTTCATGTGACATAGTAGTGCCTAATGACGAGGGATCAGACTGGTCTTCAGTTGGGTAATAAGAAGGATCAACGAATGCAAGCTGGTCGATGGTGACAATGTTTTCGTTATGAGGGAAATGCATCACACGAAAAAGCATAGACACCACAGCATGCATAGCATAAATGTAATCATGCCCAAGGATCATATCAAAGTCCACAGGGTCCTTTAGAACCATAAAATCAACTAAGACTGTTTTTCCACCCAAGGTAACAGGTGTCTGACGGAGGAATCCAATCGGTTCACTAGGTCTTCTATCGAAGGTCAACGGCCAATTAACAGCTGGAATAACATTAGGGAAACCCAAATCTCTCCAAGCATAAGCGGATAAGATACTAACAGAAGCACCTTCATCAACAATGCATCGATCAACCGTATGGTTCCCGATATCAACCTTTATCTGGAAAGGTGTCGAAGAAGGAAGACGAGGCTCGGCTAGACTATTCCAATCAAAGGAAACAATCCTAGGGCTTGGTAGGGGTTCACATGGCACAAATGAAGTGCCCCCTTTTTCAGGAACATCCAAACTGGAAACGCAGAAGACTTCAGTAGTAGGTGCATCAATCTCTGAAGGACTGATGGGATCGGTCGAAGATTGCATCGATTCGATCACTTCACTCTCCGAAGGAAGAGTGGGGTTGACCAAAGATTGCATTGGTTCAACCACTTTATCAACCGAAGGTTGATCTGACTGTAGGGAATCTACAGACAACTCAGGAACAGAGGTTCCTTCAGACATGGACCACACTCTTCTTGCCTCTGGAATGGCAGGGCATCGGTGAGTAAGGTGATCTCCCTTACAAAGTTTACAAGGGATTTTTGGTGTCCGTCCTATAGGTTTAGACTCCTTTACAATGTCAGTACTCTCAGCATGACTAGCATTGGCTGACAGCTTGCCCCCAGCATGACTGGCAGTGGCTGGTTGCTCAGAAGCAGAAGACTTTTGAACTAAGGACCACACTTTTTGCACTTCTGGAAGTACAAGGCACAAGTAAGTAAGGTGATCTCCCTTGCAAAACTTACAAGGGAACTTAAGCTTCTGTTTGTTTGGTTTGTCGACAATGTCAACTCCCTCAGCATGACTTGCAGTGGCTGATCTTGTGTCTCCAGTATGACTCATAGGAACTGGTGACTTGTCATTAATATGACTAGCAGTGATCAATGACGTGTCCTCAACAGGACTGACAGTGGTTGAAGACAAACTTTCAGTATGATTTTCAGTGACTAAAAGTTTTCTCCCAGCATGACCTCCAGAGGCTGGGTAGGTGCCCCCTGCATGATTTGCAGAGGCAGAGTGCTTTCCCCCTTGTTTTGGCATCTTCTTCCCATTCTTCCTCCGTCTATTCCTTTTAGACTGCTGGTTACTAGTATTGCTACTTTCGCCACATGAGGTAGAAGGAGGAGGAGAAGATGTTACTGGCAAAGGAGGCATAGGGTTCTGATGCTCTTGATTTGAGGTGCTCACAAAAGAAGCATCAGGAGCATGCAAGGCATTCGTAGTGGAAAACAACCAAACCGGCAGCCCAATAGTGAATCCAGGAAGATTCAGAGTAGCCATTAAGGGAGCACCAATGTTTCCAATGAATGGAACAACACAAGGATTACCCGGAACAGGGGTACCTTGATTGGCACTCGCTAGAATGCTAGACATAGTTTCTCGCTCAAATGAACAAGAAGTTCTCTAAGGTAAACTAAAAAAAAGTAGCACAAAGAGCACACCACTAAAAAAGGTCCTAAGTAAATCAAACCAGGTAGACTGATGCCTTCCGGAGAAAAGTATGGGATGATGAGGGCCCAGAACAGATCAACGAAGGATGAAGGATAGTTACCCGGGGTCCACAATACAATGACTAAGGGTGCAAGCGCTGGAATCACCCAACCGCCCTCCCAAAGACCTGCAAGGGATTTCCTCCCACTTCTGTCCTAGGTACAACAGATATACCCTCTGCTGTCACCTGTGTATGAACCTAGAGTCTGATACTAAGGATACCACAACACCGAAAACTCCTGGGGGAACAGTCACCGGTCGAATCAAAACGCATGGGCAGGGTAGCTAAGCCCGAAACTCGAAAGAGTCCCCAATACGCAATCCGATCCTGGCGTATGCTCGAACAGAAAGTAGGAGGGGTATTCCCACAAACTGATCTCGCAATGACCTACTTTATATATCCCAGGCACGTTTTGAGTGAGGTGGGTTTACCTGATAATAGTCTCACTACGATTTTTGCGTAATGTGTGATCTTGGGTGGTTTAAGGTGTTTTAAACCCAAGATCTTAACCAAAACTAGTTGGTGTAGTGTAACCTAGAAAAGAAAATGTTGCTAGTTCATTTTATTAGGGTTCATTTTAAAGGTTACTTACTTACTCAAAAAGGGTAGTGGGTGTGTGAGAGTGGTTATAGTAGAGATAGAGTACTGAAAATGAAATATTTACCACCAAACAAATCTTTTTCTTTTCAATGCAAGTCTTAAAATTCTGATCTAGAATGCATATGCAAATGCAATTTTTAATCTTTCGAATGCAAAAAAGGTAAAAAATAAAGTCTAAATGTACAAAATTAAACTCAAAACCTAAGAATGCAGCTACTCAAGCAACTAGGTATGCAAAAGAAAACTTGTTCTTTTTGATGCAAAGCACTCTAAAATCTTTTAAGCCACTTGCAAGGTACTCTATTCAAAAGATGAATCAAAATTCTTTATGCTTTTCAAAGGTAAGAAACAAAAACTGAAACTAACCTACTATCAAAGCAAAGCAAAGAAACTTTCAAGTTCTCTTTATGAAACAGTAAAAGCTACCAAATATGACTTTCAAATTCTTATTGATGTAAGCATGCCAACCATTCGGAAAAGAGTACAAAAACTACTTTAAGACCCAAACGAAGCAAATGACCTACGGAGAAGTATGGTTTGGTAAAGTCAGGTCTGCACATAAACAATGCAAACAAGGTCTTGAACAACAGCCAAAACACTTGAGCTTTCACTACAAAAGAAAAACTAAAAGCATAAGGGAGGATAAGAAACCAACCTAAAAGAGAAATTTCACTCAAATAGATACAAACAGGGTCAAGAAGACTCAAGAGGTTTCAAATCCAGTGGAAATGGGGCAAGCAAGTTCAGTTAGACTCAAATTAGGGTACAAAACACCAAACGGGTCCACAACCCCCCAACTTAGGTCAACAAACCCCAAAACTTTCCAAACAAGCCCAAAATGATCAAAAGAGGTTCAAATTGTGAATGTAGGATTAGTACAAGGATGGGAGATCACTTACAAAGGTTTAACTTAGACCTAGGGTCATCAGGGACCCCAAAAAATGCAGCCACAACCCCCAGATTTGGGTCCACAACCCAAAAACTCAAAAAAAATCAAACCCAGATTTTGAGCGCTACTGTGTATGAAGGAAACTAGTGCTCATAGCAGTATGGGCGCTACTGTGCAGAGGAAAAGTAGCGTATGGGCGCTACTGTGTGGTACAAACAGTAGCGTACAAGTGGAAAAAGTTGGAAAAATGGGGTTAAAACCACCACACCTAGGTCCAAAAGGGTTTGCAAGGGCTGGGAAGGGTCTATAAGAGCCAAGGAGGGTCAAAAAGAGCCTACTAACTGATCCTAATCAAGAAAATGAACAAAGACCATCAAACAAGACTGAAGAAATGACCTTGGATACCCCTAAGCAGTTAGGCTTTCCCCAGCGGAGTCGCCAATCTGTTGTGGGGAAAATGCACCTATAGTTTAGGGGAGAAACTACCAACTTACGGTGATAAAGATAGACTTACAAGCATTCTGCAAGTATAACAAATAAGTGAAGAGATTAGGGTTTAGAGATGTAGGCACCTTATTCAGAAGGCTGATCCTAGCTTTGCCTCCCTCGCTCTTCAATACTTATCCAATGTCGCAATTCCCACACCTGCAAAACAACTTGATACCTTTCTCAAATACATTTGACTACATATATAAGACTGATATTCATAATAGAAAGAGACATCAAACTATAATCAAACAGTAATCAAATCTGAGACACATTAATAGGTCATATTTGGAAAGAGAAGAATGTCTGATCTTTATTAATGAATGAAAGCAAGTACATAAAATTATACCTTCCTTCAAGCTTGGCACTTCACGAAACCTAGATTCAAGGTCTCCTGCTTCCGTTCTCCAAGGATCCCAGCCTCTAAGCAATTGTACTAGGGTTTACCAAAACTGAAGCACAAGAGAGGGGGATGAGGGTCTCCATTGCTCCAGCATAACTTTGTAATTGGGCTTAGTCCCCTCACATGACCCTTCTACCCTCCTTATATAATCAATGAGGAAGAGGAAAAGAAGTTATAACCGCTCAAGAGGTTTCCAAACCAACTTAACTTACTCGAATTTCGAGATTTTGACAAAAACAGGGGTGTGCGCTACTCTATAGTAGACAAAGTCGCGTACACATGGCAATGGGCGCTACTTTAAATGAGACAAAGTCGCGTACACACGCTATTATTTCAATAGTGGTGTCGCGCTCATATTGAAAAATGGCCAAAAACAGGCTTTTCTGCTCATTTTCAGGAGATGGTTTGGTCTGGAAAAATGTTCCTAAGGGTCATATACATCAAATGGGTCAAGAATGAGGTAATTTCAACCATTTTTAGTGTCCCAAATGACTCCTCCATCCACAAATTTCCTGTTGTGTGACTGAACTTGTTCTCAAGAAGTGTCGTCATGCGACCAAGGGAAGCAAGTGTCATCACGGACGGAGAGGTGTCATTTCAAGCTATAACAGACAGGCCGGGTTAGCGGGGTAACTGCATCATTTTTGGTAACTCTAGGGTTTTTGGCCCATATTCATTGTAAAGACGTGACCTGCGGGCACGATCTATAAAAGGGGGCAATTTTGTAAGGGAAGGGTTGATTTTTGTTGATCTCTCATAGTATTGTTTTGAAAGACTAAGTATTGTAAAGAGGCTCTGCAGCTGTGTGCGTAGAGACCCACTGAAGAGAGAAAGAGGCTCTGCAGCTGTGTGCGCAGAGACCTATTGTAGAGAGAAGAGTCTGCAGCTGAGTGCACAGATTGGAAATATTGAACCCTTCCCATTAATATAATCAACAGTTCGCGTGGACGTAGCTCCCATCCGGGGGGTGAACCACGTAAATACCATGTTGTGTGATTGAATCTGTGTGTTTTCTTTTGCTTATGGTTAAGTTCATGTTTATAGTTATATGTGTCTTTGCTTTTATATGTATTTTCCACATGAATGAGTGTTGAGAATAATATGTTAAGTGTCGAACGTATATGCTTGAATGTTGAATGCAAGTAATTCTGAATACGTCGAATGCATAGATTATTTGGGTAAACACTAAGTCAGCGAAGTCTGTGTTAAGTGCAATTCCCTAGAAGCGCAGTTCTAAAATTGCGTTGTTGCGTTGTATTTCACCATATTGTATGAGTTTGCGAAGTGCATAGTCCCGTATGTTTTGCGAAGTGTAGAGTGGTGTTGTCATATTGTTAAATGGCCGTTTTGAAGTGCACAGTCCCAATGTGCGCTACAGTATAAGTGATAGACGCGAAGTAGGTGTAACTTCATGTAGTTCCCCGGTCTGTTGATCGCGCATCACCTGATTATAGAAACTTGCTTCTGTAATCCCCCATAAACTTCACCTCGGGTGAGACCTCAGCTTGTTCGCAGGATGTTGCCGAAAGGGCCGGTGAAGAAGGGTTTTGCTTGACCACAACTGCGTAGAACCTGGGTCAATATAAGAAAGTTAAAGAACGAGGTTAATAGCCAACAAATGGTAATGAGGTTAATAGCCAACATTTGGACTTCGAGCTTCGACTTTAAATTAATTTTGTAATTCTCGATTTTTGTTCAATACGACTCCTATCATCGTCTTTGTACTTCAATTGTTGTTAGGCCTTAGGATGCTACATCTTTGTGCTTCAACTCTATTTTATGCGACAAAGGTCTCATGTAATTTTTTAAAGGAAAATTTTGAATATAATACAAACTTATTTTATGTATCTGCATGGACATTATGTTTGTTCATCAGCAATACTTATTTGTACTCTTCTTTCTATTGTTACATGTATGAGTTCTTTGTGTGACAATTCAACACATATTTGAAAATAATTGAATATATGTGCATTTCCTTTGCAAATTTTCTCTAACTTCCATACTTAACAATACATTCCTTGAATTCCTACTGAAAAACGTGTTGAATTCAAGGATGTTGCTTATCCTTTCAAAGATCAACAAGATGGGCAACAATCACTTGCTGCTTGCGACGAGCCTAGATCATTTGTTTGAGTAGCTTTCTTTACCCATTTCTCCACGTGCGCAAATTCATTTTGATACCACGCTTGATTATCTTCCCTTTTGGTCCTTGTGTTCTGGTTGATGTTATGTAGAGTATTTCTATCTAGATGATTTACTGTTCTTCGACAATATTGAGCCTTATGTCCAAACTATCACTTGCATAACATCTCACAGTTAGACAATATTTCGCAATATGACCATTGTAATTGCACCTTGCACACTTCAATGTATTGATCCTTCTTCTCGTGGTGTAATTGAAAGAATTGCAATCTTTGAAGAAGCTATCATACCTTAATGGCTTCATTTGATTTGGACTGTACTTGCCGCCGCAGACCTTTTCAGTTGTTTTGTCATAGCCAAGTCCTAATTTGAATATTGATGATCTCTGATTGTTCAAAATATTATTCATGATAGATGTATTGTCTTTGAATTTGTTCTTCATCTATTCTTCAAGACAAGTCTTGTCATTTCCATAATGTGCACAGTTTAGAGTATCAATGATGTGACATTTCCCTTTTATCTCAACTAGTTTTTCTTCTAAATAGGAGATCTCTATATTATTTTGTTCGAGTTGATTTATCAGTAGATCATTTTTATGCTTTGACTCTTCTAGTTATGTCTTCGATGCTAATTCCTTTTCTTCAAGCTTCCCAATTTTATCTACTGCGCAATTTAATTGTTTCTCGAAATTCATTTCCTTTTCACTAACCTGTTTTTTAAGAGACTCTTTAAACACCTTAGCTTGCTTGACTTGTTCTTGATACTTTGATAGTTGGTCTTGCAAGAGTTTGTTCTTCATTCTCGAATTATTTCATTCATCCAAGGGACTAACCAGCTCACCTTCCCAGTCAACCTATGCAGCTTCTTCTTCTTCAGATTGACTGTCTGATTTAATTTCTACGACAGTTTTTGGAGGTGAATTAAAGGTTCCGCTAAAGAAGTACTTATCTAGTGTTCTTGATTGACTATGTGCATTTGATGTGTTTTCATGGTAGAGGGACAACAATTTTTATTTTCTAGAAAGGCCATGAAAAGCACTTCTTTTGGACTATCATCACATTCACTTTCTTCAGATGAATTGATGTCTTCCTTGGAGTGCAAACTATTCCTTTGTTTTGGGACTTTCTTCATGTTCTCATATCTGTCCTATGTGTGTGCCAACCTTTGTTCATTGTAATTGGCCTCTTCTTCACTGTCACTATCTCTATATTCTTTATATGGACACTTTGAAGTGAAATGTCCTACTCTTCCACATTTAAAACGTTTGAAGGGTAACTTACCCTTATACTTTCCATGCCCTCTTTTCAACTTTCTCACAAAGTTTGCTTCTTCTTCATCTGATTCATTACAAGATTTTTTGTCATGCTCATGTTTTGCTTTCCTAGTGGATTTAAAAGCTGCTTCTTTTCTCATCTCATACGCAATAAGGATCCCACGAAGCTCATCCTTCGGTTAACTTTTCAATACCGGATCTGTCTTCTAACACAAACACCTTTGAGTCAACTCTAGGAGGTAGAGTTCTCAGTATTTTATGTACAATCAATTCTTCAATTAGTGTAACTCCAATACTTTTGATGGCATTGACTAACTCATTGATTTGAAGGAAGTATGAGGCAACATTTTCTTCATCTTTCATTTTCAAAGACTCATATAGCCAGAGTAAGTCTGCAATTTTTCCTTTTCACTTTCTCGTCTCCTTCATAGATATTTTTGAGCTTGTCCCATACATCCTTAGCTGTAGCATAATGCACGACTTTAGTGAATTCAGTGTCTACTAACCCACATAATAGTGCATTCCTTGCTCTTGCATTTCATTCATACCATCTTCTCTCAAATGGATCAACTGGTACAATTGTAGGAACATTATAACCATTCTCAATAGAATGCCATACATCAACACCTAGGGATTGCAGATATATTACTTCCATTCTTATCCTCCAGAATGTGTAGTTGGAGCCATCAAATATAGGTGCTGTATTAGTGGAGAGTCCTTCTTGCTTGTCCATAACTGTGCAAGGATATATCTTCCAGATGTTAAGTTGTTACTGAAGACACCCAATCTGATACCAATTGTTGGAATCTTATTAATACTGAGAGGGGGGGTGAATCAGTATTAGCGCAGTTTTTGAACAACTTTCACTTCTTATAAAACTTAAATAGTATTTATATTATGCGTTCACCATAAACAATAACATTCATCCACATATGTGCAAAACACAAAACATAAAGTTTTTATGTGGAAACCAAAATGGGAGAAAACCAGGGAATCCTCTCTTATATTAAAAATATTACATTTGTGGAAGTACCAACTTCTGAAGTTCTTCGGCACCAACCGGAAGGAGCCACCAACCCCCTGGTTTTACAGGCACTGACTTGAAGGAAGCACCAACTCCCTGATTTACCAGCTCTGACTAGAAGGAGGCTCCAACCCCCTATTCCTTGCCTTGTCCTATCGCCCTGAAATGACTGTAGAAGATACTTCTTTGCTGTTCTATTGATCCGTGCACTCTTCAAATTAACTGTAGTTCATTCCATTGTGTGTACCTTCTGTATACTGAGATCTTGCAATCACTGAACTGTATCATGAACTTCACTTCACTACATCAACATTATACACTAGATTTCATACTTCATAACCTTTTGCAATCAACATGCTGTTTTGACAAACCGTTATGTTTATGTGCATCTACAAACTCAACTGATAATATGCATCATGTGTTGTGTTGTCTTTTTGACTTCGTGCATCTGTATCAAATCACTCACATCATTATATGCATCCTTTGCTATGCTACACTTATTTCTTGGCGCATCTATCTTAGATAATATGTGACCGTCTGTATACCACCTGCGATACTACCTTTATGTTCTTACGCACTTGTATCAGATAATCCTCATCATATTGCGCATCTTCTGCTATGCTACTCTTCTGTCATTGCACATCTCTCAGATAAATCATTTCATCTTTCTGCACATCTTCTGTTGTGCTACATTTTGCGCATCTGGCTCTTCTTCTAGATTATGATGTTCTGATTCCACGAGCCATTGATACCCAAAAATTAGAAGCTTGCCAAATCAGAGTACTACCACTTTCGCATCTTCAAGCTTACATCAACTTTCCAACTTGGACTCTTATTTATACTTGTCCTGTGCATACCACGTGTCAACAAGTTGGACGAATACATCCCTTATTCCTTGCTTCACGACCAAGTTGACTTATGCTTCCGCCACTTGTCATGTTCTGCGCCACTGAGCTATCACACCTTGTGGGTCTTGCGCATACTTAGTCCTATGCATAGTAGGTCTTGCACGCTTTGGAACCACTTCATGTGTGGTCTTGCACCCTTGAAGTACCATCGCTTGTGGTTTTTTCTCACTCGGCTTGTCCGACAACCACTTTGTTTCGGGACTCTTACGCGCTTCAACAACTTGTATACTTCTTCCGATTGGTGGGTCTTATGCACTTCTGGGGCTTGCATACATGTCCAACAGTTTCTTGCTCCCAAGCTTCTTTCACACTCTCGAGACTTGTCCAACCATATCTTTGGCATTACCTTTGAAATGTCACGACTAGATGGATTGTGACTTGCGCACACACCTTAGGTACTTCTTCAGACTAGATGTATTTCTTATGTACTTCTTCAAACTAGATTTCTTATACTTCTTCAAACTGGCACAAGGATACTGAATCCTCTTTGACATCAGTTGACATCAATGACAACCAAAGTTCAACAGATATCCCTATCTTGGATCAATCTTTGGAATCCCCTTTTGCAACACCATGTCCCCCATGTGAAGAATTTCCTACCACTTCACTATAATAGGAGGTTCAATTGGATGATGTGATTGATAGGATTGGGATATTTAATCTTAAATGGAATGAAGCACCATCTCAATTAGTTAAGCAACCTAGATCCTCGCAAAAAAATTAAAAATGGGTCATGAAGACACTTGAAAGCGTTCATCCTAATGAGGTTGGTGAGACATGAACCAGAAGTTTGACAAGACAAGAAGACAAAGGCAATGTAGATGATTTAGATCATGTGATGTAAACAATATGAATGTTTCATATGATTGTGAATTTAATTTATCTGCTAACTATGACTTGACTTCCCTTGAAGAAGTTGTTTCGTATGATGAGTGGAACAAAACTATGCTTAGGGAATATGATGCTCTCATAAAGAATGGGATGTGGAAGTTGGTGGACACTCCATTTGGAACCAAACCAATTAGCTACAAGTGGGTATACAAAAACAAGTACAAATCATGTTGATCACTTGGCAGGCACAAGGCGAGGCTTGTGGTAAAAGGATTTGCACATAAAGAATGCATTGACTACGAGGAGACTTTTTTCTTTAAGATCCCCCTCCCCAACCAGGGGAAATAAATCTATTTCTAAAGCTTGAATAGAATGTTGTTCAGATGTAAGCACATTGAAATTTAATGCAATAGTTGAATTTATGTCTGTTTTTGGTTTAGTAATATGGGTTTAGCAATATGATTTTCACTTTACACACACACACACACACACACACACACCAAAGCTTTTAGATACAGAAAAAGAACACATTATTGATGATATAGATCCTCTTGAAGCTTTATTCCAAGCTCTAGCACATGAATGCCTTGGAGATTTGCCTTTAGATGCTTCAGACTCTGCTCAAATGTATATGTCACAGAAGCTCTGCAACATTGATTTACTTCTAGATTACTTTTGTACGATGCAGTCTATGCTTTATAAGATCACTGATCATCATAATGTCACATACCTCTATCATTATCTTGCCTCTCTTCCTGGTAAGATACCTGAGTTGGTCTCCAAATATCTTAGTGATCACCGTGTAAATATTGAAGATCTTTCTTTGGCTGGCCTTCACCAGCATGTACTAACAAATCTCCAAGAAGAATGTGTCGCCATGAAGACACAAAAGAATTTGAAAAAATAGATCTTCCTCTCATAGTCAGCTTGCCAACAGTTTCAAGAAACTGCTAGTTATGGTTGTTTCAAGCCTAAACCTCTAAAGGTTCCTTCTTCTTCCTGCACTTGTTCCTCACGGAAGCGTGGTGGATCCCTACCTCAGTCCTCTTCCAAAAACGTTTTCAGAAAACCTGCCAAAAAAGTTTTCTTCAAAAATAGGCAAAGAAGGTTTGTCTTCAGAAAAAGATCAACACCTTTGAAAAAATCATCCTACTATATTTGTGGCAAAACAGGGCATTGGGCAAATGCTTGTCTTGATAAGAAAACAAAGATGCAGCATAAGCTTTGTCAAATATTCAGCACAGAAGACAATCCTGCTGAATGGGATTTAGTTCTAGAATTGCAATCAGATGATGAAGGTTTTTCAATCCATGATTTAGAAACTGAATCTGAGTATGATACTGATACAGAAAGAATTGATTTCAGAAAACTATCAATAGAATCCTGAGATAGCTCAGATAGTAAATGTACATTCATTAATAGCTGTCTAGTTTTTGAATGTTTTCAGTTTCTTCAATAAGAAAAAAATAGAAGAACTTGAAGAAAGAAAGGCCAACCTTTCTCCAGGATTGGTAATAATCAGAAGAATATTGTAAGAAAAGATTGATGAACTCTCTCAGCGGTTGCCTGAGCCAAAGAATACACAGTTTGATCCAGAAGATAAAAGTTGGTTTGATGATTTCCCACAAGATCAAGGTGAGTCATTTATTTTGGGGAAAATAACTTATTTTGAAAATAAAGTAAAAGTTGAAAGAGAACAACTAGCCAATTTGGATACAAGCATTCAGAGTTATTTGCATAAGTTGGATGAATTAAATTCAGAATATATACAACTTACAATGAGAAAAGCTCACAGATTTTGTCCAGTACAAGAATCTACTCTTTCTAATATAGTCATTGAATAAAAGAGTCTTGGTGACCGAATGGTCATTCCTATTGGAATAAAAACAAAAGGCTATAGGCTCTATGAACTTGATGCACAGATAGACACTGGCGCCATGAGCAGTTGTTGTAATTATAAAGCCATTCCTACATATTTTTGGCAACCTACATCTATCCATTTTAGAGCTGTAAATAAAGAAATCATTAATATTGATTTTATAGCTCCAGACTTTCCTATCATATTAGGAAAAGTCATGACATTTGTAACATTCTATTGCTTAGATACATGACCTGATATTCTGTTGGGTCATGATTTTGTTAAGAAACGCTTATCTATGGCAGTCAAAGAAGACTCAGTTGAGTTTACAGTGCAAGGTTTAAAAGTGTTAGTACCATTCAAAACATAATTCATAGTTAGAATATTTGTTGATAAGCTAGATGTGGTTGAAGAGTCAGTAAAAGATTTGACTAAAATAAAAAAGATTGTTAAGCATGCGAATCTCCATGGTCAAGAGATTCTAGCAGATATTACTAGGAGATCAAAAGAAGACTGCACTTCAGATTATCCAGATGCATTATGGACCAGATAAAAATATCATGTTAGTCTTCCCTATAGATAGAATGAAATCATTAAGCCACAAAAAGCTTCAACCAACAACATGAGTCCTACAGAGCAGAAAGCTCGCAAAGAAGAAATTCAACAACTACTAGACAAGAATTTGATTGAGCTATGTAAAATTGCATGGGCTTGCCAAACTTTTTATGTCAACAAGCATTTAGAACATAAAAGAGGTAAAAAGAGATTGGTTGTTAATTATGGTGAATTGAATTAAGCTTTAGAGCCAATCAGGTATCCATTGCCTCATAAAGAGTTGATTTTGTCAAAAATTGCTAAAGCCAATGTGTATAGCAAGTTTGATTTAAAAAGTAGTTTTTGGAAAATTGGTATAACCCCAGATGATCGTTACAAGACATCTTTTGTTGTTCCACATGGACAATACTAGTGTACAGTCATGCCTTTTGGGTTAAAGAATGCTCCATCAGAATTCCAAAAGCAAATGGAAGACATTTCCAAACCTTTAGAATTTGTAATTGTATATATTGATGATTTGCTTTTATTTAGCAGAGATTTAGTTGAACATAAAATGCATTTATAAGAATTTTATGCATTTGTATTTAGACGTGGCATTGTTTTATCTTCTTCACCAGACAATTTTTTCATTGCCCAAACTACTATTGAGTTTTTGGGATTGCAGATTTCCCAAGGTAAAGTCACTCTCCAGCCACATGTTCTACAAAAATTGTTGAACTTCTCAGATAAATTACAAGACATCAAGACTTTTTAGATATTCCTTGGTTGCCTGAATTATATTCGACAGTTTTATCAAAATCAAGCCAAAGATACAAAACTGATCTAGCAAAGGCTAAAAGCAGGTTCAGAATGGAAAGATGCCACGACAATTGCAGTCAAAAGGATAAAGGCTAATATTCAAAATCTTCCACCATTATCATTGCCAGACCAAGATCTGCCTTATATTTTAGAAATCGATGCATCTGACCAAATTTGGGTGTCAGTCTTACTGCAAAAACACTCTAAGCAAGAAGAAATATGTGCATATACTTCTAGTACATTCTTTGATGCTGAAATAAAATACCCCTTATCTCATAAGGAAATTTTGGCTGTCAAAAAAGGAATACAGAGATTCAGATTGTTCCTCAAAATTGTTCATTTTACAGTTCGAACAGATCTGAAGCACATGAAAGGTATGCTTGGTAATAAATATTACTTGAACAAGGAAATGCCAGAGTACTAAGATGGGCAGTATGGTTACATGGTTTTGATTTTTACATTGTTTATAAAGCTGGTAAAGAAAATCATCTTGCGAACATGCTCACTAGAGAAGGTACTCCCGTTCATGAACTCAAAGTATTCACTCAAGGTGAATCCTCTTCTTCTCAAGGTGGTAGGAGAAACATATTTTCTGTACAGATTTGTCGTGAGTGCGATCTGCATTTTTGCTTTGATTGTCTAGGAGATAGAGTAAAAAGTCTTCCAACAAAGCTTCAGCAACGACTTCTTCAAGACAGAATGGATTCTTATCAAGGAAGACACAACTATGATTATAACTGCATCATGTTATTTAATCATGTAAATATAGTCATTGGTAATTTCTATCTCTTCACATGAGAAATCCAATTCTATGCATATATTTTTGACCCATCACTCAAATGGAATGACTTTTATGCCATTCATCAGATTGCACGAGCACATTCAAATATTACAATTTGTTTCTACTGTGAGGATGTTCAAAACAATTACAGGATCTGGAGTTCCTGGATGAAGATCTTGTTCTTTTTATATTTTCCAAGAATTTATGCATTGGAGAAAGTCTCTCCACTCTGGTTTATATCAACATTACAACATGAGTTAGAAGAAGGTGCATTTGCATTTAGCGTGTTCCAGTTTAACTTGTTGTGGAAGGGTGCAGTAGTCAAGCCTAACCTTGACACTAGCCAAGTCTTGGATTTTGCTATTGAAAATAATTTCTTTGGTGAAGTTTCAATTCCCGAATGTTTTTGCCAAAGATACTTCAGACAATCATTGTTTTCTGCCTGTTTCCGAGAGAATCCTCCAACATGGATGGAGAGCATTTTTCCGTATGGTACAACTTCAAATTGAAGCTTTCCTGCATATCCCGATTGAGGCTCCAATAACAATAATGACCATGATGGATTTGATTCTGAATTCTTTGATTCTGATCATAGTCCTCCAAAATTACTTTAAGTTCAATCTTTCATGGGTTCTCGTGAAGAATCTCCACTTTGTAACTTTTCGTACCATAATAATGGCCCACTAGTTTTGTCGGCCATTTGTTTTATATATTTATGTCATTTCTTTCATGGGTTCTTTCAATAAAGAATATCCACAGTGTGATTTGCAAATATTTTCCGTAAGATCTCAATCTCTTTTAGAGATATGTCGTAGCTATGTCATAAGGGTCGAAATCTTATCCCAAAGATTCCTAGCTTCCTTAGAAGGCTCTCGCCTCTTATAAAAGGAAGGAGGATTTCTCATTGGAGGCATCCGGAAATCGAGCCCGGAAGATCTTTGCAATCCTGTGTTTCAGAGTGATAATATAATATCTATTTGGACCATATATCTATATTGTGCGCTTATGTGTATGCTTCCATTACATTTGTTGTATTGTTGATATACTAGTTTGCATATGCTGGAGTACCCAGGAGCCTTGTAGTAGATTTCAATGTGATATATATATATATATATATGAACATCTTGCCATAAAGTAATTTCCTTCATTATCAACTATGCAGGAGCTTAATCATTACATTTTAATCTAAAATTTGAAATATAGTTCAAAAAATTCCAATATAAATGTAGCACAAACAATTTTTAATATAAATTTACCACAACTTAAAAATAAGCAAGAAGAATACCTCCTTCTCTTGATTGATGAGTCTAAGGGAGGATCCCAAAATCTTTGGCAACTTCACAGTTACCCAACTGAGTCTAACTACCCCACCACTGTGAATAGCCTCTCTGACTCCCAAGTTCCAGAAAACTCATTAGAGTTTCCTAGCGCACATGCCCAAAACTCCAATAACATAACATCAACATGGTATAATCACCCACCGTAGCCCAGTAACCTTCTCCACCCAACTTCCCCCTCTCTCCTTTCCCCCAAATTCTCCTCCCCTTTTCTTGAGGTTTCTTCCTCCTTAAGTTATCCCCTCAAACCCCATAGTTGCATCCGCCTCCTCTACTTTGCACACCCCTCAATAGTCAATCAATTAAACTATTTAATAATCATGACACACCATTCAAAGACAAATTTATAATATAATAATTATAACTCAAATCAAGAAGAAACATTCCTCCAATTATACCATGAACTTAAATTTTCTCAAGATTTTAAATGCCTCACCTACCAATTGTTTCTTACTCTTAACCCATTTACTAATATTATTTCATTAACCTTGATTTCCTAACCCTAATTATAATCAACATGATCAAGGAATCCAGTAAGAATGATTAATATATATAATAAACCAATAAGCATACTATCACATGTGTGCAAGGTGTGGGCACGTAGCTAGCATACACATACCTCATACGTATGCTAATAATAGAAATCATGCAATTCATTAGTTCTCCATTTTGGATGTTCATCAACAATCACGTGAAACATAGAAATAGAATCCGAATGTGGGGCATTCCATACACCCACCCTTCAAGAAGCTATGCCTCGAAGTTAGAGTCAAAAGGGCATATAAGCAACCATTGAGAAATAACAACAATCATGCATTAATCAAATTCTTCATTCAACACTCTGCATTTCAACACTACTAAATAGAACCTAGATTCACCCATCCCCCCTAACCTACTTCCACTCCCATCCTATCCATCCTCTGCTAGAATACTCTATGGTGTCGGCTAAAATCCAAAGGCAAAAGCGTTGACTATGTTGACCTAACTTCCCCAACAGGCAATCGACAGTCGTCATCACACGTCTAGGGGAGCGTGTCCACCAAAACCCTCCCAAAACTACAGTTTTGGAGGATATACACAGTGGGAAACTCCTTCACCCCTCCTAATAAATATAGGGTTGATCCTTAGTATAAGTCGTATCGTGCCACCATTGTTCTTGGATTTTTGTCATCGAATAACCAAATGGGTAACTGCATTACCTACTACACACAACGCTTGCCCACATGTCATAAAATATTTATATATAACCAATAATTCATTCGCATTGAATATTCCAATCATATCATTTTACCCTCAATGTCCATGACATTAGAATTAGCCTCATTATCATAAAAAACAAAACAAAAAAAACAAACTTGGCTAGAACTAGCCCATGTATCTGCAAGTTAGCTTACAAGATCAAATAATCAACTATAATTACCACATTATATGTATGCCATCACCAAAATGTAACAATTGTTTTTAGCAATATGTAAAATTATCATTTTATAAGCATAATTTAAGTTGGTATCCATGTATCAAAAAGTGCATAAAAAGGGGGTAATATGATATTGTAACCATAACGACGTGAAATAATAAAATTTTCGTGTAAATCCACACGAGTATAAGTAGGTCCAAAATGTTAGTTCCAACAGTATATTTGAATCTAACATATAAAGTAAAGATGTGCAAAATAAAGTTTAAATGTTCCAAAATCAAACTATTGCAGGATAATCCCAACATATGGTTTTTGCATCCCCCCAAGTAACAAATCCTAGGCTATATTTGTCCCATGAGACCTTAACATGGTCGACAAGATAGTGCCTAAGTCATTGAACCCTATGATCCATTATGTGTAATGGTTCGACCATAAAACTTCCCTTGTCTGAGACCTGCAATTCTCTCCAATGAATTTTGTTAGTCTCATTAGCCACATAATGTCGTAATAAAAATATATGAAATACATTATGAGTTTTGTGCAAGTGGGGTGGTAGTGCAAGATGATAGGCGATTGGTCTGATTCTATCTAGAATCTCAAATGACCCCATAAATCATGATGATAACTTTGTCCCCTTTCCAAATTGATTGGTACTTTTATTTGGTTGGATACAATAAAAACTTGATCTTCAACCTCATGACTTCTATCCGTTCTATGCGCATCGACATAACTCTTTTGTTTATCTTGAGCCTCCTTTAATTGTTGCATAATCTAAATCACCTGCTCTTCCATTTTCTAAATCAACTTAGGCCCAATTATAACTCGGTCTTCTAACCTATACCAACTTAATGGTGTTTTGAATGGCCTTCCATACAGAGCCTGATATGGAGGCATCCTAATGGATCTATGGTAACTATTGTTGTACACAAACTCTACCAGAGGAGTATATTTTTCCCAATGGTTCCATTGGTCCATATCATACATTCTAAGCATATCTTTCAACACTTGATTTACCCTCTTTGTCCGCTCATCTATCTTGGGTGACAATATGTACTTAAGTTCAATTGAATCCCCAATGCCAACTGCAGACTTGTCCAAAATCGCAACGTAAATCGAGAATACCTATTAGAGATTATTTTCTTAGGAAATCCATGGAAGCATATGATCTCATTTATAAACGCTCGTGCCACATCAGACGTCATATCTCAGATGGGAATGAAATGGGCAGTTTTGGTAAGATTATCCACTACAACCAAAATAACATTGTGTCTCCGTGTAGTGAGGGGAAAACCCACCACAAAATCCATGGAAATGAAATCCCATTTAGACATAGGAATGCCATGTTGTTGCAAAAGTCCTGCCAAGTGGTGATGATCAGCTTTTACCTATTGATACTTGTTGGAAGGGACCCTTCGTGCCTCATAACTATCATCGTTATATTATGTATAACATATTGTGTGTAAATGAAATCTTAATGAAAGAGTATTTGGAGTAGGTGTAACCGCTCCAACCATCTTCATATTGTATAAATACCCATTTATACAAGAATACCCATTTGGACATCCTTTCTCATATTCTGTCTTGATGGTTCAGTGTGTGGATTATGCTCTTCTTGAATGTTGGTTGAAGCCGAGACTTCCAACATTGGCACAGGTGTCACCCTCCATTCGGTAAAGGTGAAAGAAACAACAGATTGAGAGTGAATCGAACCTCAAAGAAATCATGATGTGAAATAAAACCTGCAAGAAAAGATTAAAAGACTACTTGTGTGTTGATAGAGAAAATTTCTTGCGAGAAGAAAGATAAGACATGGTTATTTTCTTGATTTTCGGTTGTTTGATTATTTGTGTTAAGATCGTTGCTGTAGAATTCAGTGTCCATAGAATGGTCACCTGATGCTTGCAAACCATTGTATACCTCCCTTGGTTTTGATTATTGAGTATATTAAAGCGATCACGGAGAGCTAATAGTATTCTTGCACATCACACCGCAAGCTTATTCCTACGAATATTTTGCATGAAGTGGAGAAAAATTTAATACAGCTGATGAATTAATGCATGTAGATTATGTATGTTGGGCATGGCCGACCAAATATTCAGTGAGAAAAGCGTGTTGTGCATGCTTCAGAAAGTTGATCGGTGTTAAGAATTAGACCAATATCTTGCCATTAAAATAATGTAGACGATTAGTTTTCCCATAGACCAGAGAGTTTGTTGACCATACTCCTTCAATCAATGTCCACTAGTAGAAAAAGTGAGATAAATGACTAAAAAAACTACTAAAAATTGCATATAAATGACTAAATTTAGTCACGTGACCAATAGTCATTTATTGCTAATCACTTATAATGCGACTAAATACAAGACTAAACAATATTAGTCTTTTATTGGTTGTTTTGATTGATCATTTTGGTCATATATTTAGTCATTGTTTTAGTCATTGATTGCTTTTAACTGGTCATTTATTTAGTCATTGATTGTTGTTAACTGGTCATGTATTTAGTCATTGATTGCAGTTAACTTGTCATTTAGTTAATCATTGATTGTAGTTAACTAATCATTTACTATTGTTAAATGGTCATTTATTTAGTCATTGATTTCTATAGATAGGACAAGGAGGAATCGAACCACCAACCTCCTGCCTGTAAGGCATGTGCTCTTCCATTGAGCTAGTACATTTTAAGGATTGGGCAGAGGAGCTACTTTGTCTGTTTGATTAGTGAACACTACTTTATATTTAATATTTGTTTTCATAATAATGCTACAAGTAAATAAGATCACATAAATTTCAAAACTAAGATTCTTTTTCTAACATTTGACGGCTAGATAATATCTAGAACATGAAGCCTGAGGGAACTTTAGATCAGTTGTCTTCAAGGATTCCCCTGCAACTTCTTAGCTAACAAACTTTGGCCAATTTCATAGCATATGTACACAAAAAGTGAACACTAAAAAAATGAATAAAATTAAAGACATCTACAGATACAAAATTAAGATAATGAAAGATAGGAAAATCCACATACTCGAGTTTAATTTGTTTCATAGATAAGATAAGATTACTCAAGGTAGAGGAAAATCCACAAACTAGGTCAATTGGACTTAAAAAGTAAAATTAGTGTAATTCAAAGTGGGAGTGCAAAAGAATTTCCTATATCTAATCCAACCATAACAAGAAAAGATCTAAAACTAAAAAAATAACCCAAGAGAAAAAGGGACAGTCACATAAAAATGAAATGAGTATATGTGAAATCTCAATCTCAATAAGAGCATGGAATACACAAGATAATTAAGTATCCCGTGAATAATACTTTGCTACTACCATATATCAATTTTGGTAGACTCCAACGGAAACAAATAGAAAATGCATGACTAGTGCAAACAAAAAACAATGAGGTTCACATGCGGGAATACTGTAAAAAAACTAGCACTTACTTACCATGTATTTAAGAGTATCCGGATATACTCAATGTTATGCTTCCTTCTTGGTTCTACATATTCCTGCACCCACTTTTTCACCACTAAACATGACCTAGATTGAGACAAAATTAGAATAACTACAATATTTAATGCACATGGAAATTTTGAATATAGATTCATTGATTATGCACTGAATTTTTATTGTTCAAGCACACAACAAACTAACATTAATAAAAGATTCGAAAGGTACTATAATAAACATAATCTTAGGTTTTCATAGAAATTATAGTCAAGGATTATAACATCAATTAAGCATTTGTATTCTACTATCTCCTGAAGTGCACAACAAACTCACCTCAACAAAAATACTCAAGCTCCATTGTTGTATTCAACAGTGAAATAAATTCCACCTGAAAATCAATAAAGTCAATAGTCTAACATAATATATATCAGTTTTAACCAAAAAAAGAAAGAACTCGTAGAATAGCACAAAACCCACAAATTAAAAGTTGTGAAGAATACATCATTATATATAGATGATTATACAAGTACAAAAACTAATCTAAATACCTTTTCACCACACTTTGTGGCAATTTCTGGCACAACACCAACAATATTGGAAGCAATTAGTGCATTCACTCATCCAGGTTTGAGGTTAGATGAAGTTTTGTTCATAAAGGAATCTTCATCTTATGTTCATACCAATGAATGTAAATTAGTTTCAGATATCAGTTATATATGAAATGAGGTTTCATGAATGCCCAAAATAGACCAAAATCAATCAATGAAACCAAGAGACTCCATCTAGCCCTCATCCTTAAGAATTAGAAGTTAGGGTTGTTACTGTATTTTGCATTACTTCAAGAATCACTAAAATATATAGAATTATATCATTAGAAAATGAGCTTTACATAATCCTCTACAAATTTTATTTTATACATCTTACCATTTACATGTGAACCAAGTGCCAAACACTACTGTCTCGAAAAGGCAATAATATAAACATTTCAGAACTTAATATGTAATCATATTTATGTGCTTCATAACAAAGCCAAGCAACACTAGCAACAAAGAAATTCCATTTGTGAAATTGGCCTTTAGTATTACAAATAATATCAAGAGTACATGTAGAAACATCCAAGTTCATGCATACCACTACCTATTCTATACTTCAAAGTTCATTGCATAGAGGGATACAAAAGGTAGGCATTTTGGATTTGATGCACCACTACATACAAGAGGAGATATATAACTCCGATTTGAAACACATAAACTAGGATTTCCACAAGTTGTCAACACTAAAACAATATATCCAGTTCCATGTAATTTCAAAACATTTCTTGGGAGTGCCGGACAATTATGCTAACCTTCTTCTTGAATTCATCTCTGTGCTCTCGCCATTCTTTCTGCATGCATATTTTAGAAGCTAATCAACACCTAATTGAGAGATGAACATATAGCCAATACATTGCTATCAAACAAAAAGAGGGAAAAAGTGGAATAGAAAATTAAAAAGCATTCCTGAAGATCCAACTTCATGATTTCTTAAGGAAAGTAAGAAATCCATGATCAGATAGGGGCTTCTCAAAAAAAGATGAGAAACATCTTGACCGAAACTCCACAATTACCTCTTCAGGAATTGAATAGGACCAAAAGAACTCATTTGAATAGAGTTTAAACATGTATATTCAAGCTGCTTTAAAAGCATTTACCACTCACTTATATAGGAATTTTACTCCAAATAGCTCTATTAAGATTTAGATGCCCCATAATTTTAGCTACTTTCCACTATGTAATGAATCATCAGAGGAGATTAAAAAGGATTTTCCAGACCATAATAAAGGGTTTGATGAGTAGTGGACTAATATCTTCCTTAGAAAGGTTGTGTCCACATGGCTCCATTAAGGTTTATATATATGCCCTATAGTTTTTAGTAACTTGCTACTTCGCAATAAATCATTACAAATGATTAATAAGGACATGCCAAGTCCTACATAGAGTTTGAAAAGAAGACTAAATATGTACCAATATTAATTGTGTATTTACATGACAAAACCTAGTTAGTCTGAAGCAAGTTCTCTTGTCATGCAACACAAATATTGTTATCTTCCTCACAATTTATTGATATATCACAAAAACCCTAGTTCACCAAAAGAAAATCCACAATTCTATAGATTCAAGTACAACTGCTCACACCTTTACATTTTCTACTACAAAATTTACCAAAAATACATACATTTAAGCATTGCTTACCACTGCATCTATGTTTGCAGGTGATTCATCATTTGGACTATACAACATTGATACTATACTCAATTGAATAGTCTCCACCTGCAAATCATATCCATAAGTAGTTGAGAAACTACTACCATATATATTTATGACAACATATTGGTAAATAAGTAAGTTAAATTTAAATAAAATGCATATATCTACTGTGTGCATAAGTGACCATCATTCACTAGCAAGCTCATAGCCATTTGGATCATTCCTTTCCCTAAAATCAGGGGAGAAATCCCCCGGTAGAGGAGGGGGAAATGGCTAGGTAATATTGTATGAGATGGATGAAATCACATTAGCTAGTTCACCAAGGTACATATTAACATCAAATAACATACTTATTAGGTAAAAAGAGAAACATCAAGGTTATACTAAGACAAGCAATGATAAAAGTGTGTGAGTCATCATGAAAGTGTAAATGTAATATCTCATGTTAACATACCATCCTTCCATAAAATATGTTAAGTAAAGATGAGGGTTGGAGATGTCACAACACTAGGGGGTGATGCTTTGTCTCTGGCTAGGCATATCAAGTACCATGGACCATCTCGTACTACTAGGTGAATCTACGGCCACTGTTATATAGTGAAACCACTGATCTCATCTAATGACAACTGATCAACATTTACAATTTTACCCCTTGTTGAAATATGGGTAACAATATGAACTATGGAAGAATGAGAGAAATTTCATCTCATAAGCAAAGTATGCATGAGAGTTTCCTAAGAGATTTTGAATGATAGTTGTAAGCTATCAGCAACACCAGTTGAAACAATTTTTAAGCTATCAACATATTATCCCAGGAAGGTAGATGAAATATTATATAGATGGACAGTGGGAATTTGACTTATCTAACATTCATTAGATCAGAGATCAACTTTGCAGTGAGTGTTCTTTCAAGGTTGATTAATTTAACAAACCTTGTGGATTGGAGGTTGCAAGAAGGATTCTGATATAAATTAAAGGAACAATGAATTTGGTGTTAAGTTTCCCAAGAATGACATGGCCAGTTTGGCAGGCTTAATTCAGGATATGCATTTAATCTGGGTTCAGGTGTTCTTTCATGGACTAGCAATAAATAGGCTATGGAAACACTATTTTCAATGAAGGCAAAGTACAAAGTTGTGGTAGGAGCTACACCTGAAGAAGTGTGGCTTATTAGAATTCTTAATGATACAGGTGTTCAATAGAGCATGCAAAACCCATGTAATGTGATAATCATAATGTGTTGACGCTGGCAAAAAACTCAATTTTCACTCAAAGACAACATATAGAAGTTCACTAGCACTTCATTTAGGACAAAATGAAAAAACAAGGAAAATGAGTCGTTCTATTATTTTTCACATGTTCAGCTAGCTAATGTATTTGCCAAGCCTTTATCAAGGACAAGTTTGTAAATTTCATGACATGGTTAGTGCAAAATTTCATGAATTGGTCATTAAGAAGAGATGATAGAATATTAACCAATGTTTACTTAAGTTTGTACATAGACTAGTTATAAAGTCATTGTGACTTTAGACAAGTAAATAAAGCATATGCACATGTTAATAAGAGATTAAAGCATGCTGCCATACGTTTGAGAGTTCGGTTGTTATGCCCAAAGCAATGCACATAAAGTCATCTTCTTTAATACAATAAACATATCACATTCTGTGCATTTTTTTCTCTTTCTTTAATCCCTTTGCTCAACAATATATTCATATGATCAACAAAGACTGAGGAATGAAGCACAAATTCATCACTAACTATCATAAGGCAATACAAGAGATGGAAACTCTTTATACATAAACATCCTACATACAGAATGGTCCAGGAACACAGCTGCTCACCCAACAAATACATACTTCTAAATGGCATGACTTAAATCACTAGCCTCTTCATAAAGTGGTAAACCCAAATTAAACACCATCACCTTTGGCGACATGGCTAAGTCACGTCAGAGTCTTGATAAAATAGAATACAAGACAAGCAATACCATATTAACTATTTTGGGGCTAACAGACATCCTACAGGCTAGCACAAAGGAGAGACCAACATATCAACACCAAAAATAAGAGGTTGCAATAGATTGATTTACTAATGTTGTGTTCTAAATAATATAGGGTAGTCCGAATACTCCTGAAAATATATAGCCCACCGGGATAAAAACTTGAAAATCTCCTTATATTTTGAGTTATTGATTGAAAATGGTTGGACAATTTTTTTGATTCTTTAAATGTAGATGTTTTATCTTGACAGCTAGATATTATAAGTAGGCATCCGTATTTATGGGATGTGGCAATATTATTACCCCGAGCCCTACTAAAGAGCTGAGATTTGATTTCAATTGGTGTAACAACATATTGATAAATAACATTTGATCTTATTTCTAATGAATATATATTGAACATCTTCATAATTGATTTTTTGGAAACTACAAAATGGCTCCAGATATTGCATACACCTATTCCTACAAGCCATATTATAGTATGCCTAGATTTTAGAAAATACTGATTGCCAAAACCTTTTAGAGTGCCAAAGAGGATGGAATCTGCACATCTTTAAAGATAAACAATGCTTTATTTAATCAATTAGTAACAACAAAAGAGCACAATACATTACCCTAATATGGATGAACTTGTACATGACATGTCAACTAACAAATCATTTTCTAGCCATGATGTACCAGCACAATCTTTTAACCAACATCTACAAGATCAAACATTTAGAAAATTACAATCGCCAAAATCCATTTAGCAAGTGTGAATTGAATATGCCTAGTGAAGAGAACACATGCCTTCTAAGACAAGTTCTATCCGGGACAATGGAAACCATTGGAACTAGAACAACCTTGGTTGGGTATATTAATGTCCTTTCAACGAGTTGAATATAATCCTCACATCCCTGTTTCCTTTCATCCTTCATTGTAATATATTAAGAGGGGATATCAATCTCATCCCACTTAAAGCCACTCTTGTTCACATTCGAGCTTAATTGTTCCACTTCTCTAGCTCTACCAGCAAGGCAATCCTAGAACTTTAAAGATATATCAGATATTTCATTCACTGACATAGGAATGTCACGTTCAATGCTATGGCAATAGCCAATAGTGTCTACCAGAAAGCAACATATATTTATTGAAAACACACCTTTGATAAAGCTGACTTACAAAATCACTAGGGAAACAACTTGTAAGCTTTCCCCTCATGTCATGGGGAGTAACAAAGACTGTAAAGAATTCAAAAGAAACAATAAGAATACTATTGCAAATAAACTAAAGCATAACCACCAACTCAATTTGACTCAATTTGAGAATAAAAAACTATTCACACTATCTGAGACTTTCCTCTAGTGCAGCATCATGATAGAAAATATTAATTCATTCACAATAACAAAAAATCAATCTATGATGACAACATGCAAGGATATATGGTGGCTAATAGTTCATAGCAATGGCACAAATTCCAAATATGATCAAACAATGATATTAGGCAGTCAAAATAATTCATTTACAATAACATAAAATAGAGTTTGAGTATGGCATATTACATGATGAAAACTAGCTTAGTTAGAGTGGAATATATGATGGCAACAGGACAAATAATTACAAAATAATTATCGCCATATTTTGGATCCTTCAACATTTACAACACCAGTGCAAAAAAAATGTAGACAAGAAACTGGAGACAAGCACAACCAGTCTATGGATTGGCTGAAGAATACCTCATATCTTCATCAATGTACCATGCTAAGATAAATTTCATTTCTCTCTTGCTTCTTATTCAGTTCCCGATATCAATCATCTTACATTAAAATAAACAAGAGAGTAAATAACATCATTGCATTCCATTTTGTTGAATCTCCTCTATGCCTATGTATCTAGCAATATTCCAAATCTTAATTAATCCTGTGTTGCTTAACCTTTATCCAAAAACTAGATTCTTCCTTAATAAATACCAAAAATATTAATGATTGTAAGAGGAGAAGTGTTGCAAATATTTTTGTAGATTGAAATATTTTGTGCAATGGTGTTCAAGAAACTTTGACAAAGTTTGAAGTTTGAACTAACAAAATACAAAACTTTCAAGATAAATATATAGTAATCCATAAACATACGAAGGACCAAAGAATTATTTAATTGATTAACTTGTTTACGGATTGGCCTATAAAGCATCTACGAGTTTAAATACTTGTTGCATCAAATCACATTGATTTAATGTCTTGGAATTATTAATTTACTAGGGAACATATTTCAAACACATTTTGATGAAGTAAAATATTATGCACTAGAAAGTGTTAATTTAACAGAAAAGCACAACCGATATTTCTAACTTATTTAACACAGTGTCTTAAAACTTAGACTTGGACGTGGGTCAACTTGAACTTGGCTTTGGCTCAGTCTGGTTTGAATTTTATGACTTCGTTACTAAAAAATACATAAACCATTAAACTTTTAGTGAAACAATATTAAACTAAACTATTCCTTAATCGAGAGTTCAAACAAAATTTCCCCTAAAGCGATATTAGCATTAAACCCTATGAGGAATAGTTCAACCTACATACCACAGCTTTAGCTAAAATAGCTTCAACAACTTCCCCCCTTCTTGTAAATATTAACTTTGGAATGGTTAGAGTATCCAAAAGGCCCTACATTCATCTCTTTTGAGAACTTCAAACCTTATATTTAGATGCTCTTATAGGACTATAACTAGTTTGATTATCTCTGTTTTAGTTCAACAATGGCTAGAATTGTATTCTTCATACCCAAAATTGAAATTTTCACAGATATAATCCGATCCCAAAAAAATTCACTTATAAATTTTCTTTTTCCCGAGACGATTACCTACAATAATCCTAGAAGACGACAAGAAAATGCTAGTCCCTCAAACTTCCCCAAAACCCGTGATTTCAAAAATGGAAGAAAAAACTTGAAAAATCTCGTAGAGCTTGATTTCGACAAAATGAAGCCTTATTGATTCGAATCCTCCAATTTTCACTTGATTGAGTTGTACATCGTTGGCTTCCTGTGACCTACGAAACTAAAAAATAGGACAATAGTTTCTCTTCAACGACCTGATTCACCAAACCCTAAAATGGGGATTTAAAGCCAAAAACACAATGAAAATGAGCTATAGAAAACTGGGGTTTCAGTGCACAGACTGATTTTAGTGCTATTCCCCTCTTGGTTCTGTGATTCCAGATGGGTAAATATTTGCTTGAATTGTGGTTCCCGTTATTAAGTGTATAGAAAATTTCAAATCAAAGATTGTGAAGGCTCATTCCAACCTAGAACTGTCGTCCTTAGATTCTCGCCAGAATCTCCTTACCCCTTTCCATCTAGATCTTGGGAGTTGCCGTCATTAATATCCCCCTTAGCATAGAGAAAAGAGTTATAAAGAGTATGAGTTATGTGGTTTCAATGGAGAAGAGTACACAATAGATCACCTTTTTTCATTTAGTTCCCAGTCTCAGAAACACTTGCAAATAAAAACAAAAAAACAGAGAAATTAAGAGATTTGTTGACCACATTCAAAAATATCACCCGAAATCAATTGATATGCCAATAATACCCATTCAAATTAGAAGTAATCCATCTCTAGGGACAAGGATTACCGCTATGCAATTGAACCATTCCTTTCGAGCACTCTATCACTTGATCTCCTCATTCCATACCTGCAAGAGAGAGATCCAGTCGAGCCCTTCCGATCTTTCAGAAAACATTGACAATTAGGGTTTCGTTTTGATCTCTCAAATGTAAAGGATGGAATAATATTTTGGACTATTGAAAGGCAAATCCATTGATTTAGACATAGAAAAAAAATTCCTCAATTACTTTTCTCCTTTAAATTTGTTGATATTATTATATTATATATTAATATAATATATTATATTAAAAGTTTAGTATATTAATATTATATATTATAGATAATAAATCTAATTTATTAATAATTTAATCATTTTTATTTATGTGATTAATTATTTAATTGAATTTTTTATCTGATGACAAAAATAGTCATTTTTTGTTGCTCTAATTTAGTCATTTTTAGCTTAAAAACAATAACATGAATTAACTTTATTAGTCACGTAGTCATTTATCTTAGTTTTTCTACTAGTGGTCAGTCGACTCGTTGTCCAAGGCAGCATGTTGACTATACAAATTGCTTGACTAATTTAATTAATTATCCATCAAATTCATGGCTATCAATGTCTACTATGCAACTATTGATCTTTTATGGTTGATGGATTTAAATGTACATGCCTCCTTGAGCTTCCTCGACTCCAATTCCCATTGAGAGAGGGCCAAAAGATCATAGCATCGACGATTGAGGGATCGACTCATTGAAGAAAATTCATCACTGAAGTTGCCAGTCGTAGTTTGACATGATGTCGATTTTAAACATTGATGGTCATTTATTGGAAAGTCAGTCGACCAAAATATTAGTCGCCCAAAGAAGCCAACCAACCACACTGGTTGGTAATTTGTATCGATGTATGCAAAGAGCCAACTCATTTTGAAGGATTTGAGGCATATAATATGTTGTAAGATATCATAGGAAGTTGGTCAAAGAAGCCGATTGACTCTAGTCTGTTGGTTGAAGGAAGTGGAAGATTAATTGGAATATAACCCCTAAAGCATTTATTGATGAAATCCAAAATAGACTGTTATAAGAAAAATACAAAGTGATGTTGCATGCTACCTATGAGATACCATGATCTGTGGCTACGATGTAGACTATAATGGGCAACTGCTATGTTGTTTTCCTACTACATTTGTTGTGGTTGATGTGCAAGTTCTATGGTCAATGTGGAAATGTTATTGTTGCCACAACAATGAGTCTACATTAGTATTGTAGCCAGTAAGAAGATTGTTCTGTGAAATACCAGTCGATTGCATAATTTATGTGTACCATTCTTGTTATTAAAATTATGTTTGCATTAGTTTAAAGAGGTCCTATAGTGCACTGCATATGAATTTGCATTAAAAAACAACCCAAACAATCAACACCAGTTAACCGAAGAGCACCTAGTTAACAGTCAGTCGGAAAAAGCACCTAGTCGATCATACATGGGCATGTAATAGGTAAAAGTTATTTGGAGAAGTCAATCGACCAACATCCCTTCAATTGACTAACAATATGTCAATCGACTAACAATATGTCAATCAACCAACATCTTGTCCAATCAACCAACGTGGAAAATTAACCTACTTTATTTGAAAGGTTAGCCTTTAGTGAATTGTTGGCACATTGATCAAAGTAGTAGGACTATTGTAATACCTAAAACCATGATTGTAATTAGAAAATTGATGAATAATCGACTTGGCTTAAGAAAGTTATTTTTTCTAAAGGCATGCTGAGTTGATGTTGCTTATGGACCCTTGTGGAATTATAAGTTGGTCATTGAGTCATTTTACTTTAAGTCAAGTTGAACTTAAGTCGGGAAGATAAAATGTTGTTATATATATGTGGTCGAGTCTTTATTTGTGTTGATTTGTGAATACTATGGAAGATGTAAGCAAGAATATATTGTTGAAAAAGTTAACAAGGACAAGTGTTTGAACCTTACCCTTGCTTCATATTTGATAAAAGAGATTTTTATTAGTGCGGAGGTGAAACTCTTTTTAATGCAGAAGTGTAATTTTGCATGTATGCATTTTTTAATGCAGAAGTGTAATTTTGCATGAAAAGTGAATCAAGGCTTTGGAACCCTAAAAGGCACCCAAGTGTTATAAAAAAAGTAGAGGGGGTAAAGGTGAGGATTGATGAGACATGTGAGAAGTAAGCAGTCGAGAAGACAAGATAGAGAGAGGGGCGCATATCTGAGAGAGAGGGGTGCACTTCATCTAGAGGAGAGGGCGAATTCATCGATAGATAAGTTTGCCTCTAAGAGAGAACAAATTCACCAACAGAGACAGAGAGGGAGAGTAGCCAGCAATGGAAGAGGGAACGAATCCCAAGATAGTTAGAAGGAAGAGAGGGGCTCACATGGCAAGGCATCTTCAATAGTGATAGGACAAGAAATCTAAGGCTGGGATTTCCGAGATAAGTCTGTGTAAATACTGTAATACATCTATGTATTTCTTCTAAAATATAATAAAGAACTTCTACTCTCTCACTGGTTTTCCTGTAAGGGTTTTTCTAGGGTCACATTGACCAAAAATCTCTGTGTCAACTTATGTGTGCATATTGTTGATTTAAAATAGTAAAAGATCTCATGTGTTTCTTGTTATAAATAATTGTTTATGCTGATATATATTCTTCGGGGCATCAGAATTGGGTTGGGCATTAAACATTTGATTTATTGAGACTTGAAACCGGGTTGGGGTTTGAGATTTCAGAGCATTGAAATAAATTTACATGGTATTAAAGTGCAATTGAAAGATCAGATCATACATACACCATATTTGCAAGTATAAATACTAGATTTGTAAGAGAACACACCAGATCTATCATATTTGTGAGAGCAGAGTCCAGATCTGTGATAGAAACACAAGATCTATGAGAGCTGAGATCATATATGTGAAAGAGAGGGATATTTTTGTTCACCAAGGAAAAACTTGGATTTGTTATTCAGTTGTGAAGATCATTGCTACAGGGTTTAGGGTTGAGGATAAGTTAAATGGGGTGGCCAATTTCAGTCCTTGGAAACAAATGATTGTTTTTTATTCTACAAGAATGTGAGTTGTGGGACATAGTGAACAACACACAAGCGAAACTAGTGGTGGTGCCTACAGATGCAACAACTTTGGCAGCTTATGAGAAAAAAGAAATTTAATCCAAGTGGATCATCCTTGATGCAATCAAAGATCATGTGATTCCACATACTACAGGGAAGGATAATGTCTATGAAATGTGGGATTCTTTAACTAGACATTACCAGAGTTCTAACAAAAATAGAAAGATGGTACTGAGAGAGAAACTCAAGAACATGAAAATGATTAAAGCTAAAAACATTACATCATATCTTACCAGAATAACTCAAGTGAGGGATGAGTTAGGAGTAGTTGGGGAGGTGGTTGCTGATAGTGAGCTTGTTCGAAAAGCCCTGAATGGTGTGATCAACCCATGGGCAATGTTTGTTGAAGCTATTATGGCATGGGAAAATATTCCCAAATGGGATAGTCTTTGGGACAATTTCATACAGGAAGAAACTTGGAGATGCTATGTGTAGGGAGTTATTCTATAGGTAATGATGAGGATGGTGTGGAACTTACATCTAAAGGAAAGAAGGGTCCTAAGGGCGGGGCGAATCGGTAGGGGTGAGCATAAAAAGGATATTGTTATAGGTCAAACTTACACCTCTCCGTCCGTGATCACCTTGAGCTGTTGATCACAGAAAAGGACAACTTAGATGGAGGAGCATGTTGACCTTATATGATACTTTGACTTACTCCATTTCCTGACATTACTAGAAAAACCATAAAAACATCATTATGATATATGAGTGCTACTCTACTTTAATAGACTAGCGCCTATACGCTACTCCAGTGTATAAGAGTAGCGCTCAAAGCCTTATAAGCGCTATTCCTTCTCAGCATAGTAGCGCTTAGCATTTAAAAATCGATGAGCGCTAGTTGATAAGCACTAAAGTTGCGCCCTAAACGCTACTTCACTGAACAATAGTCGCGTATATCTCAAAACATGATTAAAAAATAATTAATTTCACGAGGAGGATTAGTTGCTGGTAGTTTCCCAACTTCCCCAACTTCCTCCATAACCATATCTCGATCTGAACTACTTCTCTGATCCTATAAATATAGGGAAGACTAAAGAGAAAGGTTAGATGGATAGATGGAGAAATTTAGAGACATAGAGATATAAAAGAGAAGCTTGCATTGGAGGAGTTGATGCTGAAGATATTCAAGCCAGAGAAGAGCAAGAGCCCAAAATCAAGTTGCAGGAGCATGTCACAAAGTCAGGTATACTTGTACATCAATTTGCATAAGACAATAAAGGTTGAAGTGTCTTTCTTGTTCCAACTTAAATGTTTTCTGAAATAATATCTTAATTTGGATCTGTTTTGGTCAATATTGAATGTTTAACATTGTTTTTGTTTCTTTCAAACTTTATATATTGTCCAAGGTACGCTGAGAAAGGTGTTTGTCTTGCAGGTTTACTGAACTAAAGGTGGATTTGAGGACTGAAAGCGGGATCAAATAAAAGATAGGATCGAACGTCAGTTAAGAGGTATGTTCTCAAGATCTATAACTCATTTCTTTTCATAAATATCTTTGCAATACATTTAATACACTTACCTGTCACCCCATCCAGTTGATAGCATTAGTTTCCTTGCTATAGGGTAGTTTTGCCTGCCAACAGACTGGCGACTCCACTGGGGATAGTTGTGTTTTTTCTCTAGGAAACTTTTTCTTGTTTGTCTTCCCGGAACTGTTTTGACTCCTTTTATGTGTTGAGAAACCCTGTAGGTATCCATTGCCTGTTTTTCTCTACTTCCATCAGTATTTTTGTATCTTTTCAAAGTCAGTTTTTAAACTTTTAAGGTATGAGCGCTACTTTTTTGTACATACAGTAGCGCCCATACGCTACTGTGCTATACATACAGTAGCGCCCATCTCTGCAGGGGCACGAGTTTCCCCACTGCACAATAGGGTACGTTTCCTGAAGCCTTCTGTTAGTGGTCTGCTTGAGTTTTAGCCCTTTTGGTGGTCTTCTGACTTTGCTTTTAGATCTCCTTGACTGGTGTATGAGGTTTTTAACTTTTTGTTAAGTCATAGAACCTTTCTTTGAGTCTTTTTACCGTCTTTTGGATCGCTTGTTTACCTTTGGAACGTTTGGGCTGTTTATAACTTTTTGGAAGACTAGGTTGTGTTTTGTGGTGAGCACTTCCGCTTTTTAGGCCTTGACTGTATGTTGCTGGTTTACAAACCTGTATACTTTTGTATATGCTGTTTGTGGCAATATTTGTCTGCTCTTTACCTATCCTATCCTTTGTTTTAGGGTTTGGTCCGTTTTAGAACATCTAGGGTGTCTTCCGAACTTGTTGTCCAAATCTTCTTGGACTTACTGTCTTCTCTGGTTTCAAGTGTATTTAAAGTGCTTTAGGCTGATTCATTTCTTAGTTCCTTGTGTTAGTAGGGTAATTGGCATCTTGCTTGTCTACTTTTTGCTTGGCATAGTGGTCTTGCTAGGGTTAGATGCTTTAGGTCAGTCCTCTTGTATCTATCTCCTTTGTTTTCTCCCACTTTGTTTCCGAGTTTAGAGGCTTTTTCTTTGCAAAAAACCTGTAGGTCAAGTCTTTTTTGAGATAGTGTCTTGACAACTATAAGCTTAAGAAACATTTTTAGCCATACTTACACATTGCACACAAGTCTTATTTTGCTTTCCATGTTTATAGTTCTTTTTTTTTTATGATAACAGAAAAAGAAAAAAATTTGGTAGTTTAAGTTTAATAAGGCTTATTTTTTGTTACAAGATAGCATAGGTTATTTTGTACAATTTCAAAAAAGAAAACAAAAAGAGATTTAAGTAGATTTGCTCAGTTTTTTCAGTTTGGAAAAGAAGTAAATGAAAAAAATAAAAAGAGCTTTGTTGTAGAAAGCTTGAATTTATGCACTTTTGTTTTCCCCGTTGCAACCACGCCACACAAAAGCACTACCTTTTGAGTAATAACAGCCCTAATTTTTTTTTAATAAAATGAAATAGAAACAATTTTTCTTTTTTAGGGATATACTACACCAACTAGTCTTGGTTAGGATCTTGAGTTTAAATCACCTTAAAACACTCAAGATCACACATTACGCAAAAATCGTAGTTCGACTATCACAGGTAAATCCATTTCACTCAAAGCTTGCCTGGTATCTATGCAGTAGGTCATTGCGAGATCATATTGTTGGGAATACTCCTCCTACTTTTTGTTTCGAGCATACGCCAGGATTAGATCGCGTTTGGGGACTCTTTTGAGTTTCGGGCTCAGTTACCCTGCCCACGCCTTCTGATTCGACCGGTGACTGTTCCCCCAAGAGTTTTCGGTGTTGTGGTATCCTTAGTATCTGACTTTAGGTTCATACACAGGTGACAGTGGAGGGTATATCTGCTGTACCTAAGACAGAAGTGGGAGGAAATCCCTTGCAGGTCTTTGGGAGGGCGGTTGGGTGATTCCAACGCTTGCACGCTTAGTCATTGTATTGTGGACCCCGTGTAACTGTCTTTCTTCCTTCGTTGATCTGTTCTGGGCCCTCATCATCCCAAACTCTTCTCCGGAAGGCATCTTGTTTGCCTGGTTTGTATACTTAGGAATTTTTAGTTGGCGTGCTGTTTTCCCCCTAGTCGTAGTGGCCACTAGGTTCTAGTTTGTTATTTTATATATATAATCACGGAGAATCAAGAACTTCGTAGATCGAGAAGGCTTCAAAACCTTCCACCAGTTAGAACGGAACCTTTACCGCCAGCTAGACGACAGTGGGTAAACCCCAATGTTTCTTTAGAAACCATTCCTGAAACAGAATTTCCTGAGGAAATTTTTACAACGAAAAATCCTGAAATAGGAATTCCTGAGGAATCACCACTTGAAGTTGAGTTTCCTGAAGAACAACAAACAGCAATAGAAAACCCTGAAATAGAGGTTCCTGAGGAACCACAACCGGGTACTCCAGATCAGCGACACTTTAGTTCAATTGAGATTGAAGATCTTACTTTTGTGTAGTATAGCACTCCTTTCAATCCTCCTCTGACCAATCCTAGAAATCCATTTCTGTTACCTGTTGGTTTCCAGCAGCCCCATTACAGTGCATATAATTCCTTGCCCGGACATCTGATGTCTACTCTAGGAGGTGAACAGGGAGTTCCACAAACTCCCACCATAGGTATGAACACTAACACGGTAAATCCTTCTTTTACTGCTACGCCGAGTCAGGCACAGACAACCCTTGTGTCTACTCCGTCTTTCAGTTTTAATACTGGTACATTAGGTATGCCAAGTTCAACAACGATGGCATCTATCCCTACACCTACTGTTGGACCTAGCAGTATAGCCAATTTAGCACCACCTCCTGCTTTTCAACCATTATATCAAATACCCAGTACTTGGATTTCCACACCTGCTGTAGGGCCAAGTGCTTCTGCAACCGTGCTTGTCATGAGTACCATGACCGCACCATCTACATCAGCCACCACTGGTTTCAATACCTTTGCAGGTCCTAACATGAATCAATGTAATATGCCTGCAGGTAATGTCCCTTTTTCCTTATTTTTAGGGGGAGGGGGTAATTTTTTAACCAGCAATATGGCGGGGCTAACACCCAGCCACAGTGGACGAACCCACAGAGCACTAATCCACTTTCATATGGGTGGGGAAATTTCAATAATTCTTTCGTGCAACAACAGATGGCATGGGGCAACCCCTACCAACAAGTAGCTGAGGGCAACCCCTATCAACAGATGGTAGGTGGAAACCCCTATCAGCATATGGCCGGGGGCAACCCTTATCAACAGACGGCTGGGGGCAACCCCTACCAGCAGTTCATGGGTCAAACTATGGGTGGTTCCCCTTTTTCGACCCCAGCTTATCAAGTACTGTCTTACTGGCCTCATTTACCATTTCTGGCAACTTTAAATTTGCCAGATCTTTCCAAACTAACCAGCGATCCAGTGTATCATAATGCTACATGGCCATCAGTTCCTACCAAGTTACCTTCGGACATTCCAAAGTTCGAAGGCAAAGCAGGTGAAGACCCTGGTGACCATGTCTTCACTTTCCACTTATAGTGTTCCTTGAATTCATTAAATGAAGATTCCATTAGATTGAGACTGTTCCAAAGGACTTTAACTGGTGCTGCAGCCAAATGGTACATTGAGTTACCTGCAGTTACATTCTCTAATTTTGGGGATCTCGCGACCGTCTTTTTGAATCACTTCCAGCTTCCTGTTCGGTATGATGCCGGAACAGACCTTTCGTCTACGTTTAGGCAAAATAAAGCCACTCATTTATCTAACCACATTCAGGAGTGGCGAAGACGGAAGAGGCTCATTAAGGCCAACATACCTCCAGAGTTCCTTCTTGAGTGGTATTTGAAATCACTCCTTCCTTATATTTCTAAGGAAGTAACTACATCTGGAGTATCTAACGAGGAAGAAGCCATCCTACGGACCCAGCAGTTAGATCTCGTTTATGCACAATCCGGGTTATTGTATGAGATTATACCTGATGCACCGCGATCAAATACCGATCTGAGTAGACCTAAACCTGGACCACATGCTGACGGCATAATGGGTTCAGTCGACTCTGCAGCTTTCGGAGCATTGACCAAACAGGTTCATGCCTTATTTGTCAAACAATCGACTGCAGATGTTTCTTCTGTCACAACCTCTCCTTCTACTTTTGAGCCTGTCAACCAGGTTCAGAACAATCAAAAGGGCCCTCGGCAGCCCAATAACAAAAAGAAGGGCAAGAAAGGAGAGGGGAACCAACAAAAGCCCAAAAAAGAGAATGCCGAAGAGGGTAACAAAGAGGAAAAGAGGGTTAATTTCCCTTGTAAACTTTGCAAGCAGAACCACCTTACTCACTAATGCCCCCTGCTTGAAGAAGCCCAGAAACTCTTAAGAGAAAAGAAGCCTACCGTACTGAAAGATCCATTCCCTAAAGGGCAGAGCTCAACTTCTGGCACCTCCAACACTGGGGGCACTACACATGCTATGGTTGATCAAACTTGTATTAACATGGTTAATTCGGATGCACTCTTACAAACGAGAGCCAGGAACTATACCCCGGACGCACAGAAAAAGGATAAAGAGATTCCAGAATCCTCCACTCCACTCCACATACTTGTGGACCCAATGCCCAAGATCCCGAAAGGTGTCTTGAAACGGGCATCGCACAATCCCAACACTCGGGCCACTTCCAACTACAACATGGTTGAAGATTTAGCCCAGACCCCTTGTGCCATGTCTACTTTAGAAGTCTTGCAAAGTTGTCCGTTACAACGGAATGCACTTCTGGCAGCTATTGGAAGTATGGAATCCTCTAACATGTCTGCGCGATTTGATATGACGGATGTCAAATATCGGTTGCCCTACCACGTTGCTCTTCAGATTGAAGTTGTTCATGGTCCAATGACCATCAGACGAGCTATCGTAGATGAGGGTGTGTCGACTTGCATAATGTCAATTTCATGTTGGAAAGCTTTAGGTTCCCCCGAGTTAGCCCCTTCTAACACACTGCTTACTGCATTTGATGGCAGAAATTTTCATCCACATGGGGTTTTGCCATCATTTGATGTCACATTGGCCGGTAAGACAGTTGCTGTAGAAGTAGAAGTTCTGGACGCTCCGCTTGATTACAATATGTTATTGGGAAGGAGTTGGACATATGCCATGCGAGCCATTGCATCGACAATTTTTCGAGTTGTTATGTTCCCATTTGAAGGTAAGATCATTATAGTCGATCAAATTTCTTTCACTCAGAGAAACAACCAGACTTCTTCAGAGACCACAGTTCCATTGATTGATCAAATCACCCCGGTTGGTGAGAGTTTAGGAGCAGGACTGTACGGGTCATTAATTGGCACTTTTGACCTACCGGCTCCTACCTTATTCGTTGGTACTGAGGGATGTTCATCGTCTGAAACTTCCATAGTTAGTTTAACAACTGATTCTGGGTTTCTCCCAACTAATACAAACCCCTCCGTACCCACCCCTGTTGCAGAAGTTACCCACCTGGATTCTTATCAAACTGCAACAGAACATATGTTGACTCCATTGGTGTTTGATGAGTCAAATATAGATTGTGCTACTACTCAGTCACCAGACCCGATCCACTCTCTTGATAGTTCAGATACTACTTTACCTTCTGAGGAGGAAATATTAGAAGCCATGACTGACCTGGACCATCCTTGTGAACATATAGATCCCAGGTCCTTCTTGTTTCCTTTTCTTAACTTGATAGAGAGAGGCGAATTTTGTCCAACACCCAGTGAAAATACTAATTTCACTTCCTCACAAGTTGGTTTTGTTGAAGAGAATAGATTGAATACCTTGCTGGTGAACATTTTCACTAGGGTCAACGGAAACATTTTTATTGAAATGGGCTGTTATCTCGATGAGATCATTTCGTATACCAATCTTTTTCGTGATTTCCATAACATCTTTGCCCGACCTCACGAGGAGGATCCAGGCATTGACCCTACCTAAAAAAGTATTACGCTTAGGCTGAAGTACTTTTTCTTGTAACATAGCTGTATATTTTTGTAAAGCTAGTTTTTGTTATGCTCGTTAGTTAATCTTATGTGTGTTTTCGTTTTGTGTACCAGATGTCAACCGAACATTTCTTAGGATTTGCTGATGGCGCCAGTCGCCACACTTGTCAGTTAGCTGCAACAGCTTGGGTCATTTATTCACCCGCTGGCCAACTTGTCTCTTCGGGGGTGGGGGGGTTTGTTTGGGTCCTACCATGAATAATGTGGCTGAATACAGTGCAGTATAGAACTTCTCTGAGATGCTCTCAGTCATGGCATTTCACATTTGGAGGTAAGACTTGACTCACAATTAATTGTATTTCAGCTAACAGGTGTCTATCAGATTAGGGATCCTGGATTGCTACGTCAGTTTCTGCGAGTTAGACTATTGGAAAGACAATTTGATTCTATTATATACGAACACATTCCAAGAAGTTTAAACACATTAGCTGATTCATTAGCAAACTATGTGTTAGACTGGCATTTGCATCATACACTTTCATAAACAACATTGCACACATAAAATTCAAACACATACATATGTAAATAACCGATACTGTATCAAAAAATATATGAGTTTTGGGTCACAAGTCTATCAAGTCAAGTCATAAAAGTACAAAAACTGGGCATAGTAGCCTCAAAAATATATACGTAGAATGTATCCCTCTCCTATGGAGAAGGAGGGACATCATCATCATCTACTGCATTGCGATAGCATATGACTAGCCTAGCTATCTTCCGCAGCACCCTAAGCCATGCCGGGGGCACCCCAACAACATCTTCCTGCATATCAATAGGTATCTGATCCATACGGCATGCAGGAATTTCGTGAGTCAACCGACTCATTTTTCTCTCTAAGGTCCCCAACATAGCATCTGCTGCAGCAATATCAGCTGGCCTCACAAAGATGGTAGGATGTCCCTCAGGACGAACAGGCCCAAGATCTGCATATGACACTTGATTAGCACTTCAAAATTCATTCATAAAAATCAAATACTTGAAAAAGTTTGAAAAAAATAAATAATTCTCAAAATTTAAACATACCAATATCTCCCCAGGCTCCACCTGGAGGAAGCACCAGTTCTGGATCATGACGGAAATCCAATCCAGCATATGGAAACTGCTCGAAAGCGGGCACTTGCCTCTCCCACCACTCCCAGAAATCATCAGTATGATAACGGTAGTGACTTTCCCCACCACCCTGGCGGAGGAATATGTCACCCCAACGGCCTAGTCTGGGCTCACGGGGGTTAACCTGAGGTAGAGGCATCCCCAAACTGATAGCAGGCATCCTCTCAAAGAAGAAAGTACACAAAATACTACCGTACCCAAAATTCTTCATTGTGCCGGATTTGCAACCTGTCAATTGAGATGCAACTAGTTAAATAGTTAAATAGTTAAATAGTTAAAAACTCTAAAAACTCTTGATGTTAGACTTTGTCAACTAGTTAAATAGTTCAAATTCATATATCATTTGAGATTTTTTGCCGCATCGACTAATATTTTGTTGAAGACCTAGTTTTGGCAGAGTATGAAGCTATGATCCTAGAAGCTGACCTTTAAGTCATTTTAAGCTCTTGTTTGGACTATTTAAACCTAAACAAGATTGTCGAGCAAGCTTGTCCTCTTCGAGCTCGTTAAAGTAATCGAAGGCTCATCCACTCAGGTATAGAATTACCCCTTTTCCGGGCCTAGGTGGATTAATTATGGAAAATGTACACTCTAGGTATACTTCTGTATGCGCTAGAAGAGTTCTTCTTCCATTGTTTTATACTTTTTTCGGAGGAGGAGACTAACTGCACGAAAAATGACCTTTTGGAGCATTTCTTTAGGGTTTTCAGGCTCTCTAAACATGAAAATACCATGCGAGCATTCACCTACTCGGGCTTGATGTGAAATCCACGAGAGGGTAAGTAGAGGACTATCTAAGTTTTTCAACTCTATAAACAAGAAAATACCGCCGAGCACAGACCAATCCAGGCTCGATATAAAATCCACGGATAGGTAAAAGGAGGATTGTTTAAGTTTTTTAGACTCTATAAACAGGAAAACACCAGCAAGCATTAATCTGCTTGGGCTCGATACTAAAATCCACGAGCAGATATATGGAGTTATTGTTTAAGTTTTTCAGACTCCTTAAAATTGAAAACACCGGTGAGCAAGAACAGATCTCGGCTCGATATTAAAATCCAGAGATCAGTAATATAGAGTAATCTTCTATCTCTTCTTCGAACTCTATAAATAATGAAGAAGGTCCTGAGTCTTCCTCCCATGGGCTCGTTAAACTTTTTACATGGTTGGATCTATTGAGTTTTCATTCTTTCTTGGACTCATTAAAACAACAAGAAAGGTATTCTTTTATCTAAAAAGAATAAGGGATGGGAAAGACGTATCATATCTTCATTGTCAAAGGCAGTTCAGTCAGTTCTATCCTTGAACACATCACCTACTTTAGTCTATCTTGTCGGTTGGGTTTAGTTTTTGACCTCAGGGTGAACCTTTCCTCCAAGTTGTTTACTCCCCCGGTTGGTTATTCTTCCAACCATATGGAGGGTCTGATAATGTCTCTTACATTTCAAGCTTATGATTTACCCCATTATGTCAGAAACTGCCTGAGTCACCTTGTGTGGTGCTCAATGTTCAAGGATATACCCTGTGTCGGCCATTCTGTAGTTTACCTTGACCTCATGTGTTGGCCTTCCTAGTGTCAGTCTTGTTACATATTATTCCATATAAGCTCTTACCAGTTGAGTGTCTCTCGAGTTGGATGATGGAGGATGCCTTAAGGCCTCCCTTCCAATGGACTTCTTCCCATCGACATCAACTCATTTTACTCTGGGAATGAAGTTTAGAGTTTCGGTTAGTACCTTGGAGATTGTAGTCACCAGTGGCAATTTTCCTCGTTGTTGAATGATGAGAATACATCAATGTCTCTTCTTCGACAGGATTCCCAAGTGTTTGACTCCAAGCCCATCTATTCACACTTGGTGGATCGTACTTGGTACCTTGGACCCCATCATCATTATCAGTGGAAGTCCTCGCATTTGTTAACGGTATACATCAATGACCGGTAATCAAACGATACCCCCCATGTTCGACTGTCAGCTCATCTATTCACATGGTTCAGCTTTGTACCTAGAGTTATTTTGGATCAAGACCTTGGGATTTTTTGGATGACATTACCTGATTATGTTATCACCCAAGTTGCGCAAGACTGAGCCTCACTTATATTCGGCTCTCCATGAGACATAGATCCAGTTTGTTGTTATGGCTATGATCTCTCAGTTTGACATGGATCCACGCTTGTATTCCAAGTGGCCATGCTATATATACATCTCCTTGTTATGTATCGGAGATCATGTTGTATCACACTGCACATCTATATGATGTCAAAGATGTAATTGCTAGCTGACCTTGATCTTTGTTGCAGGTGTTCTTGTAACTTGTTTTCTGCAGTTCTTTGCTCCCCCTCTGGCTTTGGATTATAATGTATTTCGGCCATCGTTTCCCTCTGACCTCACACATTAGGGGGCATCTGTTATAGGTCAAACTTGCACCTCTCCATCTGTGATCACCTTGAGCTGTTGATCACACAAAAGGACAACTTGGATGGAGGAGCATGTTGACCTTAGATGATACTTTCACTTACTCCATTTCCTGACATTATTGGAAAAACCATAAAAACATCATTCTGAGATATGAGCGCTACTCTACTTCAATAGACTAGCGCCTATACGCTACTCCAGTGTATAAGAGTAGCGCTCAAAGCCTTATAAGCGCTACTCCTTCTCAGCATAGTAGCACTCAGCATTTAAAAATCGATGAGCGCTAGTTGATAAGCACTAAATTTGCGCCCTAATCGCTACTTCACTAAACAATAGTCGCGTATATCTCAAAAGATGATTAAAAAATAATTAATTTCACGAGGAGGATTAGTTGCTGGTAGTTTCCCAACTTCCTCCATAACCATATCTCGATTTGAACTACTTCTCTGATCCTATAAATATAGGGAAGACTAAAGAGAAAGGTTAGATGGATAGATGGAGAAACTTAGAGACATAGAGATATAAAAGAGAAGCTTGCATTGGAGGAGTTGATGCTGAAGATATTCAAGCCAGAGAAGAGCAAGAGCCCAGAATCAAGTTGCAGGAGCATGTCACAAAGTCAGGTATACTTGTACATCAATTTGCATTTGACAATAAAGGTTTAAGTGTCTTTCTTGTTCCAACTTAAATGTTTTCTGAAATAATATCTTAATTTGGATCTGTTTTGGTCAATATCGAATGTTTAACATTGTTTTTGTTTCTTTCAAACTTTATATATTGTCCAAGGTACGCTGAGAAAGGTGTTTGTCTTGCAGGTTTACTGAACTGAAGGTGGATTTGAGGACTGAAAGCAGGATCAAATAAAAGCTAGGATCGAACGCCGGTTAAGAGGTATGTTCTCAAGATCTATAACTCATTTCTTTTCATAAATATCTTTGCAATACAGTTAATACACTTACCTGTCACCCCATCCAGTTGATAGCATTAGTTTCCTTGCTATAGGGTAGTTTTGCCCGCCAACAGATATGAGCAAGGTAAAGTGTTTTTCCTGCAACAAGATGGGGCACTATGAGTAGTGTGTCCTAAGAAGAAGAAGAAGAAGCAACATATTGTAGCTTCGACTCAAGTTGATGAGTTTACAAAGAAGTTTGACAAGGAATTTTCCACGATTAATTGTCATTCTCAGACTTCAATAGATGTGGATGAGAATTACATAAAGGAGGATGACAAGGAATTGTCGTTGATTGCTTGTCAGTCATTAAGTGCATCTACTACCAGTGTATGGTACATAGATAGTGGATCGTCTAGCCACATGACTGGTGTTCATGGGTACATTACAGACCTTATTGAGAGATGGTTAGATCTTGAGGTTGTACTTGGAGATGACACCTCTGTCAAGGCAGTTGGACGAGGGACAATCACCTTTTAGAGGGAGTTTAGAGATTCCATGACGGTGAGGGATGTTTTGTATGTCTCAGGGTTGAAGAAGAACTTGATATTAGTTTCCACCATAGAGGATAGGGGACTTGTAGTATTGTTTTGAGATGGGAATGTACTCATTCATCCTAAGGGATCCAGAGATACTATAATAGTGAGGATTGGAGTCCTATGTGGGAAGTTATACAACCTCAAATTTCAGCTTTATCATGCCTTAGCACATAGCAATAGAGACAATTGTGATTTATGTGAGTTGTGGCACAGGAGGATGGCTCATTTACATCATCCAACACTAAGGGTGTTGAGAGAGATGGTGACAGGGTTGCAAGAGTTTAGCACAGAGAACAATGATTTGTGCAAGGGGTGTGCACTTGGAAAGTATGTCAAGACTGCTTTTCCAAGCAGTGACAACAGAGAAGCGGGGACACTAGACTTGGTACATTTTGACCTTTGTGGTTCGATGTAAACTACATCATTGAAGGGTAATGAGTACTATGTGACCTTCATTGATGAATTCTGTAGGAATACTTGGATTCACTTTCTAAAGAGTAAAGAATCAAAAAAAGTTCTTCAGCGGTTCAAAGAGTTCAAAGCTCTTATGGAGAACTAAACAAGAAGGAGGATCTGGGTGTTAAGGGGCAAGTTCATCCTAAGATTCAGTTCAATGAGTTAATGCACTACATGAGAAGTGGGGCACACTTCTTCATGTGAGATTGATGCATCCAGATGGAGGGCGAGTTCATCCTGAAGTCAGAAGATAAAAATAGAAGCCAATGCATGTGAAGAATATATAAATATGTTATACAGGATTGATGAATTCAATGTGAAGCGAATTCTCTTATCCCTTGAAGGCAATGTGCTTTTCTTTGTGCAAGATATTATTATGAGTCTCTCTTCTTTATCTTTCTGTTGCTATGTAATTGCACTGGGGGTGCTTGATGTAAAATAGATTCTCTGCTTTCTATCAATATATTAAGGAAGATTTTCCTGGGGTTTTCTCCCTCAAGTCATAGAGGTTTTACCTAGGGTAAATTCATGTGTCGAATGTGATTGCTTATGCGTATGATTTTTATTTGATTTCAAGTATTATTGTAGCTCTGAATGAAAGATAAAAAAATTAACAAGATGGAGTTAATTTCGGTGATAGGGGCAAAGGTTTCTTTGTAGTCAATTCCTTTATCTTGAGAAAATCCTTTGGAAACTAACCTTGCCTTAAGTATTTCAACACTTCTATTGAATGCATACTTAGTTCTATATACCCATTTACACCTAACAAGTTTTCTTCCTTTTGGAAGAGGTACAAGATCCCAAGTATTGTTCACCATCAAGGGATGATAATATTCATCCATAGTTGCGTCCCAATCTGGATGGCTTGAAGCTTATATACATGTCTTTGGACCATGATTCTTTGAAACTTGAACCAAAAGAGAAGAGGCTCACTAGAACTGAGAACGTGTTCGATGTTGATCTTTGCGATCAACGACAAGATCACCACCTACTTCACATGTTGTACAGATCCATCGAGGAAGTAGTTGTGTTGGTGCGACTGAAGGAAATTGAGCAATAAAAGGTCGATTTTCATCCTTCATATCATCATCAAAAGAAGAAGTTGGAGTAGGAACACTATCAAGGATGTTGGGATTAGAAGGTGGCACAATTGCCGAAGATGGATTTCAAGCTGAAAATGGAACAGATGCAGAATTAGACTCATAGGATGAGATATTTCATCAAATTTAACATCTCTCCTAATAATTATGTCATTGGATTTTGGTTGAAGATGTATATGGCTTTTACATCTTTAGAATATCCAACAAATATGCACTGTTCACTCTTAGGCCGCAATTCCTTTCATTTTTCATTAGGAAAATGAGCCCATGCTTCACTACCAAACACATGGAAGTGGCAGACATCTAGTTTAATGTTACTCCATGCTTCTTCTGGTGTTATACCTTTTAGAGCTTTGGTGGGAGTGCAATTAAGTATGTAATTGGCAAAATTAATGGATTCAACCCAAAATTGAAGACTCAAACCCTTAGCTTGGATCATATAATTAGCCATTTCTTTTAATGTGCAATTATTTCTCTCAACAACACCATTTTGTTGTGGTGTATATGGAACAATATGTTGCATATGGATTCCCTATGTTGTGCGGTAGTTAGTAAATTTGTTGTTTACTTATTCACCTCCATTATTTGTTCTTAACTTGTCTATTTGATGTCTAGGTTGTTTCTATACAAGGGCCTTTCAAGCCAAAACCTTGTCAAACACTTCACTCTTAAGTTTTAAAAAGTGAATCCAAGTGCATCTAGAGATGTCATCAATGAAAGTTAAGAAATACTTGAATCCAGAGAAGGAAGCAGAAAGAAGAAAACCACACAAATCATTATGAAGAAGCTACAAGGGGATCGAGGCATGCCAAGAGGCATGTTTTTCAAAATTGCCCTGATGATGTTTTCTAAGAACACACTTGAGACAAACACCATCTTTTCAAGAGACAAGAGAAAAACCAATCACCATTTTATAACTACATAGTTGTTGCAATGAGTGATAGTTTAGATAACCAGATTGCTCATGCCAAAGTTTTCTCAAGTCATCGCTATGAGCAATAAACACTTAGGGAAAATGTGATGACCCAAAGTTGTTGAATCTGTACAACTTGGTAATATCATCGACAATTCAAGTAGCTAGGACATGCTTAGGATCTTTAAAATACTTGATTAGAACTTGGTGAGGTGTAAACTCTACAGTATTTCCTTCACCGGAATGAGTGATTTGATAGACTAACAACAAATTGCAGGAAATTCTTGGAACAAATAAGACATCATTGAACTAACCATCATATACTTGAATTGTTGCAAATCCTCCAACATTAAGAGATCTATCATCACCAACAAATATTTGTTGGTGTTACATTCACTTAGAGTAGAAAACATGGCTTTGTCCTTATCCATATGATAATATGCTCTAGAATCAACGAGCCACTCATTAGAAGAACAAGAAGATGTATTGAAGGCAAAATTGGAAGCATAAATGGTTTTTCCATGATAAGTAAAGTTATAAGAATCAAGGATGATGTTTTGCTTCTTCATTGTTGCTTCCAAGGCAACCATCTTCCTGAAACACTTGGATTCCATGTGACCATCTTTCTCACAAAAATTTCATTGATGCTCAACCTTCTTACCTTTTGATTTGGTTCCTTTTTCATCATTGGAAGGATGATTTGACTGATAAGGCTTCGAACCCTTGTTTTGCTTATTGTTGCAAGTAGGTTTCTTCTTAGGTTGCTTGGACTTATCCTTCTGTTGTGCCACTAAGGCTTTGCTATATGTACTGGCATTGTTGATCTCTCCAAGATGTAAGAGCTTATATTGTTGTCAAATCAAATCATCACAAAAGGAATCAAGAGTGGGTTCTATATTGTTAGCCCCTCGAGCTTCTTTCATGAAGTAAAAGGTAGATACAAAACAAAATAAGCAGGACCAAACTTGGAAAGAATATGAAAGGTATGTTGCATTTCTTCCTTTATTATGTTGCATTCTTAAACTAAGAGCCTAAGGGTTTTGTACTTAGATATATAGTCTTGAATGTGAGAGAAATCACTTGAATTTAAAGTAACCAGTTCATTTTCAAGTTGGTGACCTTGAATCTCATTGTGTTTACCAAACATAGTTTCCAATTTTTCCCAAGCCTTATTTGGTTCATCAATTCCTCGAAGGTGGAATCGTAACTCATTAGAAATTGACATCCCAATTAACATATGAGCTTTGTCACATTTATTGTCCCATTTTATTTTCTTATCGTCATCAACATGTGTGGTTTCTTTTCCTAAGGTAATCTGGTAAAGTCCCCTACTTTGTAATACATCCTCCATATGGGATTTCCATGTCAATTAGTTGGTACTGGTATGCAGAATGTCACATGGAACAACCATATTGTAATACACAACTAATATGATTCAAAGTAGAAACTAATGGTATAGATGCAAATATATCAAAAATATAGGCAGTTTCAAAGAAAAACGACACTGAAAATGAACCCTGTATGTCAAAGTTATGCCCTTTTGAAGAAAGGCATAAAAAAAGATTCAATGATTCACGTGGAAGGGAAAGGTTGATCCATATGATGATGAGAGAAAAAACGTAGTAAAGAATCCACCACCCTTACTAAATTATCATATAAGCTCACATTTTACAAACAAGTTGATTTAAAATAAGTGACCCACTTTTATAAAACAAGTGGAAAGCTTTTTTACAATGTAGTTACTTTATAAATTAAAGTTACATGAACTTTTGCAAAAAAGTAACAAAAGAACTTTAACTCAAGACCTCTTACTTTTTAAAGTAACTTTCAACCACGTGAGTTAAACAAAAGATTTACTACTATTATGGAAGAGAATGGGGTTGTTGTTGTTATTATTGTTGTTGTTGTTGGTAGTGGTGGTGGTGAGAGAGTGTTCCTGCCCAAAAAAAATTGCTTTTTGTCTTGCAAGACACTTTACACAAACACACAAAACGAAAAATGAAATTCTGAAACTGAAATTTTTGAGATTTGGGGTTGGTCCTTGGTTAGTGTACTAGGAAAATGTAAGTTTTTTCATTATTTTTGGTTTACCGAGTTACCAAAAAGCGCACATCAAAGACGATACGTAGTAAAGAAAACACCCATAAATACAACCAAAAACCAAGTTGGAATATCAAAGAATATGAGAGAGATAATACGTAAATTTAAAAACAAAAACAGTAATTGTAAACAGTATACCTCTAGATCTGGTAAAATGGTCGTATCTTAGGCAAACAAAAACCTTTTCTAGTGAAACAAAAAATGTTTCCAACTAAAATCAGTGCTTCAAATGCAATGGAACACCTCTCTCATCCTAAAAACGCATAAAAATATTAGAAACCAAAATCCTTTAATGCATATGGCAAAACCATTTCAAGATCTCGATCAACAACTAAAACAAAATTTCATAAGAGCTCTAATACCATGTTCGACCAACATAGGATATTTCACCTTCAAAAACCACTCACACAAACATATCAATGTTTTTACATGGTTAAAACCCTTAGAGAGGGAAATAGTGCACAACCCCAACCAAACAACTACTTGAGGCAATATATTATGCGAAGGAAAAATATTTTACATATGATTTTATCACAATCCAACATCAATTAAATGACCCTCCAAGATCTTTAAATAGATATCATGGACCAATCGTGTGCTAATTCATGGATCAATAACCATTAAGATTGAGGTGAAGATGAGCCGTCGGATCACTCTATGTCTAGAACATATCATGACCGTTGGATTACATAAGTACAAATGAATACTAAGCATTCTAAAGAAACATACTTTACCTAAAGGCACATTATACCAAGTTGATCTTGAATAACTCCTAAGTGTCTAGATATCCCAACACGAGTCTCCTTTTTTATTAGATGATCACACCAAAAGGACATCAAAGAAGTATGCACAACCTATGACATTTACAAAGTTTCGAGCAACTATAGGTTTGTTTGAATAGAAGTAAATTTATTCCATTTATTTTGTCACCTAGACAACTATGGCACTTCATATAGAAACAATCAGGCCATTGACATGAGGTTTGGGTTCCATTTTGATCAAATCCATCTTGGCTTTAAGTGTGTTTGGGAGAATCTCATGTAGACCCTAGATTGAGAATAAACCAAGTCTAATTATTGTTCTTTCATGATTACATCTTCTTTAGTTATGTCCCCTAAGACAATGATATCTTTAGCAATATAGGGCACTGAGGACTTCACAAACCAACCATCTAAGAATTGATCAGAGATGTCATCTTTGAGTGTTCAATTTTTTCTCCTCCATTCATGAATGTGATTAGAGATGAGGGTAGAAATTGTTTGTTGAAGTGATGTCAACAGTTCTATCCTTGTCTCATAGTGAATGGGTAGTTGGAAATGTGTAAAAAGGTCATTTCCAAGGATTAAAAATTATTATATGTAACTTGTGGCAACTCATTGTACCATTTCAGAGCAACGCATGTTAGGGTTCTTTGGAAAAGTATCAGCCTAATACTAGCATCCATTAGTGAGTTTGATGAAATCCAAAGATGGAAGGCCATAATATGGCTCAATGGATATTCTTTATATTTATCTTCAAATGTGGGAAATTATGAACGTAATTTGGTTAGGATGTGAGGCTAGTTTGGATTATGATGCACGAGGTCATTAGTCAATATGGACAAGTCCAACATATTCAAATTTTCCAAACCTGACAGCTTGGTAGTGGCAAAGGATCTTGGATTCCCGTGGAACTAGGTCTAATTTACATTATAACTTATAAAAATGCACCATTTTATGTTTCTACCATTGGTGGTAAAGGCTACACGCATTTTATAGTTGGATTAAGGAGGATATACTCCACCAAAAGGGTTTCCCATACAAGGGATAGTTGTACTCCCTGTTGGAATGCTACAAGAGGGAATGAACCTACTCCCAAGTGAGGGTATAGATATAGGGATATGTCCACCCTCGAAAGAAAATGCTAAAAGTGTTGAAGCCTAATTTTGCTCACCCACTTTGTCATGAGCATCATCACCTTTATACATCATTTTCAATAACATTAGTCTCGCATCCATCACCTCCATCATTATATGACCTTAGTATTGGGACTGGAATCTGAGTTAAGTGCAAAGTTTGACCCTAAAAAATCATTTTGTGGAATTTCCCTAAAACTACATGCATGGTCATCACACTAAAATCCTTGAAAACCATGAAATGAATCTAAAAACAATATTCCATTTCTCTTCAATATTGTTTTCCTTCCAAAATTGTATAGTGCTTAAACAGGACATTGCCAATTCATTATTACTAATAATAAACTTTGATCTAGTCTCCAATACCTATCATCGTGCCACTAAGGCTTTGCTAGATGTACTGGCATTGTTGATCTCTCCAAGATGTAAGAGCTTATATTGTTGTCAAATCAAATCATCACAAAAGGATTCAAGAGTGGGTTCTATATTGTTAGCCCCTCGAGCTTCTTTCATGAAGTAAAAGATAGATACAAAAATAGAATAAGCAGGACCAAACTTGGAAAGAATATGAAAGGTACGTTGCTTTTCTTCCCTTTTTATGTTTCATTCTTAAACTAAGAGCCTAAGGGTTTTGTTCTTAGGTATATAGTCTTGAATGCGAGATAAATCACTTGGATTTAAAGTAACCAGTTCATTTTCAAGTTGGTGACCTTGAATCTCATTGTGTTTACCAAACATAGTTTCCAATTTTTCCCAAGAGTTATCTGGTTCATCAATTCCTCGAAGGTGGAATCATAACTCATTAGAAATTGACATACCAATTAATATATGAGCTTTGTCACATTTATTGTCCCATTTTATTTTCTTATCGTCACCTACATGTGTGGTTTCTTTTCCTAAGGTAAACTGGTAAAGTAACCTACTTCGTAAGACATCCTCCTATGGGATTTCCCTGTGAATTAGTTGGTACTGGTAAGAAGAATGTCACATGGAACAACCATATTTTAATACACAAATAATATGGTTCAAAGTAGAAACTGATGGTATAGATGCAAATATATCAAAAAGATAGGCAGTTTCAAAGAAAAACGACACTGAAAATGAACCATGTATGTCAAAGTTATGCCCTTTTGAAGAAAGGCATAAAAAAAGATTCAAGGAGTCACATGGAAGGGAAAGGTTTATCCATATGGTGATGAGAGAAAAAAACGTAGTAAAGAATCCACCGCCCTTACTAAATTTTCCTATAAGCTCACTTTTTACAAACAAGTTGGTTTAAAATAAGTGACCCACTTTTATAAAACAAGTGGAAAGCTTTTTTACAATGTAGTTACTTTATAAATTAAAGTTACATGAACTTTTGCAAAAAAGTAACAAAAGAAGAACTTTAACTCAAGACCTCTTACTTTTTAAAGTAACTTTCAACCAAGTGAGTTAAGCAAAAGATTTACTACTATTATGGAAGAGAATAGGGTTGTTGTTGTTGTTGTTGTTGGTGGTGGTGGTGGTGGTGGTGGTGAGAGAGTGTTCCTGCCCAAAAAACATTGTTTTTTGTCTTGCAAGACACTTTACAGAAACACACAAAACAAAAAATGAAATTCTAAAACTGAAATTTCTGAGATTTGGGGTTAGTCCTTGGTTAGTGTACTAGGAAAATGTAAGTTTTTTCATTATTTTTAGTTTACCGAGTTACCAAAAAGCGCACATTAAAGACGATACGCAGTAAAGAAAACACCCATAAATACAACCAAAAACCAAGTTGGAATATCAAAGAATATGAGAGAGATAATAAATAAATTTAAAAACAAAAACAGTAAATGTAAACAGTATACCTCTAGATCTGGTAAAATGGTCGTATCTTAGGCAAACAAAAACCTTTTCGAGTGAAACGAAAAATGTTTCCAACTAAAATCAGTGCTCCAAATGCAATGGAACACCTCTCTCGTCCTAAAAATGCATAAAAATATTAGAAACCAAAAATTCTTTAATGCATACGGCAAAACCATTTCAAGATCTCGATCAACAACTAAAACAGAATTTCATAAGAGCTCTGATACCATGTTCGACCAACATAGGATATTTCACCTTCAAAAACCACTCACACAAACATACCATATATTAACATATCAATGTTTTTACATGGTTAAAACCCTTAGAGAGGGAAACAATGCACAACCCCAACCAAACAACTACTTGAGGCAATATATTATGCAAAGGAAAAATAGTTTACATATGATTTTATCACAACCCAACATCAATTAAATGACCCTCCATGATCTTTAAATAGATATCATGGACCAATCATGTGCTAATTCATGGATCAATAACCGTTAAGATTGAGGTGAAGATGAGCTGTCGGATCACTCTATGTCTAGAACATATCATGACCATTGGATTACATAAGTACAAATGAATACTAATGCATTCTAAAGAAACATACTTTACCTAAAGGCACATTATACCAAGTTGATCTTGAATAACTCCTAAGTGTCTAGATATCCTAACACAAGTTTCCTTTTTGATTAGATGATCACACCAAAAGGACATCAAAGAAGTATGCACATCCTATGACATTTACAAAGTTTTGAGCAACTATAGGTTTGTTTGAATAGAAGTACATTTATCCCATTTATTTTGTCACCTAGACAACTATGACACTTCATATAGAAACAATCAGGCCATTGACACGAGGTTTGGGTTCCATTTTGATCAAATCCATCTTGGCTTTAAGTGTGTCTGGGAGAATCTCATGTAGACCCTAGATTGAGAATAAACCAAGTCTAATTATTGTTCTTTCATGATTACATCTTCTTTAGTTATTTCCTCTAAGACAATGATATCTTTAGCAATATAGGGCACTGAGGACTTCACAAACCAATCATCTAAGAATTGATCAGAGATGTCATCTTTGAGTGTTCAATTTTTTCTCCTCCATTCATGAATGTGATTGGAGATGAGGGTAGAAATTGTTTGTCGAAGTGATGTCAACAGTTCTATCCTTGTCTCATAGTGAATGGGTAGTTGGAAATGTGTAAAAAAGGTCATTTTCAAGGATTAAAAATTATTATATGTAACTTGTGGCAACTCATTGTACCATTTCAGAGCAACGCATGTTAGGGTTCTTTGGAAAAGTATCAGCCTAATATTAGCATCCATTAGTGATTTTGATGAAATCCAAAGATGGAAGGCCGTACTGTGGCTCAATGGATATTCGTTATATTTATCTTCAAATTTAGGAAATTATGAACGTAATTTGGTTAGGATGTGAGGCTAGTTTGGATTATGATGCACGAGGTCATTAGTCAATATGGACAAGTCCAACTTATTCAAATTTGCCAAAATTGACAACTTGGTAGTAGCAAAGGATCTTGGATTCCCATGGAACTAGGTCTAATTTACATTATAACTTATAAAAATGCACCATTTTATGTTTCCACCATTGGTGGCAAAGGCTACACGCATTTGAGAGTTGGATTAAGGAGGATATACTCCACCAAAAGGGTTTCCCATACAAGGGATAGTTGTACTCCTTGTTGGAATGCTAGAAGGGGGAATGAACCTACTCCCAAGTGAGGGTATAGATATAGGGATATGTCCACCCTCGAAAGAAAATGCTAAAAGTGTTGAAGTCTAATTTTGCTCACCCACTTTGTCATGAGCATCATCATCTTTATACATCATTCAATAACATTAGTCTCGCATCCATCACCTCCATCATTATATGACATTAGTATTGGGACTGACATTTGACTTAAGTGTAAAGTTTGACCCTAAAAAATCATTTTGTGGAATTTCCCTAAAACTCCATGCATGGTCATCACACTAAAATCCTTGAAAACCATGAAATGACTCTAAAAACAATATTCCATTACTCTTCAATATTGTTTTCCTTCCAAAATTGTATAGTGCTTAAAGCGGACATTGCCATTTCATTATTACTCATAATAAACTTTGATCCAGTATCCAATACCTATCATTATCCCACTACTTCATCAATGAAATGGATTATTCACATTGGAGCTAGTTCTAAGAGATGTCCACATGCTTTCCTATAAATAAATACCTCATAGTCACTCAACTCATCATTCACCATAAGGTTGTTCTCTTAGATTGCATACAGAGAAAGAAATTTCTCATTTTGTCATTTTATTTCTATTATTGGTGTCCATATTACACCATCAACCTTGGAGATGAGCACTAGAGGAGAAGAAGAACCCTCCCTTGCAATAGCTGCGGAGACTTCATCTCCTACAACTAACATCAAGGTGTTATGCTTTGTTCTCTGTTCTTTTCAATAATACAAAAGCTCATTCTTTCTTATATGCTTTGTTCTCTGTTCTTTTCAATAATACAAAAGCTCATTCTTTCTTATATGCTTTGTCCTAGTTTTGATATTTGTGCATTGCATAGAGTATGATAGAATGCTATTGGTTTCTTTTCCTAAGGTAATATGGTAAAATCCCCTACTTTGTAAGACATACTCCATATAGGATTTCCATGTGAAGTAGTCGGTACTGGTAAGCAGAATGTCACATGGAACATCCATATTGTAATACACAACTAATATGGATTCAAAGTAGAAATTGATGGTATAGATGCAAATATATAAAAAAAAAATAGGCAGTTTCAAAGAAAAACGACATTGAAAAATGAACCTCGTATGTCAAAGTTATGGCCTTTTGAATAAAGGCATAAAAACATATTAAAGGAGCCACATGGCAGGGAAAGGTTGATCCACATGATGATGAGTGCAAAAAATGCAGTAAAGAATCCACCACCCTTACAACTTTGCCTATATTGTGACTCCATTAGGGATGGAACCTATGTTCATCCTTGGTTGTGTGTGCCCTAGTTTAAGCCCCTTTAGATGATGCTTTTAATTCTTTTCTTGCATTTTTGTTTTCTATTTGTTATAACCACCTGTAGATAGGTGACCTGGGTGAAAAACCATGGTTTTTGCATCAACCATAGACAATTTTCATTTTTTCTTCTTCTTTATATTCAATCCAGACTCTTTCTCAAAAGAAGTGCATCCATACTTCATTGAATTTGCATAAAAAACTTAGTTTTTATTTGAACTAAGTTGATTCTCAGTTTTTCCCTTGCGATCCAATTCCTATATTTGGTCTATTTTGCATTCTTTAAAGAGTTTTGACAATCCTATGTAAGAAAACACTAGCAAATAGGATGTAAAACACAAGAATTAATAATGGCTCACACACATTACATAGAGATTTACCCTAGAAATCCAACATTAGGAAAACCATCATTCCTAAAAGTTTCTCCACTCTCTATCTCATTGTATTGTATTTTCTATTTACAATACAATATCATACCATACAAAACCCTAATAGATTATATTACAACCCCAATTCCTTAACCATAATTTGTTTACAATGGGTTAATAAGCCCCTTGGACTCCCTTTGCACTAGGAACCTACGAAGAGTACACCAAATGTCCAAAATTCTTCCAGTTGTGTTATTCTTTGAAACAGGGTGTCAAAGGGGAATCATTCATGAACTTAGCTACTAAGCGAAATAATGCACAATGATTCTCTACACCAAGAGAAATTTTTAGTACTAACATACTTTGATAATGAATCTACAACATTCTTCAAGGTATCAACCTTCTCTAATAGTACTTTGTTCTACTCAACCTTCTCTCTAACAAAATGGTGTTGAACATCAATATGTTTTGTCTTGGAGTCATAAGTTTTTTGCCATAAAAAATTGCACCTAAGCTATGCCAACCTATTTTCACTGCTTTACGAACAAATACAATACCTGAAAACAATATTTGCAACCATATGGATTCCTTACTTCCATGAGTAATTCCCATTTATTCTACTTTTGTAGTTGACAACGCAACTACTCCCTACCTCTTACTCATCCAACTGATTGCTCCACCAAGTAATAAAAAAACATAACCACTTATAGATATTTTGCAATCAAGATCTCCAACCCAGTTTGCATCAACAAAACCTTTTATATTTATCTTTCTATGAGATACATGCCTTCTTTGGTAACATATTGCAAAATTCGAGGTGCCACACAAATATCTGAAGACCCTCTTTAATTTTATCCAATTTTCCTTACTTGATTTTAACATATAACCTACTCAAAACTCCCACTACATGGCTAATGCTTGGTTTAGTATAGGCCATAGCATACATTAGACTTCCAACAACACTAGCATAGGGAACACATGACATGTCTTCTACCTCTTCTTAATCCTTGGGCCATCGATCTACAAATAACTTTTCACCTATAGGAATAGGGACCTTTATTGATCTACATTCATGCATATTAGACATCTGAAATAATGTCTCAACATACTTCCTCTCACTCAACCAAAGTCTTCTATGGGATCGATCTCTTTTAATTTCCATGCCCAAAATAAAATTTGCAACACCAGATCTTTCATATCAAACTTAGAAGACAACTAGGATTTAACATCCATGATAATTTCCTTGTTGTTTTCAATCAACAACATATCATCAACAGACAAGACCACATCAATAAAATCACCACCAATTTGCTTGGAATACACATAGTGATCAACTTTGCTTCCATAGAAAGCAGGTCCCAATATATTAGTATCAAACTTTTGACACCACATTCTTGGTGATTGTTTTAATCCATGCATGGACTTCTTCAGCTTGCAAACCAGATCCTTTTCCATCACTACAAAACCCTCTGGTTGTTTCATGAACATTTCTTCTTTCAAATCACCATGCAAAAAAATTGTCTTCACATCCATAGGTACTACTTCAAGATCAAAAGAAACAACAATAGACAAAAGAAATATTAGAAGTGAATTTAGCAACAAGAGAGAAAAAATATCACAAAAATCAATTCCCTCCACTTGGGAATATCCCTTAGTTACTAGGCGGGTTTGTACTTCACCACCCACTGCAAGGAAAACACCTTCTAATGGAGGCTTTTGTGGAACCTCTCCAAAAAAATTCTCACTTCTCCATTTATAGCGGAGGCTAGCGTGTGGAGGTTTTAGCATATTTTTTGTGTCAGTGCATCTAAACCATTATGGCACATCGATGCATTTTAGTGTCAAACACACCAGTGCTCCATGGATACAAGGCCACCAAAGAAAAAATATGTCAAAAATATATAATCAGTGCTTCACTTGGGCCAAGATGCACCGATGCTCCACATTGGTTTAAGTGCACCAGTGTTTCAATACCAATGCACACCAGAGAGCCAATATCCCAAAAAACATCGATGCTCCTATTTGATAATGATGCATCGATGCTCATCTTTTGGTATGGGCACATCGGTGCTCATACTTTTGGTATTGGTGCAGTGGTTCTCATCTTTTGGTAAGTGCGCATTGGTGCTTTGTCATGTCCCAAATTTGGCATTGGGTCACAATGGCCTAATCCCAATGACCATATTCATGAGAGTTTGTCAAATTGATGTTAAGGGTCAAAATATTTCCTAGGAGGAAAATTACTAGTTTCATAGGTTGAGGGTGGAAGCTTTGGGATTTGAAATAAGGAGGATAATAAATGATGTTTTCACATTAGAATGGCATAAATATTTAATAAAGAAGCTAAATAAATAAATACAAGGGAAAATCAAAGTGGAAATTGATCATGGAGACACATGGAGGATGTGGGACCCACACAAGCTAGATTTGCCATCCCACATTGCATCCTACTCTTGTCATTTCGAATCCATAAGAAGAAAAATGTTCTTGGGGTGAGTTAGAAGGTCAATATACTTGGCATGAGTCATGTAAGGTCGAATTGGAGTGGAAGAATAACTCCCATGGAAAAGGAAGAGGCAATTTGGAGCTAGTGAGACACTTGGGCTAGATTCCCTAGCTCTATGACAACAATGATGAAGATGCTATGACACCTATGACACAAATCAGACCTGAGGGATGGAATATGACATTTATGACATGTCAGGTCTAAAAATAGCCTCTAAGAGGGCGCTCAAGTGAGTTAGGGCAGCCAAAGAAACACCAATTCGAATTAGGAGAAGGAGAGGGCTAGAATTGCGAGGACAAGTGGCATACTTGGGAATCTCTTCCCAAATTGAGTTGGCATGAATATATTGGTAGGAATTTGACCCATGGAGGACATTAGAATTTTATAAAAGTCATGAACAAAGAATAATGGCAGCTTTTGATCATTTTTAGAATTTGCAATTGCATTTGTGAGAGAGGAGCTAGTGGATGACTAGTTTCTTGCCTTAGCCAATTTCGAGGGTGAAAGATTCCCATCCAAGTTAGTGTTTGGAGAGGCCATTCAGGTATTTCATGGAGATTTAATGGAGTCTTTATTTGTAGGTGTAATCTATAGGGCAGCTCGTGGTTTCTTCTATTGCAGCTCACTCACTCAACCATTTCCAGTTTTCATTGCATATTCTTGCTCCTTGAGGGAGGGTGTTTTTGGTGAGCTATTGTACTCTTTGGAGGAGATTCTAATGCCCAATTTATTTTTTAATATGAATTAAATAATTTTTTCTTCATCTTCAGAAAGTTTCAGGTCGAAATTCCAAGTGGAAATGTATAAATCTGATTGTTAATGAAAGAATGGTGCCATTTCCCCACTACCTTGATGTATAGCAATGATGTATTCGAATGAAATATCATTCCTATGATGTATTTATGATTCATGGACTGTAATTTATGAGCTTCACAAGTTTCATGTTTAGTACTTAAGCATTTGGAGTCATTTTGATAAGTTTAATACCATTTGAAGAAGATTTAATGCCATTTCCCCCAAGGTTGAAACTAGTCTTTTTGCATCTGATTTAAGGGAGTTATAGCAGAAATTAAAAGTTGAATGGTGATGCATATGAGTTCATGTTGATTTAATTTATATGTATCCTGCTTCCATTCATAAATTCGAGTTGGATTGAGTGCATTTGGAAAGTCATTTTCATCATTTACCCCTAGGGGATTTGAACCACAATTTACTAGTAAAAATCCCTATCTTGACCAGATTTGAAAGAGGAGTTGCAGAAGTCATATGAACATTCCAGAGCATCCATAAATACTATAAATATTTCTTAATATCATCCAAGTACCTTCTATATCAATTTGGGAGAATTGGGAGTCATTTGGAGACTAAGGGACCAATTCTAGTCAAAGAGAAATTGCTAGTAAAATACCATACATTCACCAGAATCTTAAAGGAGTTTGCAGAAGTGTTTTAATGGTATTAAATAATCCCGGAACATCATAATCAAGTCTTAATATCATTCATACACCTCCTCAGAATATTTGGGAGCATCTGGAGCAATTTGGAGACCTAGGCATCAAAACTAGTCAAAGGTCGAATTAGGGAAAAAGTGAAAAATTTGCCATTTTAATAAAATACTTAAGTGAAGGACATTACATGCTCATCCTTTGGTATTGGAGCATGGGTGCTCATTTTTTAGATATATGCACATCGGTGCTCATTTTTTAGATATATGTGTACCAATGTTCACTTTTTAGATGTATGTGCACCGATACTATTTTTTAGGTTTTGACGCACCATTGCTATTTTTTGATGTTTTGGAGCACCGATACTCATAATATGTTGAAGCATCAAACAATAATTCCATTTTTTTAAAATTATTAAAAGAAGTGGGAAAACAAAGTGAGCATTTGTTATATTTTAGAAAGTGCGCCATATAAAATCCCTAACTCCTTGCTTCCCCTTATCCAATTATTGTATCTATTTGAATAAAGTAATCAAATAATAATGGAATTGCACCATTACGAGAGCTAATCCTCTTCATATCACATGAGATAAGAGGAATATGAAGTGTCTCTACATGATAAATTGCATACAAATAGCCACAAATGCAACAAAAGATAAAGACTATTGCAACCAAGTAACCATCCCGCGCCCCCCCCCGCCTCTTCATTATTTTATTACTTATTGATTTTATTTCTATTTTGTTCCATTTATCACTATTGTTCCTAATTTTTTAGTTAGTTTTGCTACATGTTTTTTTGCAAGTTTGAGAGTTTTGTTTCTATTTGCAGGTCAATGATGGATTTATTTCAGGGTTTTACATAAAAATATATGAGTTTTCCCCGCTTATTGAAAGAAGCATAAATTTTTAAACTTTTGAAAGAAGCAGGAAAAACATCTTAAGAAGAGGGGGGAGAAGAGGGTTCGTTTCATCTCTTCATTTCACATGGTTCTACAAGAGAGCAGAGGAAGAGGAATAGTATTGTAGCCAAGAAACCATTTTTCCCCTCTTCATTGTTTTATTTCTTCCCATTATCTATTTTATTTCTATAATTTTTCATTTCTCATTATTGCTCCCAATTTCTTATTTGGTTTTGTTGTTTGTTTTTGTTGGTTTGAGGGTTTTTCCTCTATTTTGTAGGTTAAGTTGGATTTATTTTACGATTTCAAAATATATGGATGCCAAATTAGGGGTAAGTTAGGAAACAAAATGATATATTTTTGAGTAGCGTGAGTGCATATCCATAGGGGTTTCAACCTCCTTTTATTTGTAGGTTAAAAAGGTTTATGTACACACGGAAAACTATTTTTCGTTCCCAACATTATATTTCTAGTGCTTCTCTTTGGTGAAGGTGCACCAATGCTAATATTTGGTTAAGGCGCACCAGTGTCGGTTCTCCTCTTTGGGGAAGGAACACCGATATTGGTGCTTATCTTTGGGGAAGGTACATTGATGCTCATTTTTGGTATAAGTGCAGTGGTGGTCTTGTTTTAATCTATGGGCACACTAGTACTCATATTTGGTCTGAGAGAATTGATTCTCCACATTAGGCATATTATCTCTTGTGGATGAGTGGTTTTGGAGAGTTCTCATCAAACATGTTTCATGTAACAATTAAGTGGTTTATAATTACAAGAGATCCACTCACTAAGTAGTAAATTGAGTGATTTGACACTCAACATGGTTTTGTATGGGCAGTTTCTTCACCATTAATATAAATTGCAATACATTACATTTCAATATTAATTATTGTACATTTCCATAATATTATTTTTATGTTTATTGATAATATCTTATTTCATATGCTTTTAACTATATTTTTTATTTCAAACTATCAAAATTATAATTTTTGTTTAATATTCTGCAAGTATTTCATTTTTAAATTGTAAATGTGATATTCATTAACAAAGAAGGATAAGAACCCATATTTGGAATATTCAAAATCAAAGTTATTACATCACTACATTTTAATAATCATGTATTTATTAAATAACCTCCCTTTATTTGCACGTTCACAAGGTTTCTATACACAACATGTTAATGTAAGTGCACTAGTGCTCCATGGATATAAATTGTAATGTTTAACATTTCAATATTGATTATTGTATAATTCATAATATTATTTTTATGTTTATTGATAATGTCTTATTTCATATGTGTTTAAATATAAATTTTTATTTCCTGGGGTTGGCATTTGCGGGGGGAGTAATTTTTTACTCCAAGGGGAATAAGCAGAAGGAGTTTGCCTGGAGCATAGGAAGAAAAACCAATAATGGGGCAGAGGGGCTTGGTATCACCAAAGGGTTGGAGATTGCTATCAAGCTGGGCATAATGAAGCTTACAGTTTGAGGAGACTCCCTTATCATTATCAGAGAAGCTAGAGGTATAGTTGGAAAAAGAAAGGAACCCACCTCAAAAATGCATCATCTCCTACTCTACATCAGCAAAGAGTTTCATGAACTTACATTTCTGCATATTTTGCGAGAACTAAATGGTCAAGCTGACGAAATGGAAAATATTGGAGTCAGGCTCTCTTATGGTGTTCTAAGTTGCAACAATGAGGCCTTGGAAAACTCTTGGATCCCCTAGGCTAAGGTTAGTCTTAAAGGCTTGGGATCATGTTGTTGGGCCTGGCCCAACTGATCCATTTTTGGTAACATTTTTGAAGGCAGAAGAACCTGAGCTGACCGCATCTCCGAAAAAGATGGAAATTTGGCTAAGTACTGGGGTTGCTGCGAAGATGCGTGCAGTAACCATGTTTTGATCGATGTTGTGAGGAAAATGCACCTATAGTTCAAGGGAGAAACTACCAACTTAGGGTGATAAAGATAGACTTACAATCATTCTGCAAGTACAACAAATAAGTGAAGAGATTAGGGTTTAGAGATGTATGCATCTTATCCAGAAGGTTGATCCTTGCTTTGCCTCCCTCGCTCTTCAATGCTTATCCAGTGTTGCAATGCCCAGACCTGCAAAATGACTTGATACCTTTCTCAAATACATTTGACTACTTATATAAGAATGATATTCATGACAGAAGAAGACATCATACTATAATCAAACAGTAATCAAATCTAGGACACATTAATAGGTCATATTTGGAAAGAGAAGAACGTCTGATCTTTATTAATGAATGAAAGCAAGTACATAAAGTTATACCTTCTTTCAAGCTTGGCACTTCACGAGACCTAGATTCAAGGTCTCCTGCTTCTGTTCTCTAAGGATCCCAACCTCTAATCAACTGTGCTAGAGTTTATGAGAAACTGAGGCACAAGAGAGGGGGATGAGGGTCTCCATTCCTCCAGCATAACAATGTTATAGGCTTGGTCCACTCACATGGCCCTTCTACCCTCCTTATATAGTTAGTGAAGGAGAGGAAAAGAAGTTATAACCGAGTAGGAGGCTCCCCAACCAACTTAATGTTACACCTAAAATCTACCCATCATCATGATTTAGTGTATACATCCCTGAAGTCATTTGGACCAAGCACTCATTTGGGAGGATTTGTACTAAGTTTGTACAACCTGTTGAGAGGTCATCGCAGGTTGCACACTAGCAACATGCAACGTCGCAGGTTGCTTCATAACAGGGTGCGACGAGGTCTGTTAATGGGAAAAAATAGCCATTTCGAGGTCTTTCTCGAAGCTTGCCCATTTGGGGACTTATCCCTGATCTCTTGGAGAGCTGGTACTCGACCCCTAACTCATTCGAAAGATCCCCTATCTCTCTCCTATCATCTCTCAACCTATCCTATCCATAACCTTATCCACTTAGTCCTATATATATGAAGCCCACTCCCATACCAAAGGGAGGAAGACTATGGTATCTACATGCTGGTGAAATCTCTCTTAGACACCTTAACTCACCTCTTGGAGAATTCATGCTTCCTTGGAAGGGCTTGGTAATTGGCTTGTGTGGAGAAGGGCTGCTATGTTAAGTCATTGGTTGTAGTTCTATATCTCTATCATGTACTCCTCTATTTGCAGTAATACAAATGATTTCCACCAATATCGTTCTTATGTGTGATGATGTTGTGTTGTTTACTTGCTTAACTGTTTACATAGATCTCTTATTGTATAGTTGCTCTTTACTTGTTTCTCTTTTCTGTGTCTTAATAGGTCTTGCAGCTTGGATCTGATGACCTTGGGACGTGGAGCAACATTCGGGAGAAAGGATACTCAATCAAAGAGGTAAGACATCTAGTACTTGATCCTTAAGTAGATCTAGGAAACGTGTTTGTAGTCTGTTCTATTTGTTCTAGACTCACATTGAGCTAGGGAGATCTGGCTCGCCTCCAGTCGAGTGGATTGTCCGGTAACAAATCTGGCGACCATATTGGGGAGTATTCTTGTGTAGTGATCATTAATCTGAGTCATTCTTAGTTGATTACTTGTCACAAGCCTTGTTGTCATTTCTTTTGCCATTTTCCTTCTTAGGATTGATTCCATTGTAAAATCTTCACGTTGAAGATCCTGATCTTCTACCTTTGAGTTTTTACAACTCAGTTTCAAACCTGTTGGTGGTTCATTTTTGAGAGATCTGATTCATTTTTGAATCTAGAAATCGCCTATCGCACCTGGGTAGTGAAAACAGAGCGACACTATGTTTTTATGAGTCTTTGTTCTTTGACTGTTGCTTTCTCGTCGCAGCCTGTGTATTAGTGGACTGCGACATTGTCGCATCTCTTGTGCAGGTAAACTGTGACGTCGCATTGTCTACAAATCCAGAGTGCGCCGATTTGTCGAGACTTAGCTTACAGGCATCCATCCTCCTGTTTGACAGTCTGAGCCTTGTTTTTATGTATGAACTCCCTTTGTGCTGCAACATCCAGCTAGAGATCCCATTTTGATTTGTGTGTTGAGAGTTTGGTTTCATTTGGATTGACTTTGGGTTCCGCTTTGGACAAGTTTGAAATCGGTAGTGGCGGATACTTTTGTCTCCCCCACCTTCATCCCTTCACTCTTGCATCCCCTTCCTCCCATCCCTGATGTGATCATTGCATTGGATCAGCTTCCAGACCTCATCTACTTTTGTTTTGAGCCTTGCTTGCTTAGTTTGCTTGCTGCTGCTTGATTTTGAGTTAAGTGTGTCTTTTTGCTTGGTTGAGTGCTTGTCTTTACTTGAGTTTTCTGAGTGTATGAGTGCCACAAGTAACATTTTCTTTTCAGTCATTTAGATCTGAAAGCAAAGTTGTCTTCAAGTTTATTGCTTTGATACATCCATTGAAAGATTAAAAGTGCTTCTCTCTCGTTATTTCTCAAAAGTTATTGAAGAAAGATCATTGTGCATTGGAATTTTTTAGAAAGATGAATGGAAATATGATTGATTGTGTTTTTCTTGAATTATGAATTATTCATCTTCTTGAAAAGCTCTAGTACATTTCGTTTTTCTCAAAAGTAGTGTCCATGCTAGGGAAAGATAGGTGCATTTTTTATCCTTGTTGCCTTTAGATCATTGAAAAGAGAAAGTGAAAAGCTTTCATTTCCATTCCAAAATCCTCTCATTTCATTACTTAGTGTTGTTTTGATTTGAAAAAGAAAAGAAAAGAAAAAATACTTTGATTTGGATAGTAGTGTTGTGTACGTTTGCGTGTTTTGTCGAAAATAAAAGAGTATTTTCATTGTCAAATTTCTTTGCATTGAGATTGTGTTGCATTGAGTTTGTTTGGCAATACCATTGGAAAAAGCTTTCTCCTTACCATAGGTAGAATTCATTGAAAGAAAAGAATATTTCGTGCATGTAGCTAGGACTTGCATTTTGTTTCCGATTATGTACTCACCTCATGCATTCACCTAACCGTCCAAGATAAAATTAACGGTAGAACTAGGTAAAAATTTTGGTAACTTCTGTGTAAGTTAGAGATGTGTTCCGGCATCGTTAAGTGTGGCAACTGTCGTTACTTGCCAGCACTGTAGTCTGGGGGTATTGTAGTCTTCCACGTACATCGATATATCAAGCTCCTTCACGTACCCACCAAGTACCATAATCCATACTTGGCGTATATCGAAGGGTATATCACGTACTTGACACGTATATCGGAAGGTCTCGTGCCAACGACTGTGCATTAGACAGCACCACTACGGATTTGAGCTCCCACGTACCTTGCGTATATCAGGAGACACCATTAGGATTCCTGAAACCAACCGAGTTAACCATTTGGCCGTCTTGGCAAAGCAATACACCGAGAACAACACTCGGGGAGATTAGCACGCACATCCTGTCCAGGTAGTCAGGTATGCAGGAAAGGGTATGGTCCCAATCCTCCTTGTTGCGTCATACTGTTGGACCCTGCAGTATATTGCAGTTTGCGATGCCTTGATAATCCCATGAGGTTCCAGAATTTTGAATCCACTCTGTCACATAAGTTTGCTTGTTGCCTTAGTTTGAGTAGGTTTTCTTGGATTGCTTTTCTTTTAGTATAGCTTTAGGAGGAACGCTGTTTCGGCCTTTTTTGGCTGATTTTCCTGATACTCTGGTGGATTTTCCCTGGAGAAGGTCCCGTAGGATCTTCAACTTGCCACCCGAATTTCCCCTTAATTCGAAGGTTATTTCGAGGGTAAGAATGGATCAGCGTAACGCGGTTGTAGTTATTGAAGTAGGGAACCCCACTTTGAATATTGGCGGACATTTGTTTCCACTAGATTCACCTACCTCTCATCCCACACAGGATGAAGGAGCACAAACCCCCACTTCACATGACCTTTCTCTCGTCATCTCGGGAGAACCTGGATCGTTGGAATGGATAAACCGACCCCAGGACGACCCTAAAGCAGCTATTGGTCCTTTAGCAGCTTACTGGACATCTTCTACAGACCATCCAATGGCTCATTTTTCCATCTCATCCCCATCGAACTGGACTACTCCAGAGTTCACTAGGCCTTACTATAGGCCTGACCTTGCCGAGACTTTCAGCCCCATCCCTAAACGTTTGGAACAGTTACGTGTTAAAGGAGATGAGCTTCGAAGACAAAGTCTCGAGCGACACTCTAAAGACTTCCACAATCGTCATTTCCAAATAAGACTTGAGGACAGAAACATCCCAGTTCATTCGATATCTTTCGGATCACTTGAAGCACCCCACCACGTGACCACTAATGAGACTGGTCAACCCTCGCAGGAATCCAGTCCTGCACCTCAAGTGAACCAACCGGTGGAAGGACAATGGTCCAACACACTTGTCACTACCACGGTTACTTTACCAGTTCCTCCCCCACCTCAAAATTCCAGGGAAGGGTATTCCATTCCTACGGATTACCTTATTAGTAATGTTATTACCACGGTAGCTAGTCAGCAATCCATGTTGGTTCAATCTTTGAGTAGTGGTCAGCCTATTGTGGCTGGGGGGAAACCCCCGTTTCCTAACTAGAACATTGGTGGAGTCCCCAACGGACCTTCCGTTGGACCTTCCCAACCTGCTAGATCGTCCACCACGGGATTATCTCATGTTGGAGGGTCGTCCAATGTAACCCGAACCTCATGGAGTCAAGCGTATCCAGGTTCTTTTAACCCTGTGCTGGGTCAACCTAATCCCAGAAATGCGCCATACGGGATACCTTATCCTGGGAATCCATACACTCTGTGGGGACAACAACCTGTGTTGCAACACGAACTCCAACCGGCTATCCCTCAAGTACCACCACCCCCGATCGGTCCTCCCCCACCTCTTGTTGGAGGCGGCAGGCCCCCACCTAACGTTGATGGAGGCCCACCTCATTTTACCTACAATGCCCCACACCCCTCAGGCGGTGGCAGGAATGGTCCACCACCTCCTCCAGGCGGAGGCGGCGGTGGACCACCTTATCATGGTGGTGGAGGACATTTCCCTTCGGGTGGTGGCAGTGGTCGACCACCCCCTCTAGGCGGAGGCGGTGGAGGACCTAATTACTATGGTGGTGGCAGTGGTGGCGGAAACCCTCATCCTTCCGGTAGCGGAGGTGGTGGTGGGCCACCTTATTACGGTTATGGACCTCCACTTGCTCCCGGTGGTGGCGGCGAACCTCCACCCCCTCCCGGAGATGGAGGTGGACCCCCACCTTATTGGAATGGACCACCTTATGGTGGCAGACCTCCTTACGGTCTGGGCGGCACACCCCCCTATGGTTAGTTTTATCCTGGTACACCTTATGGTCAGTTTAGTCCTTACACGTCATATCCATATTATCAATACGCGCAGCCTAATCCACAACTACCCTTTTTGGCTACTTTGGACCTACCTGACCTCTCTCGTTTAACCAACGATCCTATTTACCATGGATCTAACTGGCCATCGATTCTGGTGAAAATTTCGTCTGATATCCCCAAGTTTGACGGCAAGCCAGGTGAAGACCCCAAGAACCATGTGATGACATACCACTTATGGTGTTCATCTAATTCCTTAATGGACGATTCAATTCATCTTAGATTGTTCCAAAGGACTCTCACCGGTTCGGCTGCCAAGTGGTACATTGAGTTGCCATCGCACTCTTTTCCTGATTTTGGCTCTCTTGCTATGAACTTTTTGACGCACTTCCAACTGCCTATATGGTATGATACTGGTATTGAGCTTTTAACCTCGCTCCGTCAGAATACCGCCACTCACATTTTGGATCATATCCATGAGTGGCGAAGGAGACGACATCTCATTAAAGCTCCCATTCCAGATCAGCTCCTAGCAGACTGGTTTACTAAATTGCTTCTTCCCACCATAGCAAAAGATGTTGCCATGCGAGGTGCTGTCACCGAAGAACAAGCCATCACGAGTGCTCATCTGTTAGACCTGGTTTATACCCAATCTGGCACTCTGTTCAATATTTTTCCTGATGCACCCCGGGACGTCAACGATCCCACGAAACCACATAAGGGACCCCAAGCTGATGGAATCATTGGTTCCCTTACCACCCAGCCTGCTGTTAGCACTGTTGGATCATCTAACCCAACTCTGGCTGGACACAGCACTGCCAAGTCCACTCCTCCCGCTGTAACTAAAGAGGTGAATTCTGTTCAATCAGCTTCATCTCAGAAGTTTAATGGAAAAAGAAGAACAAGGGGAACCCCAAGAAGTCTTTTGCCTAGCAGGAAATGAAGAGCACTCTCGAGTATACTAAGCAAAAAAGGAAACTGAAGTATCCTTGCTTACTGTGTGGAGAAGATCATTTCTCCAAAGAGTGCCCCCATAGAGACGAAGTGCAAAAGTTTCTTAGGGGCAAACTGACTCCCGCAGTCCTCAACGATCCGTTTCCTGCTCAAAATCAACAGATGATTGCTCAAACCCCCCTAGTCCAGGGGGAACCATCCAATACCGCGCATGTTCTCATGTTGCGTAACGAGGCGATCAATTTAACTACTCGCTCGCGATCTTATGAACAGGTCCCTTCGAAGGAACCCGCTGGAAGTAATACTGAAAAAGCTTCTGACTCTTTACCTGATGTCACTGTACCATTGACTTCTCTCACCATAGAGAGACCCTCTTTAGATTCGATATTGCGTTTTCCTAAGAGTACGATTCGAAAAGATGTTTTCAATCCTAATGCTCACACGACACAAAATTACAATATCGTAGAAGACTTGGCACAAGCTCCTTGTGCCATGTCCACCCTAGAATTTTTGCAGAATTGTCCCAATCAACGCAAAACTCTCCTTGCAGCTATTAGTGCAGTTGACCCAGATTCCTCGAACACCATCATGTTTCGTCTTGACAAACTTAAGCTGAGGCTCTCACACCAACTCTCATTCCAAGTTATTGTGGACCTTGGTGGAAAGATTGTCCATCATACTCTTTTGGACGAAGGAGCCTCCACTTCTATCATGTCCATCACTTGTTGGAGAGCCATTGGCTCCCCTGAAGTGAATCATTCTCCTACCATGTTGAAAGCATTCGACGGGCGTGGCTTTCAACCTCATGGGCTCTTACAAGCCCTTGTAGTTGAGTTGGGCAGAAATATTGTAACCATTAACGTGGAAGTGGTCTCAGCCCCGTTAGATTATAATCTCTTGCTCGGTCATAATTGGTTTTATACCATGTCAGCGGTAGCTTCTTCAGTCTTCCGCACAGTACAATTCCCCTACCAAGGACGAATTGTTACTATCGACTAGCTAGATTTTTGTACACCGGATGCCACTACTCATCCTGGTGACCATGTTCCTTCCATTGGACAATCGACAAAACAGTATGAGAGTGTAGGGGTTGGCCTATTGAAAGATTCATCTCTCATGGGCGTTTTTCCAACCACGGACCCCCCTAATCATGTTGCCATGGTGAACATGATCTCCACTGAGATTTTATCTCACTCAAACAATGTTTGGCTTGTATCGGATGAAGACACAACACACCTGTTTGGAGATACGATGCCTCTTTCACCGGCTGAACGTATTTATGAGGCTATCCAATCAGCTCCAGAGGACAATTTACTTATGGCCTCCCCATCTTGTTCTCTATGTCAGACGTCCTCTCTACCTGATCTCTTACTTCATACTTTTCATTCAGACAAGTCCATCATGGAAGTAATGAATGTTGATGACAGTCCATGGGATGATCTCCATCATAGATCTTCTTTTCTTCCTCCTTTGGAATACATAAAGAAAAACATCCATACCCTCTTTTCACCAGATATCTACCCACCCCCTCAGTCCCCCATCCTCACATGTCTTACGGACACGGAGGGAAACTTGGCCAACATTGAGCCAACCACCCCGGTAGACATCTCAGTGAAACTTGGTATAGTGGAACACATTCGCATAGGCCAGAAGTGTTCCGCTGAAGAAATCGTTGTTAGCACGGCCTTGTTCAAGCAATTTCGATACATGTTTGCTTGGTCCTATGAGGAGATTCCTGGGATAGACCCCACAATTGTTTTTCACGAAATAAAAACCTATCCCAACATCAAACCCGTACGTCAAAAGTTGCGACCGATACACCCCTGGAAGACTGCGGCAATAAAGGCAGAAATTGAAAAGCTCTTAAACACTGGATTTATTTATCCTATCCCATTGACGGATTGGGTCTCAAACGTCATTCCTGTGAACAAAAAGAAGGGCACCATTTGCGTCTGTGTTGATTATCGGGACCTTAATCGGGCTTGTCCAAAATACAATTACCCAATCCCCTTCATCGACTAGATCATCGACAACTATGCGGGAAGCATCATCTTCTCATTCACGGATGGCTTTTTTGGTTACAACCAAATTGAGATCAACCCAGCCGACCAACATAAGACGGCTTTCATCTGCCCATGGGGAACATTCGCTTATCGCAAGCTCCCATTTGGCCTTAAAAATGCTGGCGCCACATTTCAACAGGCTATGTCGTATGCCTTCCACAATATTAAGGACTTTGTGGAACCCTACTTGGACGATCTCCCTGCTCATTCAAAGCAGTGTGAGTTCCACATCAATCATATGATGACCATTTTCCTTAGATGCATATGGTACAATATCCATCTAAATCCTCACAAGTGTATCTTTTGCATTGAGTCCGGACACCTCTTAGGATTTATCGTTTCGAAGGATGGGATCCGCATTGATCCCTTAAAGGTGGAGGCCATCATCAACCTACCACCCCCGACTAATGTTACGGAACTTCAAAGTCTCCAGAAGGCGACTTATTTAAGAAGTTTTGTGTGCAATTTCGTGGAGAAGACTCAGGGCTATATGAGACTACTTAAGAAGGACGTCCCATTAGTTTGGGATGATCAAGCTCAAAAATCCTTCGACAGTATCGAACATGCCATCACGCATGCCCCTGTACTCCAACCGCCTAATTATTATCGAGATTACATTTTATATCTCGTCGCTTCTGCTACCACTATCACCATGGTTTTGGTATAGGAGGATCAAAACGCTCAGGAACATGTGATATACTATGCAAGTAAGGGTCTAGCTGACTCCAAAACTAGATACTCACATGTCGAAAAACTGGCTTTCGCGGTAGTCATTGCCGTCCAGAAGTTTCGTCACTACATCTAACTCTGCACCACCACTATCATTGCTGACTCGAACCCCATGTACCACGTACTGACACGTCAGGTGCTTGGGGGCAAGTATTCACATTGGATTGTGATACTGCAAGAATTCGATCTTCTTTTCAAGAAATCTAAGTATAAGAAGTCTTTGGTGTTTGTTGAGCTCATTTGCGACTTTCCCCATCTTGATGCAGAAGTTGAGCACAATGACTCATTTCCGAATGAATCATTGTTTCTCATTAGTACGACTGACCCCTGGTATGGAGATATCCTGTTGTATCTTCAAACCCAATGCTTCGATCCTCAAATTTCTCGCGACGATCGTCGTAAGGTTCGTCACCATGCAAAGTATTATTTAATCATCAATGATACTTTGTATCGTCATGGCGTCGATTCAATCCTTCGACGTTGTCTCACTCATGATGAGGCTGAACGCGTTCTGAATGACTGTCACGTTGGGGCATGTGGCGGTCATCTCTCTGGGATGGCTACAGCCCAGAATATTTTGCGCGCAAGATATTACTGGCCTACTATCTTCAAAGATTGTATTGAGGCCGTTAAAAAATGTCCTCCTTGTCAACACTTCCACACGAAGAAGCGCACTCATCCTGCCCCACTACATCCAGTTATTGTTGTTGGTCCATTTGCAAAATGGGGCATCGATTTTATGCATTGTAAGCCTACCTCGGCCGGGGGGCATAGTTACATCATCGTAGCTGTGGATTACTTCACAAAGTGGACCGAGGCTATGCCTACATACCAAAACGATGGCAAAACCGCCACACTCTTCATGTTTAATCATGTGATAGCGTGGTTTGGAGTTCCGCAAGCCATAGTTACCGATCATGGTTCTCACTTTTAGAACCACATGGTTGATGAATTGAGCGATAGGTTGGGTTTTCGCCATGAAAACTCGACACCCTACTACCCGCAATCCAATGGACAGGTCGAGGCAATTAACAAGGTCTTGAAAACTATGATCCAGAGGATGGTAGGGACAAAAAGTACAACTGGCATAATATGATCTTTTCAGCATTATGGGCCTACCGAATTACCGTTAAAACCGCCACAGGCTTCACTCCCTTCCAATTGGTATATGGATTGGAGGATGTTCTGTCGATAGAGTGTGAAATCCCATCATTACAGGTCACGGTCGAACTTCTTACTAACACTACTGCTGAGGAAGAACGTCTCTTACACCTAGCCCAACTTGACGAGTCTCACCATGATGCCACTCTTGCTAATGAAGCACATAAGAAACACATCAAGGCCCAGTATGATAAGTCGGTTGAACCTCGTATCTTTAATGAGGGTGATCTGGTCCTCACTTATGACCAGAAGCACGATAAGCTAGGAGATGGGAAGTTCGAGTCCATGTGGCATGGACCCTACGTCATAAAACGTGTGTTGGAAAGAGGTGCCTACGAGCTTGAAGATTATTATAGAATCTCTTTAGGTGAACCCCGCAATGGGATTTACCTGAAGAGATCCTACACTTGATCTCTCATGCATAGACTTGCTTGTATACATTGTACATGGCGTGTTTTTGTGTTTTGTGTGGTGTGATGCATTTATTTTTCGAGTGTCTTTTGATCTTGTTTCCGCTTCTTATGCCATGTTCTGTCTGCATGTGCAGATGGCAATGTTCTATGGATTCGTGAACGGTGCCAACCGGCATACCCTTCACCTTGCTTTGGCAGCCTAAGTACTATATTCCCCAATAGGTGATCTCATTAGCTCAGGAGGAAGTTGCCTAGGGTTTGAGACCAACAATGCCGCAGAATATCAGGCAGTAATCAGAACCCTAACTGATGCCATTTCCTTGGGTATGAACCACATTGTCATCCACATGGATTCTCAATTAGTGGTTTCCCATATGAACCGGATATACACCATCCATGATCCCATCTTACTCTGTCTCTTCGAACGAGTACGTCTCCTGGAAAGGTCATTTGAATCTGTTCAATACCTACACATTCCACGAGAGTTAAACACAGTTGTTGACTCGATGGCCAATTTCATTTTGGATTGGTACATTGCACACACATAACATCCATAATATGTAAAAGCATTCATAACATGTAAATCTAATGTACAGAAGCAAACATGTAAACAAGATCACATCACTAATCATTCCAAAGACACATAATGTATAAATCGTCGATAATGTATATATATATAAATCGCTCAAAAGTAGTGCTGCTACAAAATTTGAAGCACGATGGCTTTCAGTGAGTCTCTACAAAAATATGAAGCATCATAGCTTTCAGTAAGTACAAAAATCTAAGGCCTCTAAACTCTCAATACAAGTCTAAAAGTGCACTCAGGCTGGACACCTGACTCGTACACCCCTAGCTCTAACAGCTCTCTGACGCTGGGTGAGAAAGTAGTCTACAGTACGAGCCACCTTGCGGAGTAAGCAGTTGAAGCGCACGGACGCTCCAACTCCAAATCTCTGCATGGGCCTCGGTAGGTCATCGATAGTTGCCTCGGGTACCTCCACGGTTAGCTGGGACAGGTTTCGGTACACCTCCTCCATCTCCTCGATGGCGGCATGAGTACCTGCAGGAACCGCTGCCTCCCCACCTCTGTCTCTCCTCACCAGAAGGGAGAGACCTACTGGTCGCACGGGGCCCACATCTACACACACATATTTCGTACTTGTCAGCACTACATCAAAAAATGATATAATATACAAAACTAAAAAATACAAGGGTTTTGTTCTTACCGATATCACCCCATGCTGCACCCTCTGGCAGCACCAAGTCAGGATCCTCTCGAAAGTCCGTGCCACCGTATGGAAAGTCCTTGACCATGAGCATCTGTCCCTCTAGATAGCTGAAGAAAACAGGGCCAAAAGTGATGATGGGACCCCCACCATGACGGGTCATCAGCTCTGCCCACCTGAGCATGTGTGGATCTCTCAGATCTCTGTCATCCAATACCACCTATGGGTGCAAGAGAGGAACGACACTATGATCGATCCGTATCCAAACTGCTTGAGCTCCCCTCGCCAACACTTGGTCAGCTGAGCTCGGATGTCTGCGAGGAGACCCTCACACTAGTTGAACATCATGGGGGACATATAATCCTCCGCATATAACATCTGGGTCCGAGTAGCTGTATGTGGATCTTGGCTACCCGCCACCCTAGTAATAGTAAGTAGTACAGTCCTCAGTGGACGACTCACCACATCTCCGATGAGTATCTTCCCGCTGGAAGGACGAGAAGTAGAAACACAGTGCTGTGACACCATGTCCTCAACTGTACGATCACTGGCCTGTGTCCCAGTGAGTTGTATAGCGTCCCCTCTTCGGGACAAACCGGTCAGAAAGTATATGTCCTCAATGTCAATATTGAGGATATGCTCACCCATGACAAAGTACTGTTGGGTTGCATCCCAACTCTGTAGCATGTGTGTCAAGAATGGGATCTGGGCTCTCATCCCCTGTACCTGGAAGAACTTGAGCAACCCACAGGTTCGCAAAGCAGCTACACATTGTGGATCGTTTGCGGCTTGCTCATCCTCTATCTCGTGTTCTCTCTCTCGCCACTCTAGTACCATCTCTGCTTGCTGGGAACCTGCCAAAAGGGGCATTTAACACATGTTAGGTCCTTTCCCAACTTACACAAACTCATTTTTTGGAATATTTTTGATGTTTGAGTTGTGGGTTTCCGCCGTCGCACCTCGCCTTCAGGTACAAGGTGATGTTGTCGCAGGTCCCGTTTTCAAGACTTGTGACAACTCAGGCTCGTCGCAAGTCCTGAAAGGGCCACTTGCGACGAGCCGAGGGTGTAATGGCCCCTCCCCAAATCATAAAAAAACTCAAAAAATGAACAAAAGTCAAAAATTAAACCACTGGAAAGTTGCAAGACAAGATTTAGGCCTACATGGTCCAGACGGTTGTTGAAATGGCGGATCGTAGCTCCCGGAATCAACAAAGGAAGTTTTGGCTCCAAATTGGTACTTCTCCACCCAAATTGGCAATTTGAACAATGTTTCTATTTTTGGCCCATATTTCTATTTATAGAATAGAATGGAATATTCCTTTTCAAATATTTTGATGCTTTTGGGCCATTTACTATAGTTTTGACAGTTTGTCATTATATTTGGGGCTATTTGACACTTTCTCTAGTGTACAGGAGTCGTAAAGTGGTCTTTTGTAGCGTTTCTCGCATTACCAACGGTAATTGCAGGTATGAACACTCCTTTGAACGTTTTGTCATTATTGTTTTTGGTTAAGTCGTAATTATTGCATGAGGAAGAGTTTACTCTTCGTTTGTTCTCGTACTCACCTAATCATGAGAACAAGTACCGAGTTATGATTTATCGCTTTTTCAGGCTCGTTAAACTTCCACGGAAAAGGACACCCCTAGAGTCCATAGTTAATCTCTTTTCAGACTCCCTAAAATTGAAAAGATTGCCAAGTGAACTTGTCGTGTTCACGCTTGTTAAAGTATTTGAATGGTCATCTCCCTGGTGATAGTTTACCCCTTTACCGGACCAGGGGGCACTAACTACGAAAAAGGAATACTCTAGCCAATCATGACTGGAAGAGTCCTCTCCCGCGTTGTTTTACTCTTTTTCGGGCGATGAGGCTAACTTTACGAAAAAGGACCATTGGAGTCTTCTTTAGTTCCTTTCAGATTCTCTAAATATGAAATGATGACCGAGTTTGCCTTTTATGGACTCGTTAAATTTTCACATTGAAGGGCCCATCATGGGACGAACCCCTCCTATCATAGGTTCAGAAAATGTTTGGGATTGGACTCATCTATGAGATGAGCTATACTGAGCATCTGGTTACCCTCATCAAGCTTTTTAAAAAAACACATGAGGCGCTCATCACTCATGATGGGGAAAAATGAAAGTGTTTGTGTTACATACCTTAGTGGTAGTAGATAGTCGTTCTTGAACATGGCACTCGTCTGCATTCGCATACCGACACTTGGGTCTTCTGTTTGTCTATGAGTCCCCGCTTGCTTTCTGAGTCTTGTTACTCCTATGAGTCATTCGAAGAAAGCTTCTACTATCAGTTGCATTAGAAGTTTGCGTCATTCTCATGTCAATACTGCCAAGTCATGCGATGCCCATGTTCAAGAACACATTCATCACTCATCATTTTTAGTTAGTACACACGTCATCATGCCATTGTCACTTTGAGTCAATCTCACATGTTATTGTACCATCCGATCCACTCTACACATCTTTTGTCATGTTTCCTATCGATTGATGGGGGATTCATTATGGCCCTCCTTCGACGGATTCATCCTTGTCGACTTCAGCTCATCATCCAAGGATTGAATCTAGAAACCAGTCAAGTACCTTGGTCATGCATGCCTCAATGGAAGGTCACCTCGCTTTCATCATGAGTTTACATCATTGACTCTTGATTGAGAGATTTCATCTTGCGTTCGACGCCAACTCATTTATTCACGCTTGATGATATGTACTGTGATACCTTGGGAATCATTGACATTAATGGTGATCTCCCTCGCACTTGTTAACGGTTTACATCAATGACCGGTAATCAAGTGGTTTCTACCATGTTCGACGTCAAGACATTTGTAATCACATGGATAGATTCGTATCATTGCAGGTTTAGCTTGAAGACCCTGGGGAGTTATGTTTTACCCAGGTTGGGATGGAGTTTGTATTGAGTCATATTACACGGATCCACTTTTGTATTGGTCGTGGCTGTGTTATCATCTCATCATGGATCTACGCTTGTGTCTAGTAGCCATGATTGTGTTCAATCGGTCATTACTCCCATGGATCTGCAATGTATTGGTCGGCAGCCATGTTGTACTACATATGAGATTGTCAGTTTAGAGTTAGTTGTACTGCAGCAACGTCCTTCTTCCGACAAGTCTTTTGCCATTATTTCTATCAAAGCACTTCACCTGTACATCCTTAATAGCTTCATGCTTTGGGGGGAATTTTGTTACACCTAAAATCTACCCATCATTATGATTTAGTGTATACATCCCTAAAGTCATTTGGACCAAGTACTCATTTGGGAGGATTTGTACTCATTTTGTACAACCTGTTGAGAGGTCGTCGCAAGTTGCACACTAGCAACATGCGGCGTCGCAGGTTGCTCCATAGTAGGGTGCGACGAGGTCTGTGAATGGGAAAAAATAACCATTTCAAGATCTTTCTCGAAGCTTTGCCGATTTGGGGACTTATCCTTGATCTCTTGGAGAGCTGGTACTCGACCCCTAACTCATTGGGAAGATCCCCTATCTCTCTCCTATCATCTCTCAACCTATCCTATCCATAACCTCATCCACTTAGTCCTATATATATGAAGCTCACTCCCATACCAAAGGGAGGAAGACTATGGTATCTACATGCTGGTGAAATCTCTCTTAGACACCTTCACTCACCTCTTGGAGAATTCATGCTTCCTTGGAAGGACTTGGTAATTTGCTTGTGTGGAGAAGGGCTGCTACATTAAGTCATTGGTTGTAGTTCTATATATCTATCATGTACTCCTCTATTTGCAGTAATACAAATGCTTTCCACCAATATCGTTCTTATGTGTGATGATGGTGTGTTGTTTACCTGCTTAACTGTTTACATAGATCTCTTATTGTATAGATGCTCTTTACTCGTTTCTCTTTTCTGTGTCTTAACAGGTCTTGCAGCTTGGATCTGACGACCTTGGGACGTGGAGCAACATTCGGGAGAAAGGATAGCGAATCAAAGAGGTAAGACATCTAGTACTTGATTCTTAAGTAGATCTAGGAAATGTGTTTGTAGTCTGTTCTATTTCTTCTAGACTCGCATTGAGCTAGGGTGATCCGGCTCGCCTCCGATCGAGTGGATTGTCTGGTAACACTTAACTTACCCAAATTTCGAGATTTTGACTAGTACAGGAATGTGCTCTACTCTGTAGTAGACAAACTAGCTCACATGTGGAGGTGGGCGCTACTTTAATGAAGCAGGGTAGCGCATATGCCCTACTATCATGCCTGTGTACCAACGGACATGTGAAAAAATGGCCAAAAACAGGCTTTTCTGCTCATTTTCAAGAGATGGTTTGGTTTGGAAAAATGTTCCTAAGGGTTGTAATCATCAAATGGGTCAAGAATGAGGTAATTTCAACCATTTTTAGTGTCCCAAATGACCCCTCAATCCACAAGTGTCCTGTTGTGTGACTGAACTTGATCTCAAGAAGTGTCGTCATGCGACCAAGGAATGCAAGTGTCGTCACGGACATAGAGGTGTCATTTTAAGCTATAACAGATGCCCCCTAATGTATGAGGTCAGAGGGACTGAGGGAAACGATGGCCGAAATACATTATAAATAACAAAGAGTTGAATCATGGAGGAACTGGAGAAACCAAGAATCATAGGCTCAAATGAAGTACCTAAAAGCAAAGGCAATGTCAGACAAACTTATCCTTGGGTTAATTGTCCATGTTCAAATAGTGGAACATGACCTCCAAAAGGATACAATAATGATCCAAATACTGATGCATATATCATGGCCACTAAAATACAAGCATGGAGCCATGAGGAACATAAGTGTAAACATAGCCACATTAATACAAGGTGGATCTAAGTCAAAACTGGAGAACATAGCCATAGAGAACAAGTTGGATCTATGTCTCATCAAGAGCCAAAAAGAGTGTGGCTCAGTCTTGCGCAACTTGGGCGATAACATAAATTAGGTGATGTTATCGAGGATCCCAAGGTCTTCATCCAAAAACAACCCAAGGTACAAACCTATCCATGCGAATAAATGACTTGATGTCGAACATGGGAGGTATCGTTTGATTACCGGTCATTGATGTATACCGTTAACAAACGCGAGGAGGGTGTCCACCAATAATGAAAATGGAACCCAAGGTACCTAGTACATTCAAACAAGTGCGAATAAGTGGTCTTGCCATCGAACACTTGAAGAATCTATCAAATTGGAGAAATTGATGTATTCCCATCTATCCAATAGCGAGGGAAACTGCCACTAATGACTGCAATCCCCAAGGTACTAACCGAAACTCTAAACTTCATTCCCAGAGCACAATGGGTTGAATTCGATGGGAAGAAGTCCGTTGGAAGGGAGGCCTTAATGCATCCTCCATCATCCAACACGAGGGACACTCAACAGGTATGAGCTGATTTGGATTAGGACTGAACACATGATGAAACATATTGACACCAAGGAATGGCCGACACATGAGGTCAAGGCAACTGCAGAATGGCCGACACAGGTTATATCCTTGAACAGTGAGCACAACACAAGAGTGACTTAGGCAGCTTTTAACACAAAGAGACCACGATGCAAATTTGCGATGTAGGAGACATTAACAGATTCTCCATATGATTGGAAGACTAACCAAATGGAGGAGTAAGAACTCTGAGATCAGGTTTACCCTAAGGCCAACAGTAGAACCCAAATTATTTGATAGACTCAAAACAGGTGCTTTGTTCAAGGAAATAGTTGACTTACTGCCATCATATTGAAAGATATTTTAACATTCTTCCCTTCCCTTTCCTTTTTCATTTTTTAACGAGCTTGACAAAGAACTAAAGCATGCTCAACGGTATTTTCATATTTAAGGAGTTTGAAAAACCTAGAAGAAAACTCCATACACCTATCCGTGGATTTTATATCGAGCCCAGATTGGTCTGTGCTTGGCGGTGTTTTCTTGCTTATAGAGTTGAAAAACTTAAACAGTCCTCTATCAACCATCTTGTGGATTTTACATTGAGCCTGAGTAGGTGAATGCTCGCTTGGTGTTTTCACATTTCGAGAGTCTGAAAACCCTTAAGACGACTCCAAAGGTCCTTTTTTCATAAATTTAGTCTCCTTCCCCAAGAAAGTGTAAAATAATGGAAGAAGAACTCTTCTAGCGCATACCAGAGTATACCTAGAGTATACCTTTTCCGTAAATTATCCACCAAAGTCTAGAAAAGGGGTAATTCTATACCTAAGTGGATGTCAGTTCAGTTATTTTAACGAGCCCGAAAAGACAACTATGCTCGGCAAACTTTTCCTATTTAAGGAGTCTGAAAAGGTTTTAAAAGAACTCCATAGGGATCTTTTCCGTAAAGGTTTAACGAGCCCAGAAAAGTAAACTCATGACCTCCTTACTGTTTTTAATGAGCTCAAAGGAGATACAAGAAAAATACTCATATTTTCCTCACTGTTTTTAATGAGCCCGAAGTGAAGATGAAAGAAATGCTCATAGCCTCCTTACTGTTTTTAACGAGCTCGAAGGGAAGGAGGAAGACTGCTCATAACCTACTTACTGTTTTTAATGAGCTTGAAGTAAAGGTAGAAGAATGCTCGTAACCTAATTATTGTTTTTAATGAGCTTGAAGTAAAAGAAGAATGCTCGCTTGGGAGGAGACGAGTGTCAGGGACATGCGAAACTAGCTCCAAGTGCATGGAACAAAGCTATGCCGAATGCAAGGAACATGAGCAAGATAAGGACACTCAGGGTGTGTCTCCTCCAGGTAAAAGGTGTCAAACTGCGAAGGCAAAATGATACAGGGCTTAGAGGAAATGAGATCGGAGATGAAGGCTTATACAACGAGTTAAAGCGTGGAAGCCGGCATCAAGATCATTAGCGCAAGCGGGATCATAACAGATGCATATGCAACTTGAACAAAAAGATGGGAGCCTTATCAGGGATGGCCATAAATATATGAGGAAGAAAGATATGAGGCTTCTTCTCAAAGTCATGGTAAATCTAAAAAGGCTCTCGAGACTATGAGAAAAACTTAGCATGGGCACCAAAATGGCATAAGGGTGCTGAGTAGGGTGACCCATGTTAGGTAGGCTCTGCTGTCAGACTGGTGCACAATGCATAAAGAGATGGCTAACACACCAATATCCAACAGGTTCGACCCTATGGCAAATTCGGATGGCAAAAGGTTCAAATGCAACATAACAGCGGGGAAGCCTAAACCTACATGCAAGGTTCCGAATATACCTGACATGGTCGCACAAGGTGTCGAAAAGGACCAGTAAGCAAGTATACATCCAACTAAGAATTTTGTCTCCAAGAAACATCAGTACTAAGATCATATCTAAAACATATGTAAAGAAAGACTCGATACAAGTCACTATGGTAGAAATACTTTCAACTTCACTATCATCAACAACAGGCATAAACAAGGCAAAGTTTTCAAATGAAGACTCTATGGTACCCAAGCCCAAGGACTTACAATCAACAAGATCAACTTCAGGATGAAGATCAAAGTTGAAGGACATGATGGAATCTGTAGAAACAAATTCATCATCACGGGAGTTCAAAATTCTAGAAGCAGAATCAAAATCAACAGGAACACTGATTTGTGGATCTATAGGAGAGTCCAAAGACTCAACAGTAGGAAGATCAGACTTTAAGGTCAAACTGGGGCTGGACATAACTGTGACTGGATCAACATCCAAATGAATGGCAGACTGTACTATGGACTCTAGGAAAACTTCATTGGAAGGAAGTATATCATCCCAGATAGAACACATATCATCCCAGATAGAACACATATCTAATGCTTTTCAATGGTAAGAAACAAAACTGAAACTAACCTACTATCAAAGCAAAAGCAGAGAACTTCCAGGTTTCCTGATTGAAACAGTGAAAGCTACCAATACGACTTTCAGATTCTTATTGATGTAAGCATGCCAACCAACCATTGGGAAAAGAGTACGAAAACTAATTTTAGACCCAAACGTAGCAAATGACCTACAAAGAAGTATGGTTTGGTAAATTCAGGTCTGCACATAAACAATGCAAACAAGGTCTTGAGCAACAGCCAAAACACTTGAGCTTTCACTACAAAAGAAAACTAAAAGCATAAGGGAGGATAAGAAACCAATCTAAAGAGAAATTTCACTCAAATAGATACAAACAGGGTCAAGTAGACTCAGTAGGTTTCAAATCAGCGGAAATGGAGCAAGTAGGTTCAGTTAAACTCAAATTAGGGTACAAAACACCAAACTGGTCCACAACCCCCCAACTTGGGTCCACAAGCCCCAAAACTTTCCAAACAAGCCCAAATTAATCAAAAGAGGTTCAAATCATGAATGTAGGATCAGTACAAGGGTGGGAGACCACTTACAGTGGTCTAACTCAGGCCTAGGGTCATCAGGGGCCCCAAAAATGAAGCCACGGCCCCCAAATTTGGGTCCACAACCCAAAAACTCAAAAAATTCAAACCCAGATTGTGTGCGCTGCTATGTATGAAGGAAACTAGCGCCCATAACAGGGGAGGGCGCTACTGTACTGAGGAAAACAAGCGCATGGGCGCTACTGTGCTTCACACCAGTAGCACACAGGTGGGAAAAGTTGAAAAAATGGGGTTAAAACCCCCCAACTTGGGTCCACTAGGATTTGAAAGGGCGAGGAAGGGTTTGTAAGAGCCAAAGAGGGTAAAAAAAAAACTAAGAACTGATTCTAATCAATAAATTGAACAAAGACCTTCAAACAAAACTAAAGAAATGACCTTGGATACCCCTAAGCAAACAAAGTTTCCCCAGTGGAGTCGTCATTCTGTTGTGAGGAAAATGCACCTATAGTTCAGGGGAGAAACTACCAACTTAGGGTGATAAAGATAGACTTACAAGCATTCTGCAATTACAACAAATAAGTGAAGAGATTAGGGTTTAGGTATGTATGCACCTTATTCAGAAGGTTGATCCTAGCTTTGCCTCCCTCACTCTTCAATGCTTATCTAGTGTCGCAATGCCCAGACCTGCAAAATGACTTGATACCTTTCTCAAATACATTTGACTACTTATATAAGATTGATATTCATGACAAAAGAAGACATCAGACTATAATCAAATCTAAGACACATTAATAGGTCATATTTGGAAAGAGAAGAACGTCTGATCTTTATTAATGAATGAAAGCAAGTACATAAAGTTATACCTTCTTTCAAGCTTGGTACTTCACGAAACCTAGATTCAAGGTCTCTTGCTTCTGTTCTCTAAGGATCCCAACCTCTAATCAGCCGTACTAGGGTTTATGAGAAACTGAGGCACAAGAGAGGGGGATGAGGGTCTCCATTCCTCCAGCATAACATTGTTATAGGCTTGGTCCCCTCACATGGCCCTTCTACCCTCCTTATATAGTCAATGAAGGAGAGGAAAAGAAGTTATAACCAAGTAGGAGGTTCCCCAACCAACTTAACTTACCCAAATTTCGAGATTTTGACTAGTACAGGAATGTAGTCTACTCTGTAGTAGAAAAAATAGCGCACATGTGGAGGTGGGTGCTACTTTAATGAAGCAGGGTAGCGCATATGCCCTACTATCATGCTTGTGTACCAGCGCACATGTGAAAAAATGGCCAAAAACAGTCTTTTTTGCTCATTTTCAGGAGATGGTTTGGTCTGGAAAAATGTTCCTAAGGGTTGTAATCATCAAATGGGTCAAGAATGAGGTAATTTCAACCATTTTCAGTGTCCCAAATGACCCCTCAATCCATAAGTGTCCTGTTGTGTGACTGAACTTGATCTTAAGAAGTGCCATTATGCGACCAAGGAATGCAAGTGTCGTCACGGATGGAGAGGTGTCATTTTAAGCTATAAAAATCGATACTGCGAAGATTAGTACTGTGTAGAAGCAGTGCTGCAGAGATAGGAGGCCATGTGGAGCCAGCAAAGTGGAATGCTGGACGAAGGACAAGTACAGGTATCGGTCAGATTGGTAGCACCCTATTTTGGGAAAGATGCTCCAGGAGTGCCAAGCGGTGGATATGAGCAAAAAAGGAAGGCGACCAATGCACAAGTTGGTTAAGGAAAGGACAGTTCAGAGAAAGTGATGGCTTGGCACACCTGGTAGGAGAAACCGTTAGAGATGAACGGTTAAGAGAAAGTGACCTGTTGGCACGCGTGCGACAGGGAGGCCGATAGTGACAGAATGAAGACGTGGAGAACTACCACGATGAAGCAGACGCTACTAGATGCCAGCAAACTGGTTTAGGGAAACCGACACAGTTTTGTAAACCCTAAGGGTTTTTGGGTTAGGTCTTCAACATTGTAAAGACATGACCCTTGGGCATGATCTATTTAAGAAAACAATTTTGTATGGGATGGGGTTACTCTTTACTTTCTGCTGTTACAATTTTGGATTGTGGTATTGAAAAATCCCCTTGAGTCGAGAAGATTGTAAAGGCTTTGTAGCTGTGTGCACAGAGGCCTGTCTGAGAGGAAGGGAAGTCTGCAACTGAGTGCGCAGACTTAGAATGGTTGTCCCCATCCCTTTTAAAGAAATATATTACCAACCATTCTTGTGGATGTAGCTTTCCATCCTGGGAAGTGAACCACGTTAACCATTGTGTTGTGTGATTGTGTTTATGGATGAATGATTATTTGTGTTTTCTGTAATTAAATGTCTAGATGTTTCCTGGCATGCTGTTATGAGAGAACTTTGATATGCATTTGCCACCAGAAGAGGTATGGAAATGATAGGTTAAGTTCTATAAGAATAGATGAATGGTGAACATTTAGTGTTGTGTTTGAAGACAGTGAATCAGTCATTTGGTTAAGCACTTTCTTATAAGCAGTAAAGGAATGCATAACAGTGGATTATATCAGTCATATAGGTTCAAATCGCAACATCCTAAGTTAATGAAGGAGTGTTAGAGGAATAGTCAGTTAAGCGCCTGAACGAATGGATGAGTGATATTCGTTTCAATGCCTTAAGAGTTTTCAAGATAATCCAAGTATAGAATAAAGCCACATTATTAGCAGTTTCAGTAGAAGTTCAGTAGAAGTTGTGCGGCACATATCTCATTGCGTGCCGTGCAGTCTTGTCTCGTAGCACACCTTCCCTATCCTGCGCTGCGCAGTACGTCCAGCTATTCAACTCATGACTTACTGTGGAAACCTAATTCCACAGTACCCCATAGATACACCTTGGGTGAGACCTCAACCTACTCACAGGTTGTTGCCGAAAGGGCCGGTGCGAAGGGGTTTTGTTGGTCAAGGGGCAAACCCCAAAGAACCTGGGTCTTATAGAAAACCTATGGGTCAGTTATAGCCAACAAATGGTTCCGTTTCCGCACTAGAATCCGTGATGAGTTGCAATCGTGATGTGTGACGAAGAATACCAGTTCCTGGAAGGCTCTGACAACTGGCATCTTGAAAAGACAGAAATCCAAGCTTGGTGGGACAAGACTAGAAGAGACTTTGCAAGGCAAGAGAATAGACATCCGCGTCTATCTGACACACAGTGGTCAGATAGATATTTGTGGGAAGATATTCACGAGATTTTTTGGGCATCATTTCCAAACGAGCTGCATGCATGGATCTCGCAGCTCGTAGAAAAGAAAACCTGTTTTCAAGGAGGAGTTCCTACAGAGTGGACTCCTGAGCTAATAGCGCAGCTTAAAGCAATAGACAGCCCATTGATATGCGCAGTTGATTTTTGGGTCGATCATATGCTAGAAGGCTTCGTAACAGAATTTGTTGTAGACACACTCAAATCCTACAGCCAAGCAGAAGCATATTTTTTTGGAGGATTCCAAGGTAAGTTGCTGAACAATCTTAGTCTATACATTAAGATGTTGTTAGATGAGAAAGGTGTTTTAAGAATGCAGTAATATTCTTAAGTTTGTCATGGTAAACAATATATATAGTGATTCTGATGAAGATACCCATAATCTTAGAAGTGGCAAGAGATATAAATTTAATAAGAATCTTAGAGGCCCTGGACTCCATATTGATACTGAGATTCCTTGTGACCTTGAAAACGAAGCCGCACCACCATTTACCCCTGAGAACCCTCTAGCTGTAGAGACTGCACCACCTTTATCTCAAAACCCACCCGCTACGCAGCCCACCCCGCAGAATACTCAACCCAGTACATCTATCCCGATAAGCCAATTTGTTTTCACTGCACAGAGCCCCTTATAGCAGCCGCGCACTAATTCGGGCGCTCCACCACCTAATAGGACAATGGAAAACACTGATATGAAACTGCCGATATTCAAAGGAATTGGCCTAGAAGACCCTGATCAGCATTGGTTCCTTTGTGAAGCTGTATGGAGTGTAAGACAAATCCAAGATGATGCCACGAAGAGAGCACAGCTCATCACCACTTTCAGGGACAGAGATTTACATTGGTTTATGAAATACTCTCAGACACAGCCAAGAACCCTTGTGAAGATCAAAGCTGCGCTTGTGGCTGAGTTTAAGAAACCCAAATCTGAATCTCAGTGTATAACTGAGTTGAAAGAAATAAAGTAGAAACCGATTGAAACGGTTTGGGAGTTTGATCAGAAGTTCAAGACCCTATTGGACCAAGTAAGCTTTGTTATAGCTCTGGAACAGCACAAGGAATGGTTCATTGTTGCGCTGTTTCCCCATATTAGATTACCATTGATGCAACAGAGGGTTACATCGCAGGTAGAAGCCTTAGAAATCGCAATGAAGCTAGAGGCTTCGCCGATTGGTGAGACTAGTTCTGGGATGTCTTAGATCCAGAACTAGCTGACAAACCTGACACTAGAGTTGTAAAGCATGAAGAATGGAAAAGAACAAAGGTATGAACCTAGACATGAGGTATGGTGTACAAGTTGTAAAGGAGAAGGCCATGACTGGGAGCATTGCCCGTTATTTTGCGACTACCTTCATAGTGGTGCGCCCAACCCAATAAATCAAAATCAAGCCCCATGGTGTGAAATTTGTAGAATTACAAGACACTGACCTGAAGACTGCTATCTTATACAAAAATATGTGAAAACACCTAAAAATTTATACTACAATTTCTGTAAATCAGTTGGACATGATGAATCCAACTTCCGCGCGTATGAGCTAATGAATGAGAGAAAACGAGATATGGAATCAATGAGAGGTGCTGGCTTGTACCGCGTACAAGAAGATAACCACCCGAAACAAGAGAATGCACAATATGACCAAGGAGGATACAGAGGTCGTGGTGTTGGATACTGCAGTAGAGGAAGAAATGTTGGCCTGGCGTAGGGAAGAGGCCGCGGCCAGGTTATTTGCTATAATTGTGGCCATCCAGGTCACGTATCTAGAGATTGTGTTAACCCATGCACTACATGCAATTATTGTAAATCATTTGAGCATGTCATTGAAGATTGCCCAATGCTAGAGGTGGAAATGCAGAAAAGAAGACGGACGGATGCACCAAACACGAATGTCCAGTGGATCGCAGTGGAGAGTAGACCAGTAGACCCGAGCATCAATGTGGTCATGCGCACTTGCACTTAGACAGGCCGCGATAGAGGAGCAGAAGCTTCCACATCAAGGGAGGCTCACACAAAGCAGATCCCTCTTGAGACAGTATCGATAAGGAAAGCTCTAGGAAAGATACCTGCTCTCGACCTACGAAAGAATAAAGAAGTCTTTATCGACGCACGAGATACCTTTAGAGAACTGGAAACAGAGTCACAGCGGATCCCGTTGCGCAGTGAATTATCGCATGTTGAAGACATACCGACGGCCTATGACAAAACAAGCACTGTAACGGATGTCAGCACTTCCGTTGCATAGTTCCTACGAAGCTGCATGAAGTTACTCAAAAGTGAAAATGCCATAGTAGAGCTGCAGAAGCTCATAAACCAGTATGAACCGCAGACCGGAACAGAGGCTTCTGATAGCGCAGTACATCACATACTGAAGAATAAAAGAACAGGTCGAGAAATGAGACTTACCGCGCAGATTGGAGATTTTGAAATGGATGAAGTCATCCTTGATCTGGGCTCTGAAGTAAATATCTTAACTAAGCAGACATGGCAGCAGATGGGTCGACCAAAGTTGTCATGGTCACCTATCCAGTTGAGAATGGCTAACCAAGAGAAAGTCATACCTTTTGGACGGTTAGCTGACGTGATAGTCGACATCGATGGAGTCCAAAGTCATGCAGACTTTGAAGTTATCGAGATTGTGGATGATAGTCAGCCTTTTCCTGCACTGCTAGGAATTGACTGGGCTATTGATAACTTGTCTATCATCAACTTAAAAACAAAGAAGATGATATGTAAAGGGAAGCATCTTAGGATCATCGCACCATTGGATCCTGCAGATGGTGACAGATACAGCGATTCGATTCAGGAGGAATCCAATACTCAAGACTTGGACATACTATACCAGCTCACAGCGAACCAGGAAGATTACATTAAGCCTACTGTAGATGGTACACTCAGCTGGAGATGTGACAGCTCCTGCGTCTTTGATTCGGAGGAAGGGATGGAAAATTGGAAAAGCTCGATGCATGAGGTATCAGCACAAAGGTGCGTACAGGTTACGAAATCACTCCGCTGGATCGAGAAGGAGGTAAGTCCTATTCCCACATATGATGGTTCTGCTAATGTTTACACTTTCATCCAAGAATACACTGCAGCTATTGCAGATGAGCACAGATTACCAACATTGGATATGGCACTGCGCGACACACCCGCCAGATGGTGGAATGCGCACAAGTAGGTATTGACCACTTGGGATCAATGCAGAATTAAGATGCAAATCCAATTTGGTGAAAGGGTTACTTTACCCTTTGAAAAGTTTAATGGACAGATAGATCCTAGTCAACACATTGAAGTCTGTTCACAGGCATCGGCGGAAAGGCCACACATAGAATGGGTGCATCTATTTGTACATATTCTAGATGATGACATTCCAAAGAAATGGTACCTAGACCTGGAGTTGCACAGGGAAACCACGGATTGGAACATACTGACTGCCAACTTCCAGAAGGACTTCAGCTTTGAGGACGAGAATCCGCTGATCCATGATGCATTGCAAATAATTAAGGAAAGCATATTCAGGGAAGGCTGTCCTCACATAAATATGACATTGGAGGAATTCTTCGGGGTAGATCACGTTCCTGTGCACCTACAGTCGGAATGGAAGGAACATGAAGAACACCTTATTGAGTGTTACAATCTAGTTGAGGACATCAATGATAGAAATGAAGACGATGATGATGATCCGTGCAACATAAACATACTAGAATCAGAGGGTGCGTGCGACGTAGAAGGACCTCCGTTAGAAATCCCAGATATGAGCGGACCAGTAAAGACACAGAAGGTGAATATTGGCACAAAAGAAGAACCGAAGTTCGCAGCAATTAGAGATTATTGGGATGATCAGAATGTTGCAGAGATCTCAAACACCTTGCATGAGTATCAGGAGCTGTTTCCGACAAAATTTATAGAAATGAAAGGAATTTTGGGAGACCTAGGAGTCATGAAAATACCCTTGAAGCCAGGTGCAAATCCTGTGAAGCAGAGACCGTACAGACTAAACCCGCGCTACAAGGAAAGAGTACGCGCAGAATTGGATAAGATGCTTGAAGCAGGAATCATTGAACCTGTCGAGGAATCATAGTGGATTAGTCCCATGGTTGTTCAAGACAAGAAAGCGAAGGGTGAGATCAGGATTTGTGTTGATCTTAGAAAACTGAATGATGCTTCCATGCACGACCGATTCCCTACTCCTTTCACAGATGAAGTGCTTGACAATGTTGGAGGGAATGAGGCCTATTCTTTTACTGATGGTTTTTCGGGGTATCATCGGATAAGGATTGATCCTGCATACAGGCATAAGACGACTTTTGCTACAGAATGGGGGTCATTCCAGTACAAAGTAATGCCTTTTGGCCTGAAGAACGCACCTGCCATATTTTCTAGAGTGGTCGTCGCAACATTCAAAGAGTTTATGCATAAGTTTCTCGAAGTTTATTTTGATGATTGGACTATGTTTGGTCTATTGAAGAACCATTGTGCGAACCTCAGAATGATGCTTGAGAAATGTCGACAGCATCAGATCTCCTTGAATTTGAAGAAGTGCATTTTTTGTGTTCCCTATGGAATTCTACTTGGGCACATTGTTTGTAAGTAGGAATTGATGGTGGACCCTGCGAAGATTGCCATTATTGTGAATTTACCAACACCAAATTCAGTCAAGATGTTGCGCTCTACCTTAGGCCATACTGGATACTACAGGAAATTTATAAAGGGTTACGCACAGATAACCGCAGCAATGGAAAAGCTGCTAAAGAAAGACGGACCGTTCATTTGGAACGCGGAATGTGAACATGGTTTTGATACACTAAAAGAAAAGATGGTTACCGCGCTGATTCTAGTCTTTCCAGACTGGACGAAGCCATTCCATGTCCATGTTGACGCATCATGAATTGCCTTGGGAATTGTATTAGCTCAGCCAGGAGAAGGAGGTATTGACCACCCTATTGCATTTTCAAGCAGAAAACTCTCAACAGTAGAAAAGAACTATACTACTACCGAGAGGGAAGGCCTTGTGATGGTATATTCCCTACAGAAATTCAAGCATTACTTGCTTGGTGTGCACTTCCTTATGTTCACTGACCATTCTGTGTTGAAATACTTGGTCAATAAGCCAGTATTAGGGGGGCGCATATGCAGATGGCTGTTGCTATTCCAGGAGTATGATTTTGAGATTTTTTTTAAGCTAGGTAGACTAAACTTGGGACCTGATCATCTATCAAGGATTGAGTCAGGAGAAGAGCCGACAAACATTGAAGACAATCTACCTGATGCGCAATGATTTTCTATACAGGTTGCCGATGATTATTATAAGGATATCATTAATTTTCTAACAACAGGGCTAGCACCACCGGAATTATCTGTCCAGCAGAAGAAGCAGCTAGTGGTGCATGCCGTAGACTTCACTATAATTGCAGGTCAGTTATACAAACTCGAGCCAGATGAATTCCAGCGCAGATGCGTACTAGATCATGAGAAACCATTAATTCTAGCAGACGCGCATTCAGGGATTGCAGGAGGTCACTATGCAGGAAGGGCTACTGCATAGAAGATATTGTGCGTAGGGATATGGTGGCCCATGATCCACAAAGATTCCAAAGAACACTATAGGAACTATGATGTCTGTCAAAGGACAAGGAAACCTTCGCGAAGAGATGAGATTCCATTAAACCCACAGTTGACCTTGCAGGCGTTTGAGAAATGGGAAATTGATTTTGTGGGTCCTATAAACCCACCGGGAAAAAGAATTGGTGCAAGGTATATTATTACTGCTACTGATTACCTCACCAGATGGGCGGAAGCAAAGCCAGTAAAGGACTGCAGCACCAGTACTGCTGCACAGTTCATTTTTGAAGAAATATTGTCAAGATTTGGTTTTCCGAAGATTTTGATGAGTGACCAAGGTACTCACTTTTTGAACAAGACCATTGAGGCACTTACAGAGGAATTCCACATTCGTCATCAGTGCAGTACTCCATATCATCCACAGGTGAATGGCATCGTTGAGGCTTTCAATAAAATATTGGAAAATGCACTCACTAAGGTCTGCAATGTAAATAGAGATGATTGGGACCTGCGTGTCTCCTCTGTGTTATGGGCATACAAGACTACATGCAAGAAATTGACAAGACAGACTCCCTTTTGGTTGGCTTATGGGCAGGAGGCTATAATGCCAATCGAATATATTGTCCCTAGTTTGAGGATCGCTACGTTCACAGGGATGGCAGATCGTGTAGCATTAGAAGAAAGGTTGCTACACCTTGTTGGATTGGAGGAAGATCACTTCATTATCGGCTTCCACCAGCAAGGTCAGAAGGACCACGAGAAATCCTGGCATGATCGCCATATAAAGAAAAAGTGCTTTCAGGTAGGTGACCTAGTCCTCCTGTATGATAGCAAATTCATGAAGTTTCCTGGTAAATTTAAGATGCATTGGCTTGGCCCATATACTATGGTACATGTTACTAACACTAGTGCAGTACAACAATCCAATTTAGCTAGCGATACCTTACCAACTTTGATAAATGGAAGAAGACTAAAGTTGTACCATGATAGTCCTGCTTCGTAGAACCTTGGATAACAAGCGGAGGAAGAGATTTCTAAGTGTCAAGTATAGTTGAAATTGGGAACTAGAAGTGTAAAGGAATCTGTACATGTATGATAAGAAAGATGATGTATGTATCGCGCAGCATTGTTGAAGTTGTGCAAGGAAAAAAAAAATCGCACTGCGAAGCAACTATGCAGGAGTGTAAGTGGCCTACCGCATAGATCGACGCAACACCCAGAGAAAAATAGTCGTTAAAGTACTTTTGAGAAAATAACCGTTAGATGACCATTGCAGCAACTGCTTCAACATTTAAAGGGAAAATAGCCGTTCTAGACAGAATGACGAAGGAAAGGTCTGGAAAATTCGATGGATTTGGCAGCCAGAGGGAAAATTTAATGTATATCTAGCCGTTGAAGGGCACGGGAGAAGGTCAACTGCGCCTATAAATAACACCGCTTGAGGACTCGCGGGCGTTACTGAGCACTTAGAATTTTCTTGCGACCACCCCTTGCGCTAATATCCATCTTTCGTCTGACTACCATAGCCGCTATCTAATCAACGAATGCCCGAACCTTTCTATAGAGAAGAAGAGCTTACCATTGAGATTTTTTCAGCACGGAGGGATTCAAGAGTTAATGAGAACTCCTGCCAAGAAGGTTGTAACAGAACAAGGCCAAGGATCTCGTAGATCATTGAGAACCAATCCAGCCATGCAATACAAGGGGAAGGAGACAATCACTGCACCTCGAACCAAACAGCTAAAACCAAGTTCGAGCTAAGGCAGTACATTTTCACAAAAGAAATCCCACTGAATATGACCCTTGAGTACATCTCACCCCGGGCGCTGAATGCCTCCATTTATAAGCTAGCCAAGAATGCAAAATACGACATCCCTTTGTTTCCAATTTCGAAGAAGGTCAAAATTACAACCAATCTGTTGTGCAAGATACCGGACTGTAAATGGGAGGACTATGACCTCTTGGGAGTGCAAAGAGACGAGCCACATGATCCCAAGTACTCAGAATTTCAGCTAGACCAATACATGTGCTGGAAGAAAGATGCCAAAGGAAACCTCAGTCTGGTTGCTGAAAGCTGGTTGACACCGGTAGTGCAGTCAGGACTGTTGAACCTGTTGCGGCTACCCCACTTTGAATGGTCGGCTGAGCTAAATGTCGTGGTTCGTACCTTGATGGCACGAATCCATCAAGGATATTTATGGATGGATTGGCCAGTTGATATAGGCATCGACTTAATCCATCTCATTACGGGATTAAGTAAGCGGGGAAAAGACCCAAAGCTGTTCTTCCAGGGGAAGAGCACAGAAAAGGATGCAATGACAAAGATGAAGAAAACTCACGCACTAGTCAAAGGAAAACGAGGTTTTCCTATTGACGAGATTGAAGACAAAACAACCAAGTTCGTCACCCAATTGCTCACAACAAAGATATTATGGACGGCAAGACCCTTGGAGGTTCCTGTAGGCGCATTATTGCTCGGTGCCGCAGCAGCTGAAGGCACCGAGTTCAACTGGTGCCAATATCTATTGAATGAGTTCATGGCAGAGCTCAATGACATTCAACTGAATGGAGGCAACTTCCATTTCACATGGTTGATTGTCCTCATTGCATTTATTGGATGGAAGAAGCCGAAGGACTTTGTTGGCGTCAGCTTTGATAAATCAGACCCCAAAGGAGTCAGATACATGAACCTCTGGGCAAATCTCGATCTGCAGCGCCAGCATGCAACTCAAGAAGTGTTCTACAAGTATTACATGCAGCTGTGCGTTGTGATCGCCTCTACGCCAAGGATAACAAAGCAGGTAACAAGCAAATACATATGCATTGTTAATTTTATTGCTGACATGCGTTGTGTGTTTATTTCCCCAAAGGCGAAAATGAAGCCACAGTTTTTCCCTGGGAACTACCACATGACAGAAGAGGATATCGAGCTCATTATGAAAGAATGGCCCGTGGACTACTGTTTGGAAGTTCTAGATGTCCCCACAGATTCAAATGATGATGAAATAATTCCATCACCATGCCCAATTGTGGAAGAGACGGGAAAGAGGAAGGAACTAGAGAACCCAACGCAGCCAAAGGTGAGGAAGAAAATGAAAGCGACAAAAGCAACATCTGACACAGTACTGAAGGAGGATGACTTTGATATGATAGCAGATAAAATCACCGACCAGCTAGAGGAGTTCATGACTGATAAAGAGAAGAAAGATAAGGCCATCCAAGATGACCTACAAAGGAACTGGCTCGCGATGCAAGGGCTAATGCAGAAAGTCAAAGATGTGCACAAGAGCCTGGCCTTGCCGCGCAGCCTAGAAGCAGAAGGGAGGTCCGGAGGAACCTCGCAGCCGAGGCCATCACAACTTCTTGTTGCGTTACCAATAAAAACAAGACTTGTCTATCTCAACCCAATGGAGATCACATTGCCCATGTCGGAGGACGTGGCCCTGGATACGAAAAATGTCGAGCGGGTAGAGCTCGACTTAGCAAAAATTTTGATACCAGGTCTACACTTTTTGAATACGCAGATTGGGGACGAACTGCGTGACAGAGCTGTGGACTTAAGGAAAGCAGAGGCGGAACTAAAAATAGTGAATAGATAGCTCGAGGAGTTGAGCTCGCGCAACAGGATGTTGCTTGAAGATGAACAAGCACGCCGGCATAGGTTGGAGGCTACCATTAACTCTGTTGCAGCAGATATTGGAGAAGTGTAGATTCAAGACGATCCTGTGGACACTGTTTTAAAGATAAGGGACATGGTGCGCTCCCTTAAATCAGAGATGGAGGATAAGAAAATCCTCTATGAAGCCGATATCAACCTGTTAAAAGCAAAGATCAAACCAGAGGATGTAATCACTGATCAGCAATTGAGGGATCAAGCAATAAAGATCGTAGTAGAGAACATCACAGCAGAAGTTGCGAAGTGCCAGAATTTGCTTGACGAAGCCTTGAAGGCATTCACATCCCTTGAAGAGAATCCAGGGCTGCAGCAGATCAAGACCGTGGTAAAGGAGAAGTAGACTACGTTGGAAGCAATGGATGCAGAGGCAAAGACTCTACCAGCCAGAGATCGGCTACAGAAATTCAGGGAGATATCTAGCCTAAAGAAAGAAGTCCAAGTATTGAGGGAAAAGGAGACTGCGTTAGACAATCAGTCTCAGCCACTCCTAGAAGATGCCACTATGGTGTCGCAACAGATAGAAGATAAACTGAAAGAGCTGCGCGACAACCAAGAACAGGTAGAAGCCCAAATCGGAGAATAAATAACACCGCTGGTGCTTGATACAGTCAAGCAGGTTGAGCGGGAAATGAAAGAAACAATGGGGAAACTGACGAACACTTACAGTGAGTTCGCAGCAAAGCTGACCACACAGATAGGAGAGCAACTTTTGTTGGTACACATTGAAAGTGGCTCGGGGACGAGCCAGATGTAAGTGTTAGGGGCATGTTGGGCTTGGCCCAACTGATCCATTTTTGGTAAAAATTTTGAAGGCAGAAGAACCTGAGATGAGTGCAGCTCCGAAAAAGATGGAAATTTGGCTAAGTATTGGGGATGCTGCGAAGATGCGCGTCGTAACCATGTTTTGATCGATACTGTGAAGATTAGTACTGCGCAGAAGCAGTTCTGCGGAGATAGGAGTCCACGTGGAGCCAACAAAGCGGAATGTTGGACGAAGGACAAGTACAAGTACCGGTCAGACCGGTAGCAGCCTATTTTTGGGAAAGATGCTCCAGGAGTGCCAAGCAGTGGATATGAGCAAATCAGGAAGGCGGCCAATGCACGAGTTGGTTAAGGAAAGGACAGTTCAGAGAAAGCGATGGCTTGGCACACCTGGTGGGCGAAACTGTTAGAGATGAACGGTTTAGAGAAAGTGACTTGTTGGCATGCATGCGAGAGGGAGGCCAATAGCGACAGAATGAAGACGTGGAGAACTACCACGATGAAGCAGACGCTACCAGATGCCAGCAAGTCGGTTTAGGGAAACCGACACAGTTTTGTAAACCCTATGGGTTTTTGGGTTAGGTCTTCAGCATTGTAAAGACATGACCCTCGGGCATGATCTATTTAAGAAGACAATTTTGTATGGGATGGGGTTACTCTTTACTTTCTGCTGTTACAATTTTGGATTGTGGTATTGAAAAATCCCCTTGATTTGAGAAGATTGTAAAGGATATGTAGCTGTGTGTGCAGAGACCTGTCTGAGAGGAAGGGAATTCTGCAGCTGAGTGTGCAGACTAAGAACGGTTGTCCCCATCCCTTTTAAAGAAATATATTACCAACCGTTCTTGTGGATGTAGCTTTCCATCCTGGGAAGTGAACCACGTTAACCATTGTGTTGTGCGATTGTGTTTATGGATGAATGATTATTTGTGTTTTCTGTAATTAAATGTCTAGATGTTTCCTGGCATGCTGTTATGAGAGAACTTTGATATGCCTTTGCCACCAAAAGAGGTATGGAAATGATAGGTTAAGTTTTGTATGAATAGATGAATGGTGAACATTTAGTGTTGTGTTTGAAGACAGTGAATCAGTCATTTGGTTAAGCACTTTCTTATAAGCAGTAAATGAATGCATAACAGTGGATTATATCAGTCATATAGGTTCAAATCGCAACATCCTAAGTTAATGAAGGAGTGTTAGAGGAATAATCAGTTAAGCGCCTGAATGAATGGATGAGTGATATTCGTTTCAGTGCCTTAAGAGTTTTCAAGCTAATCCAAGTATAGAATAAAGCTTCATTATTCGCAGTTTCAGTAGAAGTCGCGCGGCACATATCTCATTGCGTGCCGCGCAGTCTTGTCTCATAGTGCACCTTCCCTATCTCGTGCTGCATAGTACGTCTAGCTACTCAACTCATCACTTACTGTGGAAACTTGATTCCGTAGTACCCCATAGATACACCTCGGGTGAGACCTCAACCTACTCGCAGGTTGTTGCCGAAAGGGCCGGTGCGAAGGGGTTTTGTTGGTCAAGGGGAAAACCGCAAAGAACCCGGGTCTTTTAGAAAACCTCTGGGTAAGTTATAGCCAACACATGCCCACATCTATTGGCTCTATATGTCTCATCGGGCACAATGCTATAGAGGGACAATTTTTTTAAATATTTGGGAATTCTCCCTTGGAATTTCGACAGCTCTACCATCCCTCGTTAACTTCCCTTGCATGCTCGAATTTAATGCATTAAGCCAGCTTGCAAGTTAGCCGGCATGCGAGCTAGGTGCTGGTGTATATCTTTGTTACTGGATGCTTCCGAGTCTTCAATCCGTCGGCTTCAGAGCTCTGCAGGTGCTGCTTGTTGCTTCATTTTTCTATGTCGGCTTCAGAGCTTTGCAAGTGCTGTCCATTGCTTTGATTTTCGGCGTAGGCAAGAGTATGGAATGACATGGTGCTGGGCATCCTCAGGGGCGAGGTGATATGTGTTTATTTGGTGCTAGGTGTACTAAGGGAAGGGACGAAGTGACTCAGAAATGTGGAAGGTGCTTCAAGGTGGGGAGAGGCCTTAATGGAGGATGCAGTCGAGGTTGGCAGATGGAGGAAATAAAGGGAGACTCGGTAGAGGTTGAGAGTAACCCTGGGTACAGCCCTTGCTATAGACACTCTGAGGTTGGGAATACGCAGGGGCAAACTGGGAATCGCAACATTTCAAAGTTTGAAGTGGAATTCTTGGACTGATTGTAGGAGCTTGAGCTGCAAGCCAGGATGATTCGAAGTGAGAACCTAGAGCATAAGAAAATCCTAACTTGCCTTTACAATCTAGCGTATGCTACTCACTCCAAGACAAAATCTCAGTACCAGAGCATTGCTAAGAAAGTTGAACACTTGGAAGAGACCCTGGGTCTAGCTTACCTTCATAAGGCTTGCAAGCACAAAGTTTCTGGCAAAGATTTGGAAGACATCAACAGGAAGATGGAAAAATTGCAGAATTTCATGGCAAATGAGGGAAATTTCGTGTACCTCAGCACAGAGAAGAACGGGGCAACAATTTCCGTCGGTGCTGCCATGGATTTTGGTCTGTAGTAATGGATTAGTCGGTTCTAGTCTCAGGTTGGGCCTCTCTAGCTCTGTTATGTTTTTTATGCTTTTTATTAGTATGTTTAAGGTTTATGGAACTCTTAGAATAGGCACCAGCTGCAATTTTGGTAATTTGGAAAGTTTGAAACTCCAGTTTTGTTTAAGGCAGAATCATTTCAATGTTTTATTTATGCATACTTCTCCTAGAGCAGTTCATAAGATGTTACAGTTATCATAGGACAGTAAGATACAATGATAGTTATCAGTTAGAACATGATGAACTTGGGGTGATGGATGTCTTCCTTTCATGGGAGCAATCTGATCAATCTCTGTTATGTATTTTCTCCCTTTTTTATAATCAAAGCTGGCTAGCCGTTTCTGTTTTAAAAAAACTATAATTTTTTATTTCAAACAATCAAATTTATAGTTTTTGTTAAATATTTGACAAGTACTCCATTTTTAAATTGTAAATAAGAGATTAATTAATAAACAAGGGTAAGAATTGATATTTGCATTGTTTAGAATCAAGTTATTATATCACTACATTTATTAACAATATAATTATTAATTCACCTCCCTCTATTTGCATGTTCACGAGGTTTCCATACATGGAAAATTGGTTTTTGTCATCGGTGCTCTTCTTTGGTGAAGGCACACCTGTTTCGGTGCTCCTTTTTGGTGAAGGCACACCGATGTTGGTGCTCCTCCTTCGTGAAGGTGCACTAATGTCAATGCTCCTCTTTAGTGAAGGCGCACCGATGTCGGTGCTTCTCTTTAGTGAAGGTACATTGGTGCTCATCTTTGGTATAAGCACACCAATGCTTATTTACTATAGGCACACCAAACCTCCGCTCAAAACCTTTGTTAAAACCTCTGGCCGCCAACAAAAAACCCCTGCTAAAAACCTATGTTAGTGTCTTCGCTGAAACCCCTATTATCAATTGTGGAGGTTGTAGCAGAGGATTTTTTGACAGTTTTCCCAAATCTTGTAATACTAAAAACCTATACTACAACCTTTGCTAGAAGGTGTTATACTTGTAGTGACCTTTCCTTTTGCTTTCAACTTATTCTTAAAAAATCGGCTGTCACCAATAGGTTTTCTTCTAGTCGACAACTTTATAGTGATCCTTAACAAAGAAACTGAAGCACACAAATAATATAGAACCCTCATACTTCAAAAATAACCAAAATACATTTACCATAAGAATAACATCGAGATATAGAGAAAGACCCTTAAGGTAAGGTAACACCATTATTACTCCTTATGGAAGGAATCACTTCATAAGCCATGCTTGTTACAATAAAATTCATCCAACATATCTCATACAATGATGCTCATGTATATTTATACTTTCTCATGAGTATCCCTAAGGGGCCTAAGCCAACTACCCCTTATTATTACATTATTTCCTCTAGCTACCAAGTGTTTATATTCCATGATTATGACCACATTACGCACATTATCCCCGTTGGGTACCTCCCTAGGTACATAAAATTCCACCCCCCTTGCATGTTTCACCCTTGAAAAATGGGAGGAAACCACATAATATGGTCTTCTAAGCAATGTATCCAATTGTTACCAAGCATGAGAATCCATCCATCCTAGTGAAATGTGGACATGGGGTCCAACTACTTCGTTGCCACCTTGATATTGATTCTAGTTGCTCCTTTGGTTCCATGTTGCCACTATGCTACTCTAATATCTCCATGCATTTCTTTTAGTCTTCCATGTTCCTTCATATTGGTTTCCTTTTTGGTTCCATGTTTGTTGATGCTCCCAACTTTGCCTCAATGACTATTGTTTCTCATGGCGTTGTGGGTGGCGATATACTATAACCTTAGATATTGGTTGTTATTTCTTTGACTCTTCAATATGTGGTTCCAGTGAACCAAGTAGCTCCATAGATTCATCTTCATTTTGATTCCCTTGGTGGGGTGTTTCTTCATGTGCTTCTATAGCTCCTTTCTCTTATTCAACCTTAAAATATTCATCCACTATGTCTATAGATACTTCAATTATTTTAATTGCAAGGATTTCTTCATGTCCCCCCTTGTTCCCTTCCTATTTAATAAGAGAAATATCTTGTGATGTAATTTCTTTTTCTTGTACCAAAGATTCAAAAACTTCTTTTGCACATTAATATTAATTGTACCAATTGAGTCCATCTAAGGATATCCCAAAACAATATCCACACTATCCTTATCCATAGCATGAAAATTTGAATGCAATAGATACCTTCAAATCTTAAAAAAAGGAACATTTTCACCCTCAACATGTGTGTTTTGAATATGCTTTCCTAGAACTTGCATTATTTTAACCACATTAACATTTATGAAATTATGTATGCTATTAAGATTTATAGAAACATTGACCTTCTCTTGTTGAATACATCTATGGACATGTAATAGAAATTTGTCACATTAAAAAAAACCTGTAGTGCTTTCCTTATCATTTTCATAGCATGAGACCACCTATCTAAAAATACATTTTCAAATTATGCATTTGAAAGTGCATTTATATTAACATGATTAAGCAAATGCCAGTAACATTTTCTTTTAGATTATCACTTGCCCAAAATCTCCATGTATTTTATCATACTAAATTATTATATTTTATGTATTCTTTAATAGGTGGATCATCATATTCTCCTGTAAAATGTAGCTTGCTTGCCATAACTCAAAAAATAGAAATAGGGTTTTAAAGAAAATTACTTTTGAGATGAAAATATTGAAATGAGCATAAATTCTTGAAGATTTATTGGAATATTTATTATGACCCCAATTATGAAATTCCACGGTCATCCTGTATCTACTGGAATTGGTTTGATAGAAATATGGTTATTCTATCAAAAAATATCAGTTTTGCATTTCATGAGCCATCATCGAAAAAACCCTAAAAAATAGTTGATTTTAAATCTACAATAACTTCACTTCCCAAACTTCGTTTTCAATGATTTTTTTAATAAATTGAGTGTCTCGGAGAAACGAACTTAGATATGTTACATGTTTCTTCATATTCTTCACATAAATTTTTAGAATTTGACCTTAATTTCATAGTACTCTTTTTTCCTTCCAAAATCTGCAAAAAAGAAGAAAACAATTCCAATTTTTTGGCCTAAGAAAGTGCTATAATGCCACTTGTAGTGATCCTTAACCTAGAAATTGAATCACAAAAAATATATAAAACCATTGTACTTAAAAACAACTAATAAACATTCACCATAATAATAATACCAAGATACACCCAAAGGGGTTGGATCCATTGGTGAAGAGCGAGGAGTTTTTCACAAGTGGGCAAGGTTCAATTCTCATGAGGGCCTAGCGTGAAGCCATGGGGTCACCTAACCTGAAGGCATGGGGTCACCTTGAGGTAGTGGTTGAATGTGTGGTTTCACCTAGTGATAATGTAGACCATGGTTGACTTTGTCTTACTTGGGTTGACTTTGGCAGACCATGGTTGACTATGGTTGACTTTGGAGGATCTTGGTCGACTATGGCTAGCCACGGTTGACTTTGTTTTTCCATAATCAACTATTGGTTGACCTTGTTTGAGTTTTTACTATGGTTGACTATGATTAACAATGGTTGACTTTATTTGACTATGGTTGAATTTGTTTGACTTTAGTTGACTTTGGTGGACTAATTGACTATGGTTGACTATGGTAGACCATGGTTGAATTTGTTTGGCCATAATTGACTAATAAATGACCTTGTTTGAATTTTAACTTTGGTGTAATTTAGTTGGTTATGGTTAACCAACTTTAGCTATGGTTGACCATGGTTGACTTAGGTTAAATATGTCTAACCATGATTAACTTTGGATATGGTTGATCATAGTTGAATATGGTCGACCATGGTTGACTATGGTTGACTTAGTTTGGCCAAAATTGATAACTATTCACACCATGGTTGACCATGGTGGAATATGGTTGATTTTGGTTGACATGATTCACCATAATTAACTATGGTTGACTTTGGTTGACCATGGTTAATGTTGGTTTAACATGGTTGACTTTGGTTGACTTCGACTGTCCATGGTTGACTTTTGGTTGATCATGGTAGACTTTGGTTGACTTTATATGGCTATGGTTGACTGTTGGTTGACCATGGTTGACTTTGGTTAGCCATGGTAGACTTTAGTTGACCATGGTCGACCATGATTGACTTTGGTTGACCATGGATGAATTTGATTAACCATGGTTGGCTTTTGGTTGAATTTGGTTGACTACGGTTAACTTTTTATTGACTATGGTTGACCATGGTTGACTTTAGTTTACCATGGATGAATTTGACCGAATTTTGGTTGACCATGGTTGAATATGGTTGACCATGGTTGACTTTGGTCGACTTTAGTTTATTATCGTTGACCATGGTTGAATTTGGCTAACCATGGTTGACTTTGGTTGTGGTCAACCATAGTCAACCATGGTAAACCAAAGTTTACCATAGTCAACCATGGTTAACTAAAGTCAACCACACTCACCCATGGTCAACCATAGTTAACTATGGTCAACCATTGTCAACTATAGTCAACCATTGTCAACTATAGTCAGCCAAATTCAACCATAGTCAACCAAAGTCAACCATGGTCAACCAACGTCAATCATGGTTGAATTTGGTAGACCATGGTTGAATTCAATTGACTTTGGTTAAATATGGTTGACTATGGTTGGCTTTGGTTGAATATGGTTGACTAAGGTTGTCCATGGTTGAATTTTGGTTGACTTTCGTTTACCATGGTTGACTATTGTACTTATCTTACAAATTACAAATTTATAGACAACAGATTTTATTTTCAGACAAATTTACAAATTACAACAACAGTACTTATCTTTTGTTTCAGTGTAGAAACATGTGTTAGAATCACTCTGAAATTGCTGTACGAAAAACTCAGAACAACACCTTGAAAAACATGCCTGTACGACCCACATGTGTGAACTGACAGTACGACCTGCCTCGTTTTCTATGCCTCGAAATCTGTGCACTGTTACAACTTATCTCTACCTCAAAAATCACTCATGTACGATCTAACAACAACATTAAATGTTGTACCTTTTCTCAAAATCTATGCCAAATAAATCCCTCACTTTCTGTGCAAATGTACGGCCTAGTACAATACAGACTATCCTCAATTTTTGTGCAAAAATCCTTGCTATTAATGCCTCGATTTCTGTGCCATTGTTCTTCTATAAATTTGTGCCAATTTCCTTGGAAACCATGCCCATCTCAAGCTTCTTGATTTATCTGCAAATTTTATCTATCTCTTCTCTAGGTCGACTTCTCTCAAACCCTTCTCTCTTGCTCCTCCTCCTCTCCAAAATTTCTCTCTTGGAATGTGAACAATGAATTAGGTTTTCCTTTCCCTAGCGTTTTTGTTCATGGCAACTTCCTCCTCTTCATCCAATGGCCAATATTAGATTAGATCAAAGGCTCTCAATAAATGCTCATTAAAATAATAATTAAATGATATTTAGTGCACATTTATCATTTAATTACGTGAGAACATTTTAATTGATCACTCACTTGAAATACCCACTTAACTGAACTTATATATAAACCATGACTTAAAAAAATTAATAAAGTGACTTTATAAAAATAAAGTACTTCACACTTTATTAAAATTGACTAGGGATCACTTTTAAAGTGTTCTTGTCCACCCTAAGGCAAGACAAGGTGAACAACACTTCCTTGGTAAATTCTCAACAATATGGAGCTCATGTGAGTCATCGCCTTTATTAAAATTGTTAAATGTGCAAAAAGTTGAAAAACATTTCTACATAAATATTATATTAAACATTGAATGTGAATGTACAAGTATATTGACTACAAATTAAACTTTTACATTGAGTTGCACATCTAATTTTATCAAAATCTTCATTGCACAAAAGGATGAAAACCATTAGACATGGTTATATGTTAAATTTTGATCAAAATATTGAATGACCATAAACAATTATTTATAAATTCAATGGATGAACTATTGAAAATCTCATGGCCAAGGTGGAGATTGGGCCTTAGTGCGATAAATGTTAGGCCAAATTTGTGTAATACAAAAAACTTGAAAAAAAATTATAAGAACAAAAAACCAAACAGAAAATGCGTAACACTGAACCAACGATATTAACAGTGTCCTATAATTTCAAAGCAACACAATTCACATGTGGTTATATGGCTCTCCTGCATGGCAACGATTTATAAAGCTACAAATCTACTAGGCTTATAAGCTACAACACGTCAAACTATTTCCTAAATGGATGAATCTTTATCGCTTTTTTGTTATGAAGGCCACTAGTGCATCATAAGATGCCTCCCTTAAGAGAACATATAATATAGACATGTGTATGTTTGTGTCATGTCCCAAATTTGGAATTGGGTCACAATGGCCTAAGCAAATTTGTCATATTCATTAGAGTTTGTCAAATTGATGTTAAAGGTCAAATAATTGCCAAGGAGGAAAATTACTAGTTTCCTAGGTTTGGGGTGGAAGCTTTGGGAGTTGGAATAAGGGGACTAATAAATGATGTTTGAACATTAGAATGGCATAAATATTTAATAAAGGAGCTAAATAAATATATACAAGTGAAAATCAAAGTGGCATTTGAGCATGAAGACACATGGAGGAAGGGGGACCCACATATGGCTAGATTTCCCCACTACACTTAGCATCATTTTCTCACCAATTCGAATTCAAGGTGACTAGTAACATACTTGGGGGAGTTCAAAAGGTATTATTCATGGCATGACTCATACAAGGTTGAAATATAGAGGAAGAGTAACTCCCATGGAAGAGGAAGAGGCAATTTGGAGCTAGTGGGACACTTGGGCTAGATTCCCTAGCTCTATGACAACAATGATGAAGATGCTATGACACCTATGACACAAATCAGACCTGAGGACTGACATATGAAATTTATGACATGTCACAGCTAAAATTAGCCTCCAATAGGGCGCTCAAGGGAGCTAGGGCAGCTAAGATGCTTCCACATGTGATTTGGCGGAAGTGGGAGACTAGGAATTGTTGTACAAGTGGCGTTCTTTGGAATCTCTTCCCAACTTGAGTTGGCATGAGTCTCTTGGAAGGAATTTGACCCATGGAGGACATTAGAAGTTTATAAATGTCAATAAAAAATAATGAAACCATATTTTGATCATTTGTAGAATTTGCAATTGCATTTGTGAAGAGGGAGAGCTAGTGGATGACTAGTTTCTTGCCTTATCCAATTTCGAGGGTGAAAGATTCCCATCCAAGTTGGTAATTGGAAAGGCCATTCAGACCTTTCATTTGGATCTTTAATGTAGTCTTTATTTGCAGGTGTAAGCTACATGGCATCTCATGGTTTCTTCTATTGCAGCTCACTCCTTCAACCATTTCCAGTTTTGATGGCATATTATTGATCCTTGAGGGAGGGCGTTTTTGGTGAGCTATTGTACTATTTCGGGGAGATTCTAATGCCCCATTTATTTTGAAATATGAATTAAATACTTCTTTCTCCATCTCTAGAAAATTTCAGGTCGAAATTCCAAGTAGAAATGTGTAAATCTCATTTTTAATGAAAGAACAGTGCCATTTCCCCACTACCTTGTTGTGAACCAATGTAATGTTGATGAATTCGAATGGATACGTAAAATACTGATGGTTTATTGATGAATGGAATTTTATTTATGTATTATACAATTTTCATGTTCAACTCTCAAGCATTTGAAGTCATTTTACTCAGTTTATTTACATTTGGAGAAGATTTGGTGCCATTTCCCCAAGGGTCGAACTAGTGATTTTTGTTGCTGTTTGGGACAAGGTTAGAACAGAATTAATAACTGATTAATGGTGCAACTAAGACCTAAATAATGTACCTTAGACATTCCCTACCTCTGTTCATAATTTTGAGTGGGTTTGGAGGCATTTGGGAAGCCATTTTCAGTACTTACCCCAAGGGGATTTGAACCCCAAATTACTAGTAAAATTGCATACTTGGTCCAGAATATTAAGAGAGTATGCAGAAATATTTTGATGGTCATAAATTATCCATGAACATCATGATCAAGTACAAATATCATTCATACACCTTCCTTGAATATTTGAAGGCATTTGGAGCCAATTTGAGACCTAGAGACCAATACTAGTCAAAGGGAAATTACTAGTAAAGTTCCCTACATTGGCCAGAATCGAAAGAGGATTTGCATAAGTATTTTAAAGGTCCAAAAAAAACCCTGAAACACATATTTATGTTCTAACATCATCCATATACCTTCTCAGAAGATTTGGGAGCAATTGGAGCAATTTGGAGACATAGAGCTCAAAACTAGTCAAAGGTCAAACTAGGAAAAAAAAGTGAAAAATTGCCATTTTAATAAAATTCCTAACAAGGGACATTACAGTTTGACCCAATTTTGGTACATAACTTAAGATTTGTGGTGTGACTAACATTTATTTGTGTTTTTTTTTAAAATCTTGAGAGACACTTTTTATAACCCAAATGAGTGAGATGTGTCACGATTGGATTTTAAAAAATAATATAAAACCAAAAAATATAATGTTGACTTAAATACATAATAGTTTTAACTCTCTCTCTCTCTATAGATAGATAGATGTCTATATAGCTATAGATAGATATATAGATAAGTAGATAGATAGGTTTTGTATTTATGTTGACATGATATTTTTTGGTTTTTATATTATTTTTTAAAATTGAGACATGACACATCTTGCTCATCGCCGTTATCAAAAGTGCACCTCGATATAAAGAAAGTATAAATAATGTTCATTTTGGTCAAATGTGAAGATACCACCCTTATTCTAGCACATCTCACTCATTTGGGTTTTAGAAAGTGCCTCTCAACTTAATAAAGTACACATAATGTTAGTTGTGGCCAAATGTGAAGATACTATCCTTATTCAAACATTAATATTCTCTTATTTTCTTAATCACATCAATAGTTGTATCATTGTCATACCTTGTTAACTCACTCTAGCTTATGGTTGTTATCTATAAGATGTTCATAACTGCAATTTATTATGAGTAACTTTGTGACTTGATTTTATTCTATGTTAATAATTTTATTTATGTTTATCTTGTAAATAATTTTACATTGAAAACAATTATGAAACAAATGTGGTTGACACGGCATTACTCATACCAAACACCTTACCAATTTAAAAATCTACACATACCAAATGCTTTGCCAATTTAAAAATTGATTTTGAAAAGCAAATCCCTCATCAATATAATATAATCCTCTCTCACTTCAACTATAATATTATATTCTGTGACATTTATAATACTATTAGTTTATATATCTTGTAGTCATTAGTGTATTACTTTAACTACTTAAAGTCAAAAATAATATTTCAAAAAATATTTAATCATTTAAAAAAAGATAATATTCAAAACATTTTTTTTTACAAGAAAAAAACTATACTTTATTTATAAGTATATAAAGTGATATGATCAGAAAGGACCAACATTACAACCAAAGAGATCCAACAATATACCAAGTCCATTCCAGGACTCCAAGACAGTGCATATACCAAATAGTGGACCGGGATATAACCATCCCTCGTTAAGTTTTAAAAACATATCATAGATCCAAAGTGTAAAAGGTAACCAACATAAAAGGAGAAGAATAAAAAAAACTACCTAATAATAGAGCCGCCAAAAAATCGACAAAAATATTAAACACCAAAAATATTCTAGAAACCTCTAGAGGGAGGAGTGGATCCCTCGAAGATCTCATAGTAAATCCAGCCAGCCGTCGCCTCAGGACCACGCCGAGAAAGAAAGTCAAACATACATAGCCTTTAGGTAACTTGCCTAAAACCATTAATCCTAGGGGTGGGATGCCAGTTGTTGGACACCCCACGTGGCTCCGTCCCCCACGCCACACTGGAACCTTGACACATGGCGTGACCAGGCCCAGCTGGAAGCTCCACGCGTTGTGGTGGGTGGGTGTTACACCTAAAATCTACCCATCACGAGATTCAGTGTATACACCCCTGAAGATATCTTGACTGAGTAATTAAACTGGCAGGATTTGTACCCAGTTGTACCATGTTTTGAGAGGTCGTTGCAGGTTGCACTCATGCAACATGCGACGTCGCAGCTTGCTTCATTGCAGGGTGCGATGAAGTCAGTTAATGGGCAAAAATAGCTTCTTTGAGGTTCTTCTTGAAACTTGCTGACTTGGGGCCTTATCCTTGACCTCTAGGGGAGTCGGTACTCGATTCCTAATACCTTGGGAAGATCCCCTATCTCTCTCCTACCATATCTCAACCTATCCTATCCATACCCTATCCACTTAGTCTTATATAAGAGAATCTCTACCCCTCTCCAAAGGGAGGAAGTCTATGGTGTCTACATGCTGGTGAAATCACTCTTGAGAGATCTCTACTCATCCTTGAGAGACTCAGGATTCCTTAGGAGGAAATGACAAATGGCTTTGATGGAGAAGGGCTGCAATGTTAAGCCTTGGTTGTAGTTCTATATCTCTGCTATGTACTTCCCTATTTTTACAGTAATACAAATGCTTTCCACCAATATTGTTCATGTGTGTAATGATATTGAGTAGTTTACTTGCTTAACTGTTCACTTAGATATCTTATTGTATAGATTCCCTTTACTTGTTTCTCTTGTTTCTTGTCTTGACAGGTCTTGCAGTTTGGATTTGACGACCATGAGACATGGAGCAACATTCAGGAGAAAGGATAGTGAATTGAAAGGTAAGACATCTAGTACTCGATCCTTAAGTAGATCTAGGAAATGCATATGTAGCCTGTCTTATTTGTTCTAGACTCGCATTAAGCTAGGGAGATCCGGCTTGCGTCCTCTCAAGTGGATTGTCCAATAAACAAATCTGGCGACCATACTAGGGAAATACATGTTTGATTTTGTAATTTCCTAAGAGTCATTTTCAGTTGATTGCTTGACACAAGCCTTCTATTTGTCATTTTCTTCATGAGTTGATTTCTCTATCAGATATTCATATTGAAGACTCTGATCTGCTTCCTTTGAGTTTATACAACTCATTTTCAAACCATTCCATAGTTCATTGCTTGGAGATCTGATTCATTTTTGGACTTAGATCTCCCCCGTCGCACCTGGTTAATGGAAACAGAGCGACACTGTGTCATCTTTGGCCTCTTTTCTTTACCTGTTAGTCACTCGTCGCATCCCTTTCATTGGTATATTGTGATGTCATCGCACTTCCCACATTGGTGAACTACGACGTCGCACTGTGTACAAGCACGGAGTGCGCCGATTTGTGAAAATTTGGCATATAGGCATCCCCTCTCCATTTGTCAGTCTGAGCTTTGGTTTGTTGTATGAACTCCCTCTGTGCTGCAAGATCCAGCCAGAGATCCCACCTTTGATTTGTGTGTCGAGTGTTTGGCTTGTTTGGATTGATTTTGGGTTCCGTCTTGGACAAGTTTGAAGACCGGTAGTGGTGGATACTCTTGTCTCCTCCACCTTCATCCGCTCACCCTTGCATTCCCTTCCTTCCATTCTTGATTTGGTCATTACATTAGGTCAGCTTCCAGACCTCGTTTACATTTTTTTCTGAGCTTTGCTTGCTTAGTTTGCTTGCTACTGCTTGATTTTGAGTCAAGGGTGTCTTTCATCTTGATTGAGTGCTTGTCTTTTCTTGAGTTTTCTGAGTACACTGAGTGTTGCAAGTAGTGTTTTCTTTTCGTTCATTTAGATCTGAAAGCTCAATTGTTATCAATTTTATTCTTTGATGCATCTATCGAAAAGTTAAAAAGTGCTTCTTTCCCATCATTTCTTGAGTGTTTTTGAAAGAAAAACGTTCTTGCATTGGAATGTTTCGTTTATCAATCTTTTGGAAAATTGAATGAATGTATGATCATTTGTGTTCTTCTTGAAATATGAATTGCTCATCTTCTTGAAAGACTCAAGCTGCACTTCCAATTTTGCAAAAGTATTTCCATGCTAGGGAAAGATAAGTGCATTTTTTTTTTTCATCGATGTTAGGCCATTGAAAGTGAAATTGAAAAGCTTGCATACTCCATCTTAGAATTCTCTCTTTTCATTACCTAGTGTTGTTTTGCTTTGAAAAGAAAAAGAAAAGGAAAAATGTTGTGATTTGGATAGTAATGTTGTGATTTTTTGTGTTTCGTTGAAAAAGGAAAAGAATACTTTCATAGTCAAGTTTGTTTGAATTGGGATTGTGTTGCATCGTGTTGTTTTGGCAATCTCGTTGGAAAGAAAAAGATTTCTCCTTCCCATAGCTAGAATTCATTGAAAGAAAAGAATATTTCGTGCATGTAGCTAGGACTTGCATTATGCTTCCTATTATGTACTCACCTCATGCATTCACCTAACCGTCCAAGATAAAATTAACGGTAGAACTAGGTAAAATTTTTAGCAACTTGTGTGTAAGTTAGAGACGTGTTTCGGCGTCGTTAAGTGTGGCAGCTGTCGTTATTTTCCAGCACTGTATCTTGGGGGTATTACAGTCTTCCATGTACTTATCGGTATATCGAGCTCCTTCACGTACCCACCAAGTACCATAATCCGTACTTGGAGTATACCAAAGGGTGTATCACATACTCGGTAGTATATCGGAAAGTCTCTTGCCGAACGGTTGTGCATTAGACAGCACCACTACGGATTTGAGCTCCCACGTACCTTGCGTATATCGGGAGACACCATTAGGATTCCTGAAACCAACTGAGTTAACCATTCGGCTGTCTTGGCAAAGCAATACACCGAGAACAACACTCAGGGAGATTAGCATGCACGTACTATCCAGGGTACGGTCCCAATCCTCCTTGTCGCATCATATTGTTGGACCCTACAGTATATAGCGGTTTGCGATGCCTTGATAATCCCGTGAGGATCCTGACTTTTCATCCACTCCTATTCACACAGTTTTCTTGTTGCTTTTAAACTTGAGTAGTGTTTGACTTGTGTGGTACTCTAGATTCTCTTAGTCTGTCACCACACGAGCATCAATATCATGGTGAGCCTTCTCCTTCTTCGTCGAAAGTTGAATCAGCTTCTGTCTCTTCCTCTTCTCCTACTGAAAAATCTAGTGTTAGTAAGAAGGCGGGTGTGAAGAAGAAGAAAGGGAAGATTAAGAAGAAGAAAGATAAGAAAAAGACCAAGCATCAACCATCTATCTCTGATGGCACTCATTTTATGAGAACGCCTCGGAAGCCCAAGTTCCCTTGCAAACTTTGCAAGGGTGATCACCTTCTCAAGGATTGTCCTGGTCTTTCCCGTGTGTTAGAAGTGTGGTCTAAAAACCCCAAACCGCTTGTATCGTCAGCCTTTGACCATCATGTTGATGATACTTCCTCGACCAGTGACCCATTGGTGAAGGGTAGGAAGGGTAGAGCTACAGACCCTTGCTGGATATGCAAGTGCATCGTACTTACCTTTGTCCAAGCATGGATGAAGCTTCATGGTGGTTGGAATATGTTACTAGTTCTCAACAGGTACTTCCAACAAGCAATAGTAAGTTGTCCCTCAACCCCCTGCTGGTTGATCAAGTGATCGATTAAGTTTCATCTGTAATCGATCCCACTCTTCCTTCCGAGAGTGAAGTGATCGAGTCGAGGTCATCTCCACTAGATCCCACTCTTTCATTTGAGAAAGTCCAGACTGAAGCATGCACCATGACACAATCTTCGTCTCATTCTTATCTTCCAAGTGAGAGTGAATTAGAAACTGCTAATGTTTTCCTAGTCAGTTCAGAATGTCCTAGGAAAGGGGAAACCCTGTCCATTCCGACAGGTCCCCCCCCAAGTACTAAGGTCATTTCCTTTGATTGGAATGGTCTAACAGAATCTCATCTTCCTTCGAGTATTCCTTTTCAAATATCTGTAGGAGTTTCCGATAAAGAAATATTTTGTGCGATACTTGATGAGGGAGCTTCTGTTAGTATTTTATCCTCAACTGCTTGGCAAGCTATAGGTTCCCCTCAGCTTGTGCCAGTAACTGACCAAATTTTGGCTTTTAATAGAAGTCCTACTAGACCTTTAGGGATTCTCCCGCAATTACCTGTCACGTTGAGAGGTAAAACTGTTTATGTTGATGTCATGGTTGTCCAAAGTCCTTTAGATTTCAATCTGCCCCTTGGACGTGATTATGTCTATGCTATGAAAGCTATAGTGTCAACACTCTTTCGAGTGATGTATTTTCCTCATCATGGGAATATTGTAACCATTGATCAGCTTTCCTTCGTGACACCCACTCATCGCATGAATGCCAATCATTAGACTTCCCTGAATGTTCCTCATGTTTTAGTGGTTTCTTCCCCCTGAGGATGGGGGGTACGAGCACGGTTTATGTTATGTTTCAAGCTCGTTAAAAAATGAAACCGACCACCCTAGCATGGCTTACCTTTGGTTTCAAGCTTGCATAAAAACGAAACCAATCCATTTGAGCATAGTTTTATTCCTTTTCAAGCTCGTTAAAAAATAAGATGGCCCCCCTCAAGCATAGTTATTATCTATTTCAAGCTTGTGTAAAAATGAAATAGATCTCCCTCCCATCAGTTTGAGTCTCTCGCTAGAGTTAGAATTTGAACCTTCATTTCATCTGATTCTCGTTTTCCCCCCCTTGGTGAACATTTTCATATTAGTAGCCAGGTTGGTAGTTGGGTTAGGAAGCAGCATTTTCAGACGAAAAGAAGCGTGGGAGGAATTCCACATGTCGTACTGTCATCAATCATGTTGAGGGAACACCACCATGTTAAGCCACTAGCAATCATGCTGGGGGCATTTACCAACCTCTGGGCATCATGTTGAGAAGGAACCCATTAATGGACCTTAACCATGAGCATAGTTCCCGTTCTATGTCAAGCTCGTTAAAAATGAAATAGGTTCCCATGAGCATAATTCCCGTTCTATGTCAAGCTCGTTAAAAAATGAAATAGGTTCCCATGAGCAGAGTTCTAATCTTGTGTCAAGCTCATTAAAAAATGAAACAACTCATTTTCCATTAAGTCAAGTCTTCCTATTGAATTAGTACCTGAACCTTCTTTTCATCTACCTAGGGCTAGCTTAGGCAGATGAAATGAAGCTTGGGGGCATGTCTTCAACCTCTGGAAGTTAAGTTGAAGTCAACTCGATCACCTCTCCACACCACGTTGGAGCTAAGTCACTTACTTCTAGAGATCATGCTGGGGGCATGTACCAACCTTTGGATTTCATGACGGGAAGAAGTTCACCATTGGGAGCATTTTCGAGCATACTTTCCTTTTTTAGGTTTCGAGCTCATTAAACCATGAAAATTGCCCCGAGCATAGTTCATTTTCTGTTACAAGCTCGTTAAAAAATGAAGCAGCTATCATGAGCATTAATCCAACCTATCTTTGAGCTCGTTAAAAACAGTAAGATGGCATTTGAGCTTACTTTTCACCTTTTTCATGCTCTGGTTGAAACATGAAAAGTGGTTTGAGCTTACTTTTCACTTTTTCGTGCTCTGGTTGAAACATGAAAAGTGGTTTGAGCTTACTTTTTACTTTTTCGTGCTCTGGTTCAAATATGAAAAAGATTTCGAGTGTTTTTTATACCATTATCGTGCTCGTTAAAAATTTGAGTAAAAGGGTGTGTCTAACGAGTATAGGTTTATTGCTTTATCCGGCCTCGCTAGACTATTTACGGAAAATGAACTGTGCCGAGTTTACTTTTTCCTCTATTGTACTCGGTTATAAACCATGAAAAAGTTGTTCATGGAGTCCTTTTAAGCTCTTTTCAGACTCCTTAAATAGGAAAATATTGCCAAGCGAATTTGATGCTTTCACGCTTGTAAAAGCATTTGAATGATCATCTTTCTGGTGATAGTTTACTCCTTTTTCGGACCAGGGGGCACTAGTTACGAAAAATGTATACTCCAACCAATCATGACTGGAAGAGTCCTCTCCTGTGTTGTTTTACCCTTTTTCGGGCGATGAGGCTAACTTTACAAAAAAGGACCGTTGGAGTATTCTTTAGATCTTTTCAGACTCTCTAAACATGAAAATACGACCGAGTTTACCTTCTATGGACTCGTTAAACTCTCACACTGAAGGGCCCACCATAGGACGAACCCCTCCTATCCCAGGTTCGAAAAATATTTGGGATTGGACTCATTTATGAGATGAGCTATACCGAGCATCTGGTTACCCTCATCAAGCTCGTAAAAAAACACATGAGGCACTCATCATTCATGATGGGGAAAAATGAAAGCTTTTGTGTTACATACCTTGTTAGAGGCAGTATGTAGTCATTCTTGAATATGGCACTCATCTGCATTTGCATACAGCACTTGGGTCATCCATTTGTTCTCGAGTTCCACTTATTTCCTAAGTCTTGTTACTCCTTTGAATCATTCAAAGAAAGATTCCATCATTAGTCGCCTTAGGAATTTGTGTCGCACTCGTCATGTCAATACTGCCAAGTCATGTCATGCCCATGTTCAAGAATATGTCCATCATTTATCACCTGCAGTCAGTACACCCGCCATCATGTCAGTCTACTCTGAGTCAGTCTTGCATGTTACTGTACCATCTGATCTACTCTATACATTTTTTTGTGTTTCATGTCGATTGATGGGGGCGATTCATCATGGCCCTCCTTTGATGGATTCATCCTTGTCGACTTCAACTCATCATCCGAGGATTGAATCTAGAAACCAATCAAGTACCTTAGCCCTGCATGCCTCAATGGCAGGTTACCTCGCTTTCAACATGAGTTTACATCATTGAATCTTGATCGAAAGATTTCGTCTTGCATTCGACTTCAAATCATTTATTCACGCTTGATGATATGTATTGTGATACCTTGGGAATCATTGACATCAATGGTGATCTCCCTCGCACTTGTTAACGGTTTACATCAATGACCGGTAATCAAGTGGTTTCTACCATGTTCGATATCAAAACATTTGTAATCACATGGATAGATTCATATCATTGTGGGTTCAGCTTGAAGACCCTGGGAAGTCATGTTTTACCCAGGTTGCGATGGAGTTTGTATTGAGTTATATCACACGGATCCACATTTGTATTGGTCGTGGATGTGTTATCATCTCATCATGGATCTACGCTTGTGTCTAGTAGCCATGATTGTGTTCAGTCGGTCATTACTACCATGGATCTGCACTGTACTGGTCGGCAGCCATGTTGTACTTCATATGAGGTTGTCAGTTCAGAGTCAGTTGTACTGCAGCAGTGTCCTTCATCCGACAAGTCTATTTCCATTTCTTCTATCAAAGCACTTCACCTGTCTATCTTCAGCACCTTCATGCTTTGGGGGGCATTCTGTTACACCTAAAATCTACCCATCATGAGATTCAGTGTATACACCCCTGAAGATATCTTGACTGAGTAATTAACCTGGGAGGATTTGTACCCAGTTGTACCAGGTTTTGAAAGGTCGTTGCAGGTTGCACTCATGCAACATGTGATGCCGCAGCTTGCTTCATTGCAGGATGCGACGAAGTCAGTTAATGGGCAAAAATAGCTTCTTCAAGGTTCTTCTTGAAACTTGCTGACTTGGGGCCTTACCCTTGACCTATAGGGGAGTTGGTACTCGATTCCTAATACCTTGGGAAGATCCCCTATCTCTCTCCTACCATATCTCAACCTATCCTATCCATACCCTATCCACTTAGTCCTATATAAGAGAAGCTCTACCCCTCTCCAAAGGGAGGAAGTCTATGGTGTCTACATGCTGGTGAAATCACTCTTGAGAGATCTCTACTCATCCTTGAGAGACTTAGGCTTCCTTAGGAGGAAATGGCAAATGGCTTTGATGGAGAAGGGCTGCAGTGTTAAGCCTTGGTTGTAGTTCTATATCTCTGCTATGTACTTCCCTATTTTTACAGTAATACAAATGCTTTCCACCAATATTGTTCATGTGTGTAATGATATTGATAGTTTACCTGCTTAACTGTTCACTTAGATCTCTTATTGTATAGATGCCCTTTACTTGTTTCTCTTGTTTTTTGTCTTGACAGGTCTTGCAGCTTGGATTTGACGACCGTGAGACGTGGAGCAACATTCAGGAGAAAGGATAACGAAGTGAAAGGTAAGACATCTAGTACTCGATCCTTAAGTAGATCTAGGAAATGCATATGTAGCCTATCTTATTTGTTCTAGACTCGCATTGAGCTAGGGAGATTCGGTTCGCGTCCACTCGAGTGGATTGTCTGATAAATAGTGGGTGCCATAAAGCGGCCTTTATGGCACGCTTTTTCACCTTTTCTCGACGCTTTTCTCGCAGCCTCTTATTCCTCCCGTGTATTCTTGCTTGGGCCCTGTCTGTGGTTGCTTCGCCACCCCAGTTCCTGTTCACTCCAGCTCTGGTTCTTGGCCATTCCAACTCTGGTTCTGCTCCACTTCTATTGTGCTTTTGTGATGTGGCGGATGGGTGGTGTGTTTCTCCCCGATGGATGGCATTCGCTGTTGTGGTTTGTTCTGTCCGTTGGTTCTCCCGACATTGATGCTCACCTGATGCCCGCGGCGTACCATATGCCCATGGACTCATCTGCAGCGGACCCCGTTCGAGGGTTTCGTTGGTTCGGTGGTGGTTTTGTTGGGTTCCTGCTCGGCTAGTTTCCCTGGTGGCGATGGTGGATTCCATCACGCGTTCGTTTCCTTCGTTCGGTGGCGCTGGTCCCGTCCTGCTCGTGCTTCTTCGGTGGAGCTAGTCCCTTCCTCTTCACGACGGTGGCTGGTCCCTTCCTGCTCGTGGCAGTGGCGATGCAAGTTCCTGCTCACACTTCTTCAGTGGCGCTAATAGGTTTCCTACCAGCCATTCCTGCATCAGTGTTTTTCAACACTCTCAACCTTTTGGGGATTTCGTGGACCATTTATGCTACTTTTATAGGTTAAATTCTGCATTTCTTGGTTGTGAATTTGTGAATTTGTGCATTTCTGGGTTGTGAATTTGTGCATTTCTGTTGGTGAATTGGTTTGGTCCCTTCCTGCTCCTGGTGGTGGCGATGGTGCCTTCTTACTTGCACTTTGATTTAGGTTTGAATTGTTTGTGGTGGGTTTACGTTTCGTTTGTGGCAATGGTGAAATGCATTTCGCATTAGGGTTTTTATGTGGCATTGGCGGCAGTGGTGAACTGCATTCACTGCAGCATGGAATTGTGCTCCTGTTAATGTTGTTTAATGAATTATGAATGGTGAATAGTGAATAATTAATTTGTTTATGTTGCAGTAGGGTTTATGAATGTTTTAGTGTTTATGAATTTATTAGGGTTAAGGTGAATTTGTTAGGGTTTATGAATTGTTGTTGGCTAGGGTGTATAAAGTTGTTAGGGTTTATGCAGAATTATCATGCAAAGTTGTTATGCAGAATTATTATGCGAAGTTGTTATGCTGAATTATTGAAGGTTCTATGGTTTACGTTGTTGTATGGTTTATAAAAATTTTAGGGTTTATGAATTTAGTTTGTTGTTGGTTTACATTGCAATCATAGTTTGGGTTGAATTATTGAAGGTTCTATGGTTTATGTTGCAATAGGGTTTATCAATTTAGTTTGTTGTTGGTTTATGTTGCAATCATAGTTTGGGGTGAATTAGTGAAGGTTCTATGGTTAATGTTGCAGCAACGTTTATACATTTTTTAGGGTTTATGAATTTAGTTTGTTGTTGGTTTATGTTGCAATCATAGTTTGGGTTGAATTATTGAAGGTTCTATGGTTTAGGTTGCAGCAGGGTTTATGAATTTGGTTTGTTGTTGGTTTATGTTGCAATCATCGTTTGGGATGAATTATTGAAGGTTCTATGGTTTATGTTGCAGCAGGGTTTATAATTTTTTTAGAGTTTATGAATTTAGTTTGTTGTTGGTTTATGTTGCAATCATAGTTTGGGCTGAATTATTGAAGGCTCTATGGCTAATGTTGCAACAGGGTTTATAAATTTTTTAGGGTTTATCAATTTAGTTTGTTGTTGGTTTATGTTGCAATCATCATTTGGGATAAATTATTGAAGGTTCTATGGTTTATGTTGCAGCAGGGTTTATAATTTTTTGGGGGTTTATGAATTTAGTTTGTTGTTGGTTTACGTTGCAATCATAGTTTGGCCTGAATTATTGAAGGTTCTATGGTTTATGTTGCAGTAGGGTTTATACATTTTTTGGGGTTTATGAATTTAGTTTTTTGTTGGTTTATGTTGCAATCATAGTTTGGGTTGAATTATTGAAGGTTCTATGGTTTATGTTGCAGCAAGGTTTATAAATTTTTTGGGGTTTATGAATTTAGTTTGTTGTTGGTTTTTGTTGCAGTAGGATGTTAATAGTTAAAAGTCAAAACTGCATCATACAGGGTATGGAGGCCAGTCGACAACAGTGACTTTTTCCATTGTCTCATCTTATTGGAAGAATACACATAATTTAGTTGTTCATATCAGCAAGTGTGCCAAATTGGCTATTGTTGATTGGCCTTTACTTTAATTATGACTGTAGGGAACACAATTGGCTATTGTTTTAATTTACAATTGTATGATGCAGTTTTAACTTTTAACTATTAAAATCAATTGAGATGCTCCATCTTATCAGGTCATTACTTGCATTATGGGCCAATAACTTGCATTATGGGCAAAATAGAAGAAGTTAAATTTTTAGCTTTTCTTGTTGATTTGGTTGTAGGTATTTTGTTCAATTAGTTGTTGGGTAGAGCATAGCATGCATTTATGTTGATTAGTATGATACTGTATTTTGGTGTAATAAGTCATGCATGAGAGCCCTCTATGGAGAGAAATATGGGCATGTTCCCAATCAGTTAGCATCGCATGGATGGGTTTCACACCCAAGTAATGGTTCAACCCCATTCCTAACTATTACTTTAAGGAATATAGGGCAACATAAACCATAGAACCTTCGATAATTCATCCCAAACTATGATTGCAACATAAACCATAGAACCTTCAATAATTCAGCCCAAACTACTACAACATAAGCTCTAGACCCTACTGCAACATAAACCATAGAACCTTCAATAATTCAGCCCAAACTACTGCAACATAAGCCATAGACTGTTATCGGACAATCCACTCGAGCGGATGCGAGCAGGATCTCCCTAGCTCAAAGTGAGTCTAGAACAAATAGAACAGACTACTAATGCATTTCCTAGATCTACTTAAGGATCGAGTATTAGCTGTCTTACCTTTCAATTTGCAATCCTTTCTCCTGAATGCTGCTCCACGTCTCATGGTCGTCAGATCAAAGCTGCAAGACCTGTCAAGACAAGAAACAAGAGAAACAAGTAAAAGGCATCTATACAATAAGAGATCTAAGTAAACAGTTAAGCAGGTAAACTACTCAATATCATTACACACATGAAAAATATTGGTGGAAAGCATTTGCATTACTGTAAAAAGAGGGAAGTACATAATAGAGATATAGAACCACAACCAAGGCTTAACACTGTAGCCCTTCTCCGACGAAGCCAATTGCCATATCCTTCCAAGGAAGTATGAGTTCTCCAATAGGTGAGTGGAGATGTTCCAAGGGTGATTTCACCAGCATGTAGATACCATAGACTTCCTCCCCTTGGGATGGGAGTGAGCTTCATTTAAATAGGACTAAGTGGATAGGGTAGGTTGAGATATCATAGGAGAAGCTTAAGGGATCTCTCCAAGGTGTTAGGAACCGAGCGCCAGCTCCTCCAAGAGGTCAGGGATAGGGTCCCAAGTCAGCAAGCTTCGAGAAGGACCTTGAAGAAGCTATTTTTCCCATATAACTAACTTCTTCGCACCCTGTAATGGGGCAAGGTGCGGCGTCGCATGTTGCTCATGTGCAGCCTACGACGACCCTTCAAAACCTAGCACAATTCGGTACAAATCCTATCTGGTTGATCACTTAGTCAAGATATCTTCAGGGGTGTATATACTAAATCTTATGATGAGTAGATTTTGGGTGTAACAGAATGCCCCCCAAAGCATGAAGCTGTTGAAGATAGATAGGTGAAGTGCTTTGATAGAAGTAATGGCAATAGACTTGTCAGACGAAGGACACTGCTGTAGTACAACTGACTCTGAACTGACAATCTCATATAAAGTGCAACATGGCTGCCGACCAATACAGTGCAGATCCATGGTAGTAATGATCGACTGAACACAATCATGGCTACTAGACACAAGCATAGATCCATGATGAGATGATAACACAACCATGACCAATACAAATGTGGATCTGTGTGATATAACTTAATACAAACTCCATCACAAATTGGGTAAAACATGACTCCCCAGGGTCTTCAAGCTGAACCCGCAATGATACGAATCTATCCATGTGATTACAAATGTCTTGATGTCGAACATAGTAGAAACCACTTGATTACCGGCCATTGATGTAAACCATTAACAAGTGCGAGGGAGATCACCATTGATGTCAATGATTCCCAAGGTATCACAGTGCATATCATCAAGCGTGAATAAATGAGTTGAAGTCGAACGCAAGATGAAATATTTCAATCAAGATTCAATGATGTAAACTCATGATGAAAGCGAGGTAACCTGCCATTGAGGCATGCAGGGCCAAGGTACTTGATTGGTTTCTAGATTCGATCCTCGGATGATGTGTTGAAGTCGACAAGGATGAATCCGTCAAAGGAGGGCCATGATGAATCCCCCATTAATCGACACAAAACACAACAAAAATGTATAGGGTAGATCGGATGGTATAGTAACATGCAAGATTGACTCAGAGTAGACCGACGTGATGGCGGGTGTACTGACTACATATGATAAATGATAGACATATTCTTGAACATGGGCATGGCATGACTTGGCAGTATTGACACGACAAGTGTGACGCAAATTCTCAAAGCGACTGATGATGGAAGCTTTTCTTTAAATGACTCAAAGGAGTAACAAGACTCTGGAAATAAGTGGAACTCGAGGACAAACGGATGATCCAAGTGCTGTATGCAAATGCAGATGAGTGCCATGTTCAAGAATAACTACATACTGCCACTAATAAGGTATGTAACACAAATGCTTTCCTTTTTCCCCATCATGAATGATGAGTGCCTCATGTGTTTTTTACGAGCTTGATGAGGGTAACCAGATGCTCGGTATAGCTCATCTCATAGATGAGTCCAATCCCAAATATTTTTCGAACCTGGGATAGGAGGGGTTCGTCCCATGATGGGCCCTTCAATGTGAAAATTTTAACGAGTCCATAGAAGGTAAACTCGGTCATCATTTCATGTTTAGAGAGTCTGAAAAGAACTAAAGAGGACTCCAATAGTCCTTTTTTGTAAAGTTATCCTCATCACCCGAAAAAGGGTAAAACGACGCAGGAGAGGACTCTTCTAGTCATGATTGGCTAGAGTATACCTTTTTCGTAATTAGTGCCTCCTGGTCCTAAAAAGGGGTAAACTATCACTAGGAAGACGACCATTCAAATACTTTAACAAGCGTGAACACGACAAGTTTGCTTGGCAATATTTTCGTTTTTCGAGAGCCTGAAAAGAGCTTAACAGTAGACTCCGGGGGGTGTCCTTTTCCATGGGAGTTTAATGAGCCCGTAAAAGTGATAAATCATAACTCAGTATTTGTTTTCATAGTTTCATGAGTACGAGAACAAATGAAGAGTAAACTCATCATCACGCAATAACTACAAACTAATCGTTGCAAAAATAACGACAAAACGTTCAAGGGAGTGTTCATACTTGTGATGACCGTTGTGATACGAGAAACGACATGAAAGACTACTTACAACTCCTGCACACTAGAAAATGTGTCAAATAGCCCCAAATACGACAAAAATGGTCAAAAACTATGATAAATGGCCTAAGAGCATCAAAATATTTGAAACAGAATATTCCATTCTATTTATAAAATAGAAAAATGGGCCAAAAATAGTTTTCATTGTGTCGTTGCCAATTTGGGAGGAGAAGTACCAATTTGGAGCCAAAATTTCCTTTGTCGATTCCGGGAGCTACGATCCGCCATTTCACCCACCGTCACGAGCAGGTAAACCTAAACTTCATCCAGCAACTTTCCAGTGGATTAGATTTTGTTTTTAGGTTCAATTTTTGGGTTTCTTGATGAATTCATGGAGGGCTATTGCGCTCTCGGCTTGTCGCAGTTGGCCCTTTCGGGAACTGCGACGAGACCGACTCGACACAAGTCCTGAATGAGTGAAATGCGACGACATTGCACTGTATGCAAAAGTACATTGCGATGGTGGAGATGCATTTCCCAAACATCAAAATAAACTCAAAAAAAGAACTTGTTGTGGTTGAAGTAGGATCTAACAGTGTAGGATCTAGAAAGCCAACATGGTTTTAGAGTGGTGGGAAAGAGAACATGAAGTAGAATATGTACAAGCTGCCAATGATCCACAATGCATGGATGCCTTGAGGAACTGTGGTTTGCTCAAGTTCTTTGAGATTCAGGGGATGAGATCCCAAATCCCGTTGCTATCACACATGCTTTAGAGTTGGGATGCGGCCCAACAACATTTCGTGATTGGTGAGCACATCCTCACACTAGATGTTTAGGACATCTATTTTCTCACAAGTTTGTCCCAAAGAGGGGACCCTGTATTTCTTATTGGAACACGAGCCAATGACCACATAGTCGATGACATGGTGTCACAACATTGTACCGCTCTTGCTCGATCTTCCAGTGGGAAGATTCTTATTAGGGATGTGGTGAGCCTCAAATTGTGTACTATACTGTTTACTATTACTAGAGTGGCGGGAAGCCAAGCCCCACACACGGCTACTCAGACTCAGATGCTTTATGTGAAGGACTGCATGTCCCCCATGGTTTTCAACTGGTGCAAGGGTCTCCTCGCAAACCTCCGAGCTCAGTTGACCAAGTGTCGGTGGGGAGAGCTCAAGCAGTTTGGTTATGGATCGATCGTGGTATCGTTCCTCTTGGAGCGGATCCCTCCCTTGCGTCCATAGGTAGTACTAGATGATAGGGAGCCTAGAGATCCCCACATGCTCAGATGGGCTGAGGTGATGACCCGTCATGGTGGAGGACCTATCATCAGCTTTGATCCTGAGTTCTTCAGCTGGCTAGAAGGCCAGTTACTCATGGTTGAGGACTTCCCGTATGGTGGTACGGATTTCAGAGAGGATCCTGACTTAGTGCTGCTCGAGGGTGTAGCATGGGGTGACATAGGTGAGAACAAAAACCCTTGTACTTTTAGTTTTGCATATTTATCATTTTTTTTTATGCAGTACTAACAAGTATATAACATGTGTGTGCAAATGTGGGGCCCGTACGGCCAGTAGGACTTTCCCTTCTAGCAAGGAGAGAGAGAGGTGGGGAAGCAATTGTGCCCCCAGGTGCTCACACTGCCATCGAGGAGATGGAGGAGGTATACATGAACTTGTCTCAGTTGACAGTAGAGGTTCCTGAGCCAACGATAGATGACCTACCAAGACCTATGCAAAGGTTTGGGGTTGGAGCGTCCGTGCGCTTCAATGCCCTACTCCTCAAGGTAGTGAGGACCGTGGATTTCTTCCTTACTCAGCGATAGCGGGTTGTCTGTGCTAGGGGTGGTGTACGGGTCAGGCGTCTGGCCTGATGACACTATTATACTTGTACTGAGAGCTTAGAGGCCTCAGATTTTGCACTACTGAAAGCTATGATGCTTCAGATTTTGTAGAGACTCACTGAAAGCCATCGTGCTTCAGATTTTGTACCAACACTACTTTTGAATGATATATATATACAGACATTCTCGACAATTTATACATTATGTGTTTTAAAATGATGAGTGATGTAATCTTGTTTACATGTTTGCTTTTTTACATTGCATTATTTACATGTTGTGAATGCTTTTACATATTATGAATATTATGTGTGTGTGATGTACCAATCCAAAATGAAGTTGGCCATCGAGTCAGCAACTGTGTTTAACTCTCGTGGAATGTGTAGGTACTAAACGGATTCAAATGACCTTTCCAAGAGACGTACTTGTCTGAAGAGACGGAGTAAGGTGGGATCACAGATGGTGTAAAACCAGTTAAGATGGGAAACCTCTAATTGAGAATCCATGTGGATGACCATGTGGTTCATACCCAAGGAAATGGTGTTAGCTAGGGTTCCAATTACTGCTTGATATTCTGCGGCGTTGTTGGTCACAAACCTTAGGCAACTTCCTCCTGAGCTAATGAGCTCACCTATTGGGGAATATAGTACCTAGGTTGCCGAAGCAAGGTTACGGGTATGCCGGCTGGCACCGTCTGCAAATCCATAGCACGTTTCCATCTGCACACGTAGACAAAACATGGTATAAGGAGAGGAAACAAGATCTAAAGACACTAAAAAATAAAAGTGTCACAGCACACAAAAACACAAAAAACACGCCATGTACAGTATATACAAGAAAGTCTAAGTGTGGCGAGTTTAGGCATAGTATCTCTTCAGGTAGGGTTCACCCAAAGAGATTCTGTCATAGTCTTCAAGTTCGTAAGCTCCCTTCTCCAAAACACGTTTGACAATGTAAGGTCCATGCCACATGGATTCGAACTTTCCTGCTCCTAGTTTGTCGTGCTTATGGTCATAAGTGAGGACCAGGTCACCCTCGTTAAAGATACGAGGTTCAACTGACTTGTCGTATTGGGCTTTGATGCGTTTCTTGTGCGCTTCATTAGCAAGAGCGGCATCTCGGCGGGACTCGTCAAGTTTTTCTAAGTGTAGGAGACGTTCTTCTTCGGCAGTAGTATTAGGAAGAAGTTCGACAATGAGTTGTAGAGACGGAATTTCGTACTCTATAGGTAGGACAGCTTCCAATCCATAGACTAGTTGGAAAGGAGTGTAACCTGTTGTGGTTTTAACGGAGGTTCTATAGGCCCATAATGCTGAACAGAGCATGTTATGCTAATTGGATTTCTGCGTACCTACCATCCTTTGGACCATGGTTTTCAAGACTTTGTTAATGGCCTCGACTTGTCCATTGGACTGTGGGTAGTAGGGTATTGAATTTTCATGGCAAAAACCCAACCTATCGCTAAGTTCATTAACCATATGGTTCTGAAAATGGGAACCATGATCGGTAACAATCACCTAAGGAACTCCGAACCATGCTATTACATGATTGAACATGAAGAGTGCGGTGATTTTGCCGTCGTTCTGGTATGTAGGCATAGCTTCGGCCCACTTGTAAAGTAATCCACAGCTACAATGATGTGACTATGCCCCCCGATCGAGGTAGGCTTACAATGCATAAAGTCGATGCCCCATGTTGCGAAGGGGCCCACGACAATAACCAGGTGTAATGGGGCAGGATGGTTGCGCTTCTTCATATGGAAGTGTTAGCAAGGAGGACATTTTTTACGGCCTCAATACAATCTTTGAAAATGGTAGGCCAATAATATCCTGTGCGCAAAATATTCTGGGTTGTAGCCATCCCAGAGAGGTGACCGCCACATGCCCCAGTGTGATAGTCATTCATAATGCATTCGGCTTCATCGTGAGTGAGACAACGTCGAAGAATTGAATAAATGCCACGACGATACAAAGTATCATTGATGATTAAATAATACTTCACATGGTGACATATCTTACGACATTCGTTGCGAGACAGTTGAAGGTTGAAGTGTTGGGTTTGAAGATATAATGAGATATCTCCATACCATGGATTAGTCGTACTGATGACAAATAATGATTCATCTGGAAAAGAGTCATTGTGCTCAACTTCTGCATCAGGATGGGGAAGGTCACAGATCAGTTCAGCAAACACCAAAGACTTTTTTGACTTGGCTTTCTTGAAAAGAAGATCAAATTCTTGCAGTATCACGATCCAGTGTGAATACTTGCCCCCAAGTACCTGACGTGTCAGGACGTGGTACATGGGGTTCGAGTCTGCAATGATGGTGGTGGTGCGGAGCAAGATATAGTGCCAGAACTTTTGGACAGCGATGACTGCTGCGAATGCGAGTTTTTCGACATGTGAATATATAGTTTCAGTGTCAGTGAGACCCTTACTTGCATAGTATATTACATGTTCCTGGGCGTTTTGATCCTCCTGTACCAAAACCATGGCGATAGTGGTAGCAGAAGCGGCGAGATATAAGATATAATCTCGATAATAATTGGGCGGTTGGAGCACGGGGGCCTGCGTGATGGCATCTTTGATATTGTCGAAGGACTTTTGAGCTTGGTCATCCCAAATGAATGGGACGTCCTTCTTGAGCAGTCTCATATACCCCTGAGTCTTCTCCGCGAAATTGCAAACAAAACATCTTAAATAAGTCACCTTCCCTTGGAGACTTTGAAGTTCCGTCACATCAGTCGGGGGTGGTAGGTTGATGATGGCCTCCACCTTTAAGGGATCAATGTGGATCCCATCCTTCGAAATGATAAATCCTAAGAGGCATCCGAACTGAACGCAAAAGATACACTTATGGGGTTTCAGACGGATATTGTACCGCCTGCATCTGTGGAAAATGGCCGTTAGATGATCAATGTGGAACTCGCGCTGCTTTGAATGAGTAGGGAGATCGTTTAGGTAAGGTTCCACAAAGTCCTTAATGTCATGGAAGGCATACAACATAGCCCGCTGAAACGTGGCGCAATCATTTTTAAGGCCAAATGGGAGTTTGCGGTATGCAAACGTTCTCCACTGGCAGACGAAATCCGTCTTGTGGTTGTCGGCGGGGTTGATCTCAATCTGGTTGTAACCAGAAAATCCATCCATAAATGAGAAGATGACGCTTTCGGCACAATTGTCGATAATCTGGTCGATGAAGGGAGTCGGGTAGTTGTCTTTTGGACAAGCCCGGTTAAGGTCCTAATAATCGACACAGACGCGAATGGTACCCTGCTTTTTGTTCATAGGGACGATGTTTGAGACCCAACCCGTCAATGGGACAGGATAAATAAAACCAGCCTTTAAGAGCTTTTCAATCTTTGCCTTGATTGCTGCCGTCTTCCGGGGGTGTACCGGTCGCAATTTTTGGCGTACAGGTTTGACGTCGGGATAGGTTTTAATTTCATGAGAAACAATCGCGGGGTCTATCCCAGGCATCTCCTCATAGGACCAAGCAAATACGTCTTGAAATTGCTTTAATAAGGTCATGTCAGCATCTATTTCTTCAGGGGAACACTTCTGGCCTATGCGAATGTGTTCCACTATACCAGGTTTCACCGAGATGTCTACCGGGGTGGTTGGATCAATGTTGGCCAAGTTTCCCTCCGTGTCCGTAAGACATGTAAGGATGGGGGAATGAGGGAACGGGTAGATGTATGGCGAAAAGAGGGTGTGGATGTTGTCCTCTATGTACTCCAAAGGAGGAAGAAAACATGACCTATGGTGAAGATCATCCCACGGACTGTCGTCAACATTCATAACTTCCATGATGGATTCGTCTGAATGAAAAGTCCGAAGTAAGAGATCAGGTAGAGATGACGTCCGTCATAGAGAACAGGATGGAGAGGCCATGGTTAAATGGTCCTCTGGTGCAGATTGGATAGCCTTGTAAATACATTCAGCAAGTGAAGGAGGCATTATATCTCCAAGCAGGTGTGTTGTGGCTTCATCCGGTACAAGCCAAGTATCAGTAGAGTGAGATAAAATCTCTGTGGAGATCATGTTCACCGTAGCGACATGATTAGGGGGGTCTGTCGCTGGAAAAACGTCCATGAGAGATGAATCTTTCAAAAGGCCAACCCCTATACTCTCATACTGTTTTGACATTTGTCCAATGGAAGGAACATGGTCACCAGGATGAGTAGTCGTGTTTGGTGCACAAAAATCTAATTGGTTGATAGTAACAATTCGTCCTTGGTGGGGGAATTGTACTATGCAGAAGACTAAAGAAGATACCACCTACATGGCGTAGAACTAATTGAGACTGTTGATGCCTCGAGTATCGTAGCATCAATCAGAAAGGGATTCTCCCCGAGAGAAGGTCCCAATTAGACTATCTCCCGTTTGGTGTAGGGAATCCGTCCGGTTAGCGGTTCCGGCAACCGTGGTTTTGGACTTTAAATCCGATTCTATCGGTTATGGCCCGATCCACCTTTCTTTTGGGTTTTTATGTCTTTTATGTGAGTTGCAAATGCCTAAATTATACTTAATCTAAATGCAATTAAAACAGATCTAATTCTAGAAACTGGAATACATCTATCTATCCCTGCAGGGAACACGCTCAAGGGAGGAGCAATCAGCTGTAACAAATATCGTAAATAAAGAACAGATAGCTATTCCTTTTCACAATTAAAGCTACAGCAATATAAAGATCTTGAGAAGATAGCTTCTCATTAAACATGGAACGCATCAATTGCTCATAAAACAGAAAAGGTAAAAAGTTTATTTAATCTACGTAGAAGGATGAAGAAACAAATCTAAATGTAACAAAACTGGAATTAAACTTAAAGATCCCTGCAAGGAGCAATTTAAAGGCATGAACAATGAGCAACATGAGTTATCCTGAAGAAAGAACAGTTAGCCATTCGACCTAGACGAAGAAATCTACAGCAATGCATTTCATTGTTCACAAAATAGAGAAAACGCATGCCCAGGGAGGAGCAAAATCATTCATACAAAGAAATAATTCAGGTGATAAGAACGATCTCACATTATAGAACAACAACCATTAGAATAGTCCAACATACATCCTCCCAACATCCCAGGCAAAACGTCCATCTTCCGTGGCTTCTATTAGAAAAATCAATTTTACAGACCCGATACAAGATAGCTCATATCGTTCGCCAAAATTTCATTCCCTGCCAAAAGTCCTTTCTAATCTTTCCTAGATGCTATTTATAGCTACAAATCTGCCCTTTGGGCTGACACCTAGCATTCTCCACCTGTCATTTACAGGAATTTCCACTATAATCGACCACCAAAAATGGCAACTTCCTTTACAAAAAATATTTTGACAAAAATTAGGGACAGCTATCCCATGGCTTACGCCTTACATATTCAAAATATACATAACAGAAAATGGGCTAACATCAAAGCTTTCCCTGCTGGGCACGTGTTTGGCTGAAGAGAGTGGCTCACTGAATTCAGCCTCTTCATTCCTGTGCGTGAGCTTCTGCTGGCAAAGGGTCGCCCAAGTTAATTGTCACTGATGCTGCCTGGGAAGAGGCCCTCGAATCCCTTGCTGATGCTGCTCCTGATTGGGAAGGGGGAATTGAACTGGCCAGACTTTCTGCCATTGCTGGGGAAGAGGCTGCTGGGAGAGAGGCTGCCGGATCTACTGATGCTCCTGCTGCTGCTGCAGCTTTCCTGTCCTCCTCTGCTATGTAGCTGTACCACACACCTGTGTCCCTTATAATTATGTTTGCTGCAGCAGGAAACAGGATTTTCTGAGAGTCACATTCTTCCCAAGCTCTGTTTTAATGCTTTGGACTTCTGCTTCAGCAGCTTGATGCGCTTCCTTCAGCAGATGGTTGTGAAGTGTTGATGAACCGATGTAATGCTGGAGATCATCCATGGCCAGGACATCAATCCTTTTCACATACTCCATCTGGACGCCTAGCTCTTCTTTCAGTTGAGACAACCGCTGCTCCTTTTCCGGGAAGTCTTCTAGGGTCTGAGGGAAACTCAATGTGCAGTTGTCATGGACCCCTTTGAGCTTTTGGTATAGGTTGTTGATTCTATCTGTTGTCCTCTGCACACTGGTTATCAGCTTATTGGCACAGTTCCTGCCAAACTCCAACAAGGCTATATCTTCATTAAAATCGTCCACAGCCTTAAAAGGTAGATGCGGGGGGAAACCTCCTTTCCCTTCTCTCCATGCCATCTGACTTATGACATTGGCCTTGACACGGGTATTCTTAGCTTTGAGCCTGTGGGCCTCCGCTTTAATTTCTTTTAATCTGACTGTCATGGCTTTGAGTTTGCAAACTTCGCCAGTGATCAGCTCCTGCGTGCCGTTTATTTGCTTCAGAATGCTGCAGGACAACTCGTGGAAGGGAGCCAAGTCCATCGTTTTGCTCTCAGCCTGCTCCAACCGCTCAGCTAATGTTTGCTTGTCTGCTTCTAGCTGAGAAGCCTTTTCTTCCACTCCACTCTTCTCCGCTTCTACAATCATCATTTGAAGTGTTAGCTGGTCCTTTTCCTCCTCCAGCTGGCTGTACTTGTTTGACAGTTCCTTATGCTCCGCGTACAAGCAATTATACTTGTTTATTACCAGATCTCTTTGGGCTTGCTCATTAGCCACATTTTGTTGCAGCGTGCGTGCTTTCTTCTTTGTCAATATATTTTCTTTAACTATAACATCCACATTGGCAAATGATGCCTTTGCTGTCGCTATAACTGCGGATGCCATAGCAATGGGATCTTGATCTGTGTTCTGCATGACGGTGACCTCCCGGTGAGTAACAATGTCTTCATGGAAGGGACTTTTAATCCTCTCTTCTGATTGGAGGACCATTGCTTTTCTTTTCTTATCATATACAAACTCATTCCATTTGGACACCGTACGCTTTCCTGATGGAGTGTACGGGACAATCGGTCGGTTTATGATGTCTATGTCCTCTTCCATAGGTGGGGTCCGGACTTCCTGAGCAGGGTCCACTTCTTCATTTTGGGCACCAGAGCCACCTACTTGAGAGGTGTCTATTTCCATGTCCTGCATACCGGATCCACCTGCCTCGGCATCTTCCCTTGTCTTCAATTCTTCTTCCGCCTTCTTTTCTGCTTCAGCTTGCTCAGCCTCTGCTTCTTTCTGCTTTTGGGCTTCTTCAACCTCTTTCCGCAGTCTTTCATTTTCAGCTTCTTGCTGCTTTCTTGCTTCCTCAGCTTCCCGCTGTAACCTAGCCTCTTCTCTTAATCTGAGCTCTTCCTGAGCTCGGGCATCCTCAGCTTCTTTCTCCTTTTGCTGGATGGTCTTCTGGGCCTTGGTTGAGCTAGAGCTTGCTCCGGCACCTTGGCGACATATCCGTAGCTCAGTCATGTTGCTGATGCCTCTGAATGCCTCCTCCTCAGCATCGGGGTAATGCGAGTATTCAAAATGAGCGTAGATGTCCTTGCAATGCTCGGCCACTTTACCCTTTCTGTCGTTCCTGTGGAAGATGACCTCACCGAAGTGGAAGGCCTTCAACTTTGGCCGAGGCAACCCCTGAAAACTTGTAAGTGCCAATGCAGAAAGGTAGAGGGGGAAAGGAAGCCTTGTGTTGCTTGTGGTGCAATGCTCCAATCCCATCCAAGAAGAGTTGTCTTACTGCTTCCTTGAGCACCACATAGTCTGTGGCATACTGCGGAAATATGTATGGGGGCTTAGTCCCTCCAAACATTCTCAAGTAGGTACCTTGTTCTGAAAAGTAAAAGTCCCCATAATCCTCCAGGACTTCCAAATCATTTTCTGACAGGCAATTTGGTTCTTCCTTGAACATTTTCTCGTATAGGGGCATGATGAACCCCTCACAGATTAGTTTGTAGCTGGGCTTGTAGTTCTGAGCCCACAACATCTTGAATGCAATATAAACCGGGGCGGTGGCCCTATTCCATGTACAACCCAATTTGGGGAACTCTATCTTGGCCAAAATACAATCTATCAGATATGAAGACATGAAGAATTCAGCTTTCTTCTCGGCCAGTCCTGGCTTAGCGGCAACTATCATCGAGGCCAGACTATCTGACAGGATAGTGGCCCAGTCAAACACAGTTCCATGAAATGCCACATAGTGAATGATAGGGACCCACTGAATCTTGTATACTGTGCCATCGGGCATGCCGAAGATTCTGCACAGCATCAGGGCAATCAATCTATAAGGAGCTCTTAGATTCTGTACGTCATACTCATCATTCCCCTTTTTTCTCAAATGTTTGCCTGCCACCAGTAGCTTCTTGGCCATCTCGATGTTGTTCATTTGGCTTAACCATTCATCAGTCAGAGCTTGTTGGACCCGGGGAAACTTGTAGGCTGCCGCAAGATACGCGGGTTGAAAAGAGGCAATGGCCACTTTACCGCTGTCATTTATTACTCTACCTTCAGCATCGGCATGCTGAAGTATCCATCCGATCACTTCGGCACAGGGGAACAGCTCAGGGCGGGTGGCAGCTCTGGTTATGCCTGAGGCTTTGATATTCAAATAAATTGGTGCTTCCTCCAGCAACATATTTGGGATTTCTTGGTCCCTGATCATTCTATAGATGTCATCCCATCTGATTTCTGGAGGGACACCAGTGGTGCACCTCGTGTCTTGGAGTGAAGCTTCAGTTTTGGGAGGGGAAGGTTTCTTTTCTGTCATCTTAGCTTTCTTTTTACCGGTTTTCGGCATCTTGACTTATCCTTGACAACATCCATATCAAAATCATCATTTGAGCAACAGACTGTGAGGTTTTATCAAAGAGAAACATCGTTTAAATATCAATGAGATAAGTCAATGAAGCTGTATATTTAGGAAGCAAAATACTATTTCAACATAAGACACAAATTGTAACATTTGAATCTCTTAAAAGATGAATCTGGAATGCTCCTGAGGAGATAGGCTATGTTGCGGAAGCCATTGGTTTTCGGCTGGATAGGCGAATTGCGGAAGCCGTTGGTTTTCGGCTCCGCCCTGGGGACTAAGATGATTTTCGTCTTAGCAGGGACATGATTATAAAAAATAACCCCCCCATTCTTTAAAGGGGAAAGTTTGGGATGCTCCCGTAGAGACAAGCGCGTTGCGGAAGCAACGTGCTTTTGGTTTAGCTATGGGGAAAGGATAGGATAGCTTTCGTCACTGCTGTGGTTTGGAAGGCCAATGGCGGGTAAGCTCGGGTAGGCAGACTTTGTGCCGAAAAGGAAACCCCTTTCACATTTACGATTAGGCGAGGGCATTCGAATGCTAATGTCATTTGCGGCACTTGCCGAGGTGTTCCATGGGGAGCAGTTCGAGCGAGGGTGATGGCGCCGGAGACACATGGATGGAAAAGGTTTGAGCGGCGTTGGTTTTGGGTCTGGCTGGCGTAGCTTGAGTGCTCGCGGGTTCTGAACAGGGGCCGTGGCGCCGGTTCTAAGATTTGAAATGAGCAGAGGTTTCGCAGTTTACGAAAAGGCCCGGGGTTTTATGGCTTAATCTTTCGGCCGGGGATATGCAACATCGATGGGCTTCGGTATTTTCAATAGATGACGAGGCACGCGGCCCCGAAAAAGGAACATGCTAACCGTCTACCCACCAATGTATATCCTGTTTCTGCTAAAAAAACGAGAAGAACTTGATTCAACCGTATTTGACGGGCAAAATCGCCCGTGACGGGCGTTTTACTCGTCAAAACCCCACCTATGCCCATCAATTTCAAAAGACAGCTAACCTAATAGCACAATACGACGTGTAGAGGGATGGATTTACAGTTAAGATCCTACCTGGCACCGATGAAAACGCTAACTGAGGTGGCTGTGAAAAGTGTTTGAGCAATCCGAGCTGGAGCGGTTCGCGTGGCGTCCAACCAATCGTCCAAATTGAAAAATTAACAATGTGTTGGCTCGTACCCCCACCGCCTATTTAAATCGAACTGGCACGTGCGAGCGTTCAATTGGGTGGGTGGCGCAATTAAAACGCGGCTTAAATTCGTCGCCCGTAGCGGTCACGTCAAAAGGTCTCGATCCGTGTGCGACCGCCATTAGCGGGACCGTCTTGCGAGTCACACCTGCCGTTGCGGAAGGATAGAGGGGAAGTTCTCGTTGTTTCGGGACGCGTCGCGGAAGGGAAACTTGAAACCTTCCGCAAAAGAGCCCCGCGTTGCGGATGCATAACGTCAAGGCTTCCGCCGTTTCGGGAGCTATTCGCGAAAGGTTTCCGCAAACCAAAACTTTTAAGTCTCGTTGCTTTTCGGGAAGATATGGCAAAGGCTCCCGCTAGTTTCGGAAGGCTTTCGTGAATGGCCTCCACCGTTTCGGAAGGAAAATCTGAAGGCTTCCGCACAAGGCTTCCGCAGTTGCGGAAGGCTTTGGAGAATGCCTCCCGCGATTTTTTGGAAAAGTCTCCGAGTTATTTTCACGGGTTTTAACCCAGCAACTTCCGCCACTGCGGGATGACACGGCGAACACTTCAGCTATTTCGGGAGCAAATGATGAACGATTCCGCTATTTCGGAAGCAATTCCTCAGGGGCTTCTGCTGTTTCGGAACGGAATTTTGAAAGCTTCCGCGAAGCTTCCTCGGCTTGTTCTGGAAATTTCTTTTAAGATATTCCAAGTCCTTTCACAATTCCGGAAGAAGTTCATGAATTTCTTCGTGTTATTTCGGCAAGCTCATTCGAATGGCTTCCGTCGTTTCGGGAGACAGACTTGAATCGCTCCGCCGTTTCGGCAAGGTTTCACCAACGGTTTCCGCAACTTATGGCCAAAATCTGAGTTTCTTTTCGGAGAGATATCACGGCGGCTTCCGCCGTTTCGGGCGGTTTCGCTGAATGTTTCCGCCGTTTCGGAGGGTTTTCCGCAAATTTTCAATGAAAGCTCCTAAGTTCTTTTTGAGTTTCGGAAGGGTTTCACGAACTGTTCCCGCCGTTTCGGAATGAAAACTCCAATCTCTCCGCGACCGGTCAAAACATGTTCTAAGTCTTCTTTCGGGAGAGTAAGGCGAATGAGTCCCGCCATTTCGGGAGGAAAACCGGAACCTTTCCGCGGTTGCGGAAGGCTTGAGTGAAGGGCTCCGCCGTTTCGGGAGGCGTTGCCTGAAGGTTTCCACAGATTTTCGACCAAAAAATCCAACTCCTTTTCGGGCGTCTAAGGCGAATGAGTCCCGCCATTTCGGGAGGCATTGCCCAAAGGCTTCCGCAGCTTCCGAATTTTTCTAAGTCTTTCGGGCGTCTTTCCCAAGTTCTCCCGCCGTTTCGGCAAGAAAAAAACAGAAGGTTTCCGTAACTTTTCTCACGGTTTACGCTTTTGACAAAGGAAAACTAAGTCCCTCTTCCGGAACGGTTGGATGTTTGGCTTCCGCAGTTTCGGGGAGATAGCCCGCATTATTCCAAAACGTTGGGAAAAATTCTAAGTTCTCTTTTGGCTCTTTGGGGAAAACATGGAAGGATTGATGGCAAGACGTTCACTTGGGAAACAAGATTTTATGTTGAAAACACAGTTAACGGCTGGGAAGGCTTCTTAGGCAAATCTTCTACAAAAGAAAAGGAGGGGCCCCAATATGTACAAAATTTTGGGGAGGGGTGTTGCTGCAACAACAATGGCGAGTCGCTGGCGAACACAGATCTCTGAAAAATTCCTCTTCATGGTCCGAAACCTCATTAACAACATCCACCTCGGGTGTACTACTCAGCTGAGCATTTTAGACTCATGCGGGGGGAAGGAGGCGCTTTCCATGCTAGCCATTGGGGAAAGGGGAGCTTTGACCAAGACATCTTCACCACTCTCACAGGGCCAGCATATGAGATTCATTTTAGGAGGGTCATCTCTCAAATGGCCACTACTGCCGGACTCCACAGGATTTGCAACACTTTCTCATGGACATTATTGCTCTTGTTCCTCATTCCCATGCTGCTGGCACCCTTTGGGATGCTTGTACTTTGGACAGCTTAGCTGTTTGAGCCTTCCAGGGATATTTTCTTTTGGACATGATCTTTGATTTGGGCTCCTCAATCCATAATGTCCTTTTGTGTGAGTTAGAGATTTTATTGATTTGATCGAACTTCACGGACGGAGAGGAGCCCATTTTGAGCTGGGCCTTTTGGACAGCCTTCTTGATTTTACATGTCTTTTTTGCTTTTGTCTCATCCATGCTTTAATTGAGGCGAGAATCCCTGGAAAACAGACTCTTGAATGTAGGCCATTTTGGCTATTAAATCTGCAGCATGGAGTCATCTCAATACCCTATGTCCTCGAGAGGTGCCACTTTCCATGGGTCCAACTTAGGTAACCTCCTTGAGATGCCTTTAAAGTGTGAGAGTGGGTGGAGCCCAACGATAGTAGTGAAGATGGTCATAGGTCTCTGCTATTAAACAGGATTAGTGTGACTAGTAGGGTAGGCTTCCCCCTTCCGAACATTTCAGCGAGAGCACAACAGACCGGATTTACTGAGCAGAGTTCCAGACTCATGGGTTGCAAGTTTTCTTTGAGAGAGCTATCTTCAACGGGAAACTCAACCAAAAGGGCATTCAGAAAACAAAACTTGTCGTAAAAGTTCGAAAAAACAAAGAGAGAAACAACATGGCCGAAAAATAAAGCAACTAAAGGCTAAAGCAAAAAGAAAACTTTATTTATGTACAGGAAGTCTCGAGGAGACTATGCGAAGTATTGTTTCAGAGCGAGGCCATTGAGAGGAAGGGCTACTTCTTCTCCCTCAAGATTTGTCAATTTATAAGTGGATGGGCCTAATTTCGCAGAAATTTGGTACGGGCCTACCCATAGATGTTGAAATTTCGTATGCATTCCTTTGCCTTCATGATTATGGTCCCATTTCAGGACTAAATCCCCAACTTCAAAATCCCTCTTGCCGGATTTCCTCTTATCGAACCATCTCTTAACTATGTCCTGGTGTTGATGGAATCGATCTTTAGCTTTGTGTCGGGCTTCTTCCAGTTGAAGCAGGGTGTTGATCCTGTATTGTAAGGCTTGGCTACCAGAACCCTGAGAGGCTTGGGACAATTGCAAAGACGGCAGTAAGATGTTTGGGGGAAGTATGACTTCCTTACCATAGACAAGAGTGAATGGAGAGACACCTAAAGCATTCTTCGGGGTTACCCTATCTGCCCATAAGGCGTTTGGGAGAGCCACATGCCAACTTCTCTGGTTTTCTATCACAGTTTTCTTAAGGATTCGAATTAGATTCTTGTTCGAGGATTCAGCTAACCCGTTTCCTTGAGGGTAGTAATTGGCTGAATAATGCAACTTAATCCCCCATTCATAAACAAATTCATTTATCTTGCAAGACGAAAAATAAGTAGCATTATCAAAAACAAGGGAAATTGGAACCCCAAACCTGGTTATGATGTTTTCTTTCAAGAAGCTGATGACTGCGTCTTCATTGATCTTGCGCAATGGGGTGGCCTCCGTCCACCTAGTGAAGTAGTCGGTAGCCGTCAGGATGTATCGATGTTGCAATGAAGAATTTGGATTTATTTCTCCGATAACATCTATACCCCATTGCTCAAAAGGCTCAGAGATGATGACCGGCTGCAATGGGCTTGCTGCCTTAGGTAACTTCCCAGCGCTTCTTTGACATACATCACAGTTTCGTGCGTATGTGTGGGCATCTCGGAACAAAGTGGGCCAATAATAACCAGCTCTCAGTATCTTGTGCGCTGTCGTCTCTCCTGAATAATGACCACCTGCGGGGCCATCATGCAATTCTTTGACAACTCTGTTTGCATCTTCCTTCTCCAAACATCTGAGAAGGACTCCGTCGTAATTCTTTCTGAAAAGGATCCCATCAATGATTTGATAGGGTGCTGATTTCAAGCGGAGTGCCCTTCTTTGCTTAGAGTTCCAGTGGTCGGGTAGATATCCCTGCTGCAAATAGTGCACTAGCTCCCTATACCACGACTGGGGGGCCGTAAAGATATGACATACCTCAACCGAATTTAACTCAGCTTCATTTCTCCAATGGTGCTCTTCATCAGTCGAGTTTCCCGCCAGTAACTTGCACAGACCTTGTCCTTTAATGATTGTAGCCGGTTTAAATTCCAAATCATACTCCTGCAGAGCTGTGACCCAATTCCCTCTCCTCTCTCCCAATTCCTTTTGAACGAAAAGGGATCTAACAGCTGGATGGGGAACTATGACTTTAGTTCTGTTCTTCAAAATGTATGGCCTAAACTGCTTGACTGCTTTGAAGACTGCGTAGGCATGCTTGTCAACCACGGGGTAATTCAGCTCAGCCCCTTGCAGACCAGTGCTCATAAACGAAATTGGGTATTCATCCCCCAACTCCATCTTTTGCGTAAGTACAGCCCAATTTGGGGAACTCTATCTTGGCCAAAATACAATCTATCAGATATGAAGACATGAAGAATTCAGCTTTCTTCTCGGCCAGTCCTGGCTTAGCGGCAACTATCATCGAGGCCAGACTATCTGACAGGATAGTGGCCCAGTCAAACACAGTTCCATGAAATGCCACATAGTGAATGATAGGGACCCACTGAATCTTGTATACTGTGCCATCGGGCATGCCGAAGATTCTGCACAGCATCAGGGCAATCAATCTATAAGGAGCTCTTAGATTCTGTACGTCATACTCATCATTCCCCTTTTTTCTCAAATGTTTGCCTGCCACCAGTAGCTTCTTGGCCATCTCGATGTTGTTCATCTGGCTTAACCATTCATCAGTCAGAGCTTGTTGGACCCGGGGAAACTTGTAGGCTGCCGCAAGATACGCGGGTTGAAAAGAGGCAATGGCCACTTTACCGCTGTCATTTATTACTCTGCCTTCAGCATCGGCATGCTGAAGTATCCATCCGATCACTTCGGCACAGGGGAACAGCTCAGGGCGGGTGGCAGCTCTGGTTATGCCTGAGGCTTTGATATTCAAATAAATTGGTGCTTCCTCCAGCAACATATTTGGGATTTCTTGGTCCCTGATCATTCTATAGATGTCATCCCATCTGATTTCTGGAGGGACACCAGTGGTGCACCTCGTGTCTTGGAGTGAAGCTTCAATTTTGGGAGGGGAAGGTTTCTTTTCTGTCATCTTAGCTTTCTTTTTACCGGTTTTCGGCATCTTGACTTATCCTTGACAACATCCATATCAAAATCATCATTTGAGCAACAGACTGTGAGGTTTTATCAAAGAGAAACATCGTTTAAATATCAATGAGATAAGTCAATGAAGCTGTATATTTAGGAAGCAAAATACTATTTCAACATAAGACACAAATTGTAACATTTGAATCTCTTAAAAGATGAATCTGGAATGCTCCTGAGGAGATAGGCTATGTTGCGGAAGCCATTGGTTTTCGGCTGGATAGGCGAATTGCGGAAGCCGTTGGTTTTCGGCTCCGCCCTGGGGACTAAGATGATTTTCGTCTTAGCAGGGACATGATTATAAAAAATAACCCCCCCATTCTTTAAAGGGGAAAGTTTGGGATGCTCCCGTAGAGACAAGCGCGTTGCGGAAGCAACGTGCTTTTGGTTTAGCTATGGGGAAAGGATAGGATAGCTTTCGTCACTGCTGTGGTTTGGAAGGCCAATGGCGGGTAAGCTCGGGTAGGCAGACTTTGTGCCGAAAAGGAAACCCCTTTCGCATTTACGATTAGGCGAGGGCATTCGAATGCTAATGTCATTTGCGGCACTTGCCGAGGTGTTCCATGGGGAGCAGTTCGAGCGAGGGTGATGGCGCCGGAGACACATGGATGGAAAAGGTTCGAGCGGTGTTGGTTTTGGGTCTGGCTGGCGTAGCTTGAGTGCTCGCGGGTTCTGAACAGGGGCCGTGGCGCCGGTTCTAAGATTTGAAATGAGCAGAGGTTTCGCAGTTTACGAAAAGGCCCGGGGTTTTATGGCTTAATCTTTCGGCCGGGGATATGCAACATCGATGGGCTTCGGTATTTTCAATAGATGACGAGGCACGCGGCCCCGAAAAAGGAACATGCTAACCGTCTACCCACCAATGTATATCCTGTTTCTGCTAAAAAAACGAGAAGAACTTGATTCAACCGTATTTGACGGGCAAAATCGCCCGTGACGGGCGTTTTACTCGTCAAAACCCCACCTATGCCCATCAATTTCAAAAGACAGCTAACCTAATAGCACAATACGACGTGTAGAGGGATGGATTTACAGTTAAGATCCTACCTGGCACCGATGAAAACGCTAACTGAGGTGGCTGTGAAAAGTGTTTGAGCAATCCGAGCTGGAGCGGTTCGCGTGGCGTCCAACCAATCGTCCAAATTGAAAAATTAACAATGTGTTGGCTCGTACCCCCACCGCCTATTTAAATCGAACTGGCACGTGCGAGCGTTCAATTGGGTGGGTGGCGCAATTAAAACGCGGCTTAAATTCGTCGCCCGTAGCGGTCACGTCAAAAGGTCTCGATCCGTGTGCGACCGCCATTAGCGGGACCGTCTTGCGAGTCACACCTGCCGTTGCGGAAGGATAGAGGGGAAGTTCTCGTTGTTTCGGGACGCGTCGCGGAAGGGAAACTTGAAACCTTCCGCAAAAGAGCCCCGCGTTGCGGATGCATAACGTCAAGGCTTCCGCCGTTTCGGGAGCTATTCGCGAAAGGTTTCCGCAAACCAAAACTTTTAAGTCTCGTTGCTTTTCGGGAAGATATGGCAAAGGCTCCCGCTAGTTTCGGAAGGCTTTCATGAATGGCCTCCACCGTTTCGGAAGGAAAATCTGAAGGCTTCCGCACAAGGCTTCCGCAGTTGCGGAAGGCTTTGGAGAATGCCTTCCGCGATTTTTTGGAAAAGTCTCCGAGTTATTTTCACGGGTTTTAACCCAGCAACTTCCGCCACTGCGGGATGACACGGCGAACACTTCCGCTATTTCGGGAGCAAATGATGAACGATTCCGCTATTTCGGAAGTAATTCCTCAGCGGCTTCTGCTGTTTCGGAACGGAATTTTGAAAGCTTCCGCGAAGCTTCCTCGGCTTGTTCTGGAAATTTCTTTTAAGATATTCCAAGTCCTTTCACAATTCCGGAAGAAGTTCATGAATTTCTTCGTGTTATTTCGGCAAGCTCATTCGAATGGCTTCCGCCGTTTCGGGAGACAGACTTGAATCGCTCCGCCGTTTCGGCAAGGTTTCACCAACGGTTTCCGCAACTTATGGCCAAAATCTGAGTTTCTTTTCGGAGAGATATCACGGCGGCTTCCGCCGTTTCGGGCGGTTTCGCTGAATGTTTCTGCCGTTTCGGAGGGTTTTCCGCAAATTTTCAATGAAAGCTCCTAAGTTCTTTTTGAGTTTCGGAAGGGTTTCACGAACTGTTCCCGCCGTTTCGGAATGAAAACTCCAATCTCTCCGCGACCGGTCAAAACATGTTCTAAGTCTTCTTTCGGGAGAGTAAGGCGAATGAGTCCCGCCATTTCGGGAGGAAAACCGGAACCTTTCCGCGGTTGCGGAAGGCTTGAGTGAAGGGCTCCGCCGTTTCGGGAGGCGTTTCCTGAAGGTTTCCACAGATTTTCGACCAAAAAATCCAACTCCTTTTCGGGCGTCTAAGGCGAATGAGTCCCGCCATTTCGGGAGGCATTGCCCAAAGGCTTCCGCAGCTTCCGAATTTTTCTAAGTCTTTCGGGCGTCTTTCCCAAGTTCTCCCGCCGTTTCGGCAAGAAAAAAACAGAAGGTTTCCGTAACTTTTCTCACGGTTTACGCTTTTGACAAAGGAAAACTAAGTCCCTCTTCCGGAACGGTTGGATGTTTGGCTTCCGCAGTTTCGGGGAGATAGCCCGCATTATTCCAAAACGTTGGGAAAAATTCTAAGTTCTCTTTTGGCTCTTTGGGGAAAACATGGAAGGATTGATGGCAAGACGTTCACTTGGGAAACAAGATTTTATGTTGAAAACACAGTTAACGGCTGGGAAGGCTTCTTAGGCAAATCTTCTACAAAAGAAAAGGAGGGGCCCCAATATGTACAAAATTTTGGGGAGGGGTGTTGCTGCAACAACAATGGCGAGTCGCTGGCGAACACAGATCTCTGAAAAATTCCTCTTCATGGTCCGAAACCTCATTAACAACATCCACCTCGGGTGTACTACTCAGCTGAGCATTTTAGACTCATGCGGGGGGAAGGAGGCGCTTTCCATGCTAGCCATTGGGGAAAGGGGAGCTTTGACCAAGACATCTTCACCACTCTCACAGGGCCAGCATATGAGATTCATTTTAGGAGGGTCATCTCTCAAATGGCCACTACTGCCGGACTCCACAGGATTTGCAACACTTTCTCATGGACATTATTGCTCTTGTTCCTCATTCCCATGCTGCTGGCACCCTTTGGGATGCTTGTACTTTGGACAGCTTAGCTGTTTGAGCCTTCCAGGGATATTTTCTTTTGGACATGATCTTTGATTTGGGCTCCTCAATCCATAATGTCCTTTTGTGTGAGTTAGAGATTTTATTGATTTGATCGAACTTCACGGACGGAGAGGAGCCCATTTTGAGCTGGGCCTTTTGGACAGCCTTCTTGATTTTACATGTCTTTTTTGCTTTTGTCTCAGCCATGCTTTAATTGAGGCGAGAATCCCTGGAAAACAGACTCTTGAATGTAGGCCATTTTAGCTATTAAATCTGCAGCATGGAGTCATCTCAATACCCTATGTCCTCGAGAGGTGCCACTTTCCATGGGTCCAACTTAGGTAACCTCCTTGAGATGCCTTTAAAGTGTGAGAGTGGGTGGAGCCCAACGATAGTAGTGAAGATGGTCATAGGTCTCTGCTATTAAACAGGATTAGTGTGACTAGTAGGGTAGGCTTCCCCCTTCCGAACATTTCAGCGAGAGCACAACAGACCGGATTTACTGAGCAGAGTTCCAGACTCATGGGTTGCAAGTTTTCTTTGAGAGAGCTATCTTCAACGGGAAACTCAACCAAAAGGGCATTCAGAAAACAAAACTTGTCGTAAAAGTTCGAAAAAACAAAGAGAGAAACAACATGGCCGAAAAATAAAGCAACTAAAGGCTAAAGCAAAAAGAAAACTTTATTTATGTACAGGAAGTCTCGAGGAGACTATGCGAAGTATTGTTTCAGAGCGAGGCCATTGAGAGGAAGGGCTACTTCTTCTCCCTCAAGATTTGTCAATTTATAAGTGGATGGGCCTAATTTCGCAGAAATTTGGTACGGGCCTACCCATAGATGTTGAAATTTCGTATGCATTCCTTTGCCTTCATGATTATGGTCCCATTTCAGGACTAAATCCCCAACTTCAAAATCCCTCTTGCCGGATTTCCTCTTATCGAACCATCTCTTAACTATGTCCTGGTGTTGATGGAATCGATCTTTAGCTTTGTGTCGGGCTTCTTCCAGTTGAAGCAGGGTGTTGATCCTGGATTGTAAGGCTTGGCTACCAGAACCCCGAGAGGCTTGGGACAATTGCAAAGACGGCAGTAAGATGTTTGGGGGAAGTATGGCTTCCTTACCATAGACAAGAGTGAATGGAGAGACACCTAAAGCATTCTTCGGGGTTACCCTATCTGCCCATAAGGCGTTTGGGAGAGCCACATGCCAACTTCTCTGGTTTTCTATCACAGTTTTCTTAAGGATTCGAATTAGATTCTTGTTCGAGGATTCAGCTAACCCGTTTCCTTGAGGGTAGTAATTGGCTGAATAATGCAACTTAATCCCCCATTCATAAACAAATTCATTTATCTTGCAAGACGAAAAATAAGTAGCATTATCAAAAACAAGGGAAATTGGAACCCCAAACCTGGTTATGATGTTTTCTTTCAAGAAGCTGATGACTGCGTCTTCATTGATCTTGCGCAATGGGGTGGCCTCCGTCCACCTAGTGAAGTAGTCGGTAAACGTCAGGATGTATCGATGTTGCAATGAAGAATTTGGATTTATTTCTCCGATAACATCTATACCCCATTGCTCAAAAGGCTCAGAGATGATGACCGGCTGCAATGGGCTTGCTGCCTTAGGTAACTTCCCAGCGCTTCTTTGACATACATCACAGTTTCGTGCGTATGTGTGGGCATCTCGGAACAAAGTGGGCCAATAATAACCAGCTCTCAGTATCTTGTGCGCTGTCGTCTCTCCTGAATAATGACCACCTGCGGGGCCATCATGCAATTCTTTGACAACTCTGTTTGCATCTTCCTTCTCCAAACATCTGAGAAGGACTCCATCGTAATTCTTTCTGAAAAGGATCCCATCAATGATTTGATAGGGTGCTGATTTCAAGCGGAGTGCCCTTCTTTGCTTAGAGTTCCAGTGGTCGGGTAGATATCCCTGCTGCAAATAGTGCACTAGCTCCCTATACCACGACTGGGGGGCCGTAAAGATATGACATACCTCAACCGAATTTAACTCAGCTTCATTTCTCCAATGGTGCTCTTCATCAGTCGAGTTTCCCGCCAGTAACTTGCACAGACCTTGTCCTTTAATGATTGTAGCCGGTTTAAATTCCAAATCATACTCCTGCAGAGCTGTGACCCAATTCCCTCTCCTCTCTCCCAATTCCTTTTGAACGAAAAGGGATCTAACAGCTGGATGGGGAACTATGACTTTAGTTCTGTTCTTCAAAATGTATGGCCTAAACTGCTTGACTGCTTTGAAGACTGCGTAGGCATGCTTGTCAACCACGGGGTAATTCAGCTCAGCCCCTTGCAGACCAGTGCTCATAAACGAAATTGGGTATTCATCCCCCAACTCCATCTTTTGCGTAAGTACAGCCCAATTTGGGGAACTCTATCTTGGCCAAAATACAATCTATCAGATATGAAGACATGAAGAATTCAGCTTTCTTCTCGGCCAGTCCTGGCTTAGCGGCAACTATCATCGAGGCCAGACTATCTGACAGGATAGTGGCCCAGTCAAACACAGTTCCATGAAATGCCACATAGTGAATGATAGGGACCCACTGAATCTTGTATACTGTGCCATCGGGCATGCCGAAGATTCTGCACAGCATCAGGGCAATCAATCTATAAGGAGCTCTTAGATTCTGTACGTCATACTCATCATTCCCCTTTTTTCTCAAATGTTTGCCTGCCACCAGTAGCTTCTTGGCCATCTCGATGTTGTTCATCTGGCTTAACCATTCATCAGTCAGAGCTTGTTGGACCCGGGGAAACTTGTAGGCTGCCGCAAGATACGCGGGTTGAAAAGAGGCAATGGCCACTTTACCGCTGTCATTTATTACTCTGCCTTCAGCATCGGCATGCTGAAGTATCCATCCGATCACTTCGGCACAGGGGAACAGCTCAGGGCGGGGTGGCAGCTCTGGTTATGCCTGAGGCTTTGATATTCAAATAAATTGGTGCTTCCTCCAGCAACATATTTGGGATTTCTTGGTCCCTGATCATTCTATAGATGTCATCCCATCTGATTTCTGGAGGGACACCAGTGGTGCACCTCGTGTCTTGGAGTGAAGCTTCAATTTTGGGAGGGGAAGGTTTCTTTTCTGTCATCTTAGCTTTCTTTTTACCGGTTTTCGGCATCTTGACTTATCCTTGACAACATCCATATCAAAATCATCATTTGAGCAACAGACTGTGAGGTTTTATCAAAGAGAAACATCGTTTAAATATCAATGAGATAAGTCAATGAAGCTGTATATTTAGGAAGCAAAATACTATTTCAACATAAGACACAAATTGTAACATTTGAATCTCTTAAAAGATGAATCTGGAATGCTCCTGAGGAGATAGGCTATGTTGCGGAAGCCATTGGTTTTCGGCTGGATAGGCGAATTGCGGAAGCCGTTGGTTTTCGGCTCCGCCCTGGGGACTAAGATGATTTTCGTCTTAGCAGGGACATGATTATAAAAAATAACCCCCCCATTCTTTAAAGGGGAAAGTTTGGGATGCTCCCGTAGAGACAAGCGCGTTGCGGAAGCAACGTGCTTTTGGTTTAGCTATGGGGAAAGGATAGGATAGCTTTCGTCACTGCTGTGGTTTGGAAGGCCAATGGCGGGTAAGCTCGGGTAGGCAGACTTTGTGCCGAAAAGGAAACCCCTTTCGCATTTACGATTAGGCGAGGGCATTCGAATGCTAATGTCATTTGCGGCACTTGCCGAGGTGTTCCATGGGGAGCAGTTCGAGCGAGGGTGATGGCGCCGGAGACACATGGATGGAAAAGGTTCGAGCGGCGTTGGTTTTGGGTCTGGCTGGCGTAGCTTGAGTGCTCGCGGGTTCTGAACAGGGGCCGTGGCGCCGGTTCTAAGATTTGAAATGAGCAGAGGTTTCGCAGTTTACGAAAAGGCCCGGGGTTTTATGGCTTAATCTTTCGGCCGGGGATATGCAACATCGATGGGCTTCGGTATTTTCAATAGATGACGAGGCACGCGGCCCCGAAAAAGGAACATGCTAACCGTCTACCCACCAATGTATATCCTGTTTCTGCTAAAAAAACGAGAAGAACTTGATTCAACCGTATTTGACGGGCAAAATCGCCCGTGACGGGCGTTTTACTCGTCAAAACCCCACCTATGCCCATCAATTTCAAAAGACAGCTAACCTAATAGCACAATACGACGTGTAGGGGGATGGATTTACAGTTAAGATCCTACCTGGCACCGATGAAAATGCTAACTGAGGTGGCTGTGAAAAGTGTTTGAGAAATCCGAGCTGGAGCGGTTCGCGTGGCGTCCAACCAATCGTCCAAATTGAAAAATTAACAATGTGTTGGCTCGTACCCCCACCGCCTATTTAAATCGAACTGGCACGTGCGTGCGTTCAATTGGGTGGGTGGCGCAATTAAAACGCGGCTTAAATTCGTCGCCCGTAGCGGTCACGTCAAAAGGTCTCGATCCGTGTGCGACCGCCATTCGCGGGACCGTCTTGCGAGTCACACCTGCCGTTGCGGAAGGATAGAGGGGAAGTTCTCGTTGTTTCGGGACGCGTCGCGGAAGGGAAACTTGAAACCTTCCGCAAAAGAGCCCCGCGTTGCGGATGCATAACGTCAAGGCTTCCGCCGTTTCGGGAGCTATTCGCGAAAGGTTTCCGCAAACCAAAACTTTTAAGTCTCGTTGCTTTTCGGGAAGATATGGCAAAGGCTCCCGCTAGTTTCGGAAGGCTTTCGTGAATGGCCTCCACCGTTTCGGAAGGAAAATCTGAAGGCTTCCGCACAAGGCTTCCGCAGTTGCGGAAGGCTTTGGAGAATGCCTCCCGCGATTTTTTGGAAAAGTCTCCGAGTTATTTTCACGGGTTTTAACCCAGCAACTTCCGCCACTGCGGGATGACACGGCGAACACTTCCGCTATTTCGGGAGCAAATGATGAACGATTCCGCTATTTCGGAAGTAATTCCTCAGCGGCTTCTGCTGTTTCGGAACGGAATTTTGAAAGCTTCCGCGAAGCTTCCTCGGCTTGTTCTGGAAATTTCTTTTAAGATATTCCAAGTCCTTTCACAATTCCGGAAGAAGTTCATGAATTTCTTCGTGTTATTTCGGCAAGCTCATTCGAATGGCTTCCGCCGTTTCGGGAGACAGACTTGAATCGCTCCGCCGTTTCGGCAAGGTTTCACCAACGGTTTCCGCAACTTATGGCCAAAATCTGAGTTTCTTTTCGAAGAGATATCACGGCGGCTTCCGCCGTTTCGGGCGGTTTCGCTGAATGTTTCCGCCGTTTCGGAGGGTTTTCCGCAAATTTTCAATGAAAGCTCCTAAGTTCTTTTTGAGTTTCGGAAGGGTTTCACGAACTGTTCCCGCCGTTTCGGAATGAAAACTCCAATCTCTCCGCGACCGGTCAAAACATGTTCTAAGTCTTCTTTCGGGAGAGTAAGGCGAATGAGTCCCGCCATTTCGGGAGGAAAACCGGAACCTTTCCGCGGTTGCGGAAGGCTTGAGTGAAGGGCTCCGCCGTTTCGGGAGGCGTTGCCTGAAGGTTTCCACAGATTTTCGACCAAAAAATCCAACTCCTTTTCGGGCGTCTAAGGCGAATGAGTCCCGCCATTTCGGGAGGCATTGCCCAAAGGCTTCCGCAGCTTCCGAATTTTTCTAAGTCTTTCGGGCGTCTTTCCCAAGTTCTCCCGCCGTTTCGGCAAGAAAAAAACAGAAGGTTTCCGTAACTTTTCTCACGGTTTACGCTTTTGACAAAGGAAAACTAAGTCCCTCTTCCGGAACGGTTGGATGTTTGGCTTCCGCAGTTTCGGGGAGATAGCCCGCATTATTCCAAAACGTTGGGAAAAATTCTAAGTTCTCTTTTGGCTCTTTGGGGAAAACATGGAAGGATTGATGGCAAGACGTTCACTTGGGAAACAAGATTTTATGTTGAAAACACAGTTAACGGCTGGGAAGGCTTCTTAGGCAAATCTTCTACAAAAGAAAAGGAGGGGCCCCAATATGTACAAAATTTTGGGGAGGGGTGTTGCTGCAACAACAATGGCGAGTCGCTGGCGAACACAGATCTCTGAAAAATTCCTCTTCATGGTCCGAAACCTCATTAACAACATCCACCTCGGGTGTACTACTCAGCTGAGCATTTTAGACTCATGCGGGGGGAAGGAGGCGCTTTCCATGCTAGCCATTGGGGAAAGGGGAGCTTTGACCAAGACATCTTCACCACTCTCACAGGGCCAGCATATGAGATTCATTTTAGGAGGGTCATCTCTCAAATGGCCACTACTGCCGGACTCCACAGGATTTGCAACACTTTCTCATGGACATTATTGCTCTTGTTCCTCATTCCCATGCTGCTGGCACCCTTTGGGATGCTTGTACTTTGGACAGCTTAGCTGTTTGAGCCTTCCAGGGATATTTTCTTTTGGATATGATCTTTGATTTGGGCTCCTCAATCCATAATGTCCTTTTGTGTGAGTTAGAGATTTTATTGATTTGATCGAACTTCACGGACGGAGAGGAGCCCATTTTGAGCTGGGCCTTTTGGACAGCCTTCTTGATTTTACATGTCTTTTTTGCTTTTGTCTCAGCCATGCTTTAATTGAGGCGAGAATCCCTGGAAAACAGACTCTTGAATGTAGGCCATTTTGGCTATTAAATCTGCAGCATGGAGTCATCTCAATACCCTATGTCCTCGAGAGGTGCCACTTTCCATGGGTCCAACTTAGGTAACCTCCTTGAGATGCCTTTAAAGTGTGAGAGTGGGTGGATCCCAACGATAGTAGTGAAGATGGTCATAGGTCTCTGCTATTAAACAGGATTAGTGTGACTAGTAGGGTAGGCTTCCCCCTTCCGAACATTTCAGCGAGAGCACAACAGACCGGATTTACTGAGCAGAGTTCCAGACTCATGGGTTGCAAGTTTTCTTTGAGAGAGCTATCTTCAACGGGAAACTCAACCAAAAGGGCATTCAGAAAACAAAACTTGTCGTAAAAGTTCGAAAAAACAAAGAGAGAAACAACATGGCCGAAAAATAAAGCAACTAAAGGCTAAAGCAAAAAGAAAACTTTATTTATGTACAGGAAGTCTCGAGGAGACTATGCGAAGTATTGTTTCAGAGCGAGGCCATTGAGAGGAAGGGCTACTTCTTCTCCCTCAAGATTTGTCAATTTATAAGTGGATGGGCCTAATTTCGCAGAAATTTGGTACGGGCCTACCCATAGATGTTGAAATTTCGTATGCATTCCTTTTCCTTCATGATTATGGTCCCATTTCAGGACTAAATCCCCAACTTCAAAATCCCTCTTGCCGGATTTCCTCTTATCGAACCATCTCTTAACTATGTCCTGGTGTTGATGGAATCGATCTTTAGCTTTGTGTCGGGCTTCTTCCAGTTGAAGCAGGGTGTTGATCCTGGATTGTAAGGCTTGGCTACCAGAACCCCGAGAGGCTTGGGACAATTGCAAAGACGGCAGTAAGATGTTTGGGGGAAGTATGGCTTCCTTACCATAGACAAGAGTGAATGGAGAGACACCTAAAGCATTCTTCGGGGTTACCCTATCTGCCCATAAGGCGTTTGGGAGAGCCACATGCCAACTTCTCTGGTTTTCTATCACAGTTTTCTTAAGGATTCGAATTAGATTCTTGTTCGAGGATTCAGCTAACCCGTTTCCTTGAGGGTAGTAATTGGCTGAATAATGCAACTTAATCCCCCATTGATAAACAAATTCATTTATCTTGCAAGACGAAAAATAAGTAGCATTATCAAAAACAAGGGAAATTGGAACCCCAAACCTGGTTATGATGTTTTCTTTCAAGAAGCTGATGACTGCGTCTTCATTGATCTTGCGCAATGGGGTGGCCTCCGTCCACCTAGTGAAGTAGTCGGTAGCCGTCAGGATGTATCGATGTTGCAATGAAGAATTTGGATTTATTTCTCCGATAACATCTATACCCCATTGCTCAAAAGGCTCAGAGATGATGACCGGCTGCAATGGGCTTGCTGCCTTAGGTAACTTCCCAGCGCTTCTTTGACATACATCACAGTTTCGTGTGTATGTGTGGGCATCTCGGAACAAAGTGGGCCAATAATAACCAGCTCTCAGTATCTTGTGCGCTGTCGTCTCTCCTGAATAATGACCACCTGCGGGGCCATCATGCAATTCTTTGACAACTCTGTTTGCATCTTCCTTCTCCAAACATCTGAGAAGGACTCCATCGTAATTCTTTCTGAAAAGGATCCCATCAATGATTTGATAGGGTGCTGATTTCAAGTGGAGTGCCCTTCTTTGCTTAGAGTTCCAGTGGTCGGGTAGATATCCCTGCTGCAAATAGTGCACTAGCTCCCTATACCACGACTGGGGGGCCGTAAAGATATGACATACCTCAACCGAATTTAACTCAGCTTCATTTCTCCAATGGTGCTCTTCATCAGTCGAGTTTCCCGCCAGTAACTTGCACAGACCTTGTCCTTTAATGATTGTAGCCGGTTTAAATTCCAAATCATACTCCTGCAGAGCTGTGACCCAATTCCCTCTCCTCTCTCCCAATTCCTTTTGAACGAAAAGGGATCTAACAGCTGGATGGGGAACTATGACTTTAGTTCTGTTCTTCAAAATGTATGGCCTAAACTGCTTGACTGCTTTGAAGACTGCGTAGGCATGCTTGTCAACCACGGGGTAATTCAGCTCAGCCCCTTGCAGACCAGTGCTCATAAACGAAATTGGGTATTCATCCCCCAACTCCATCTTTTGCGTAAGTACAGCCGCGAGAGAGTCATCCGAAGCGAAGGTATACAAGATGAAATCTTTATCGAAATCTGGGCTTCTTAAGGAAGGGGCTTTAGCTACCACTGCCTTGATATCTCTAAATGCGTCCTTCTCCAAATCTGTCCACTTGAATTGTATGCTTTGTTTAACCATCTGCTGTAATGGCTTAACAATTTGTGCAAAATCTGGAACAAATCTGCGGACAAAATTGATGGTGCCCATGAAAGACTGCATAGATTTTTTGTTGTGAGGCATTGGAATCTTATTAATAGCTTGGACCCTTTCCTGGTCGATTGACACTCCCCCTTTGGAGATGATATGACCCAAGAGCTTACCTTCAGGTACAGCGAACACGCTCTTCTTGGGATTTAAGGAAATACCATACTTCCGGCAACGATCAAAGATATGCCTCAGATGAACAACATGATCTTCCCTTTTCTTCGAAAAGACTGTCACATCATCTAAGTAAACCACCACACATTGCCCACCCAATCCTCGGAAGGCAATATCCATCGCCCTTTGGAATGTAGCTCCTGCATTTATCAGACCAAATGGCATTCTTCTGTAGGCGAAAGTTCCCCACTTAGTCCTGAAAGTGGTCTTGAGACGATCTTCTTCGGCTACTAACACTTGATTATAGCCCGAGAAACCATCGAGGAGAGAAAACAATTTGGATCCTGACACCATTTGGAGGATTTGCTCCATTGAAGGCACGGGGTAGTTGTCTTTATCCGAGGCTCTGTTTAAATCTCTGAAGTCTACACATAGCCTAATCTCTCCCGACTTCTTCCTTACGGGAACCAAGTTTGCAACCCATTCGGAATGCCGAACTTTGAAGATTATCTTAGCATCCAGGAGCTTCTTTAATTCCTTTTGGATCAGCGGTTCAAGAGTGGGATGCATCCTTCTTAACTGCTGCTGAAATGGCTTGACACCCGCTTTCATTGGTATAACATGCTGAATAATGCGGACGTCATATGTTTTCAGATCTTCATAGGTCCATGCAAAAACATCCTTGTACTATTTAAACAATTTAATGAACCTGTCTCTTTCTCCTGGTGAACAACATTTGCCAAGGTTGACAAATTTTGGTTCTGCCTCGGTGCCCAAATTAACCAACTCATGTTGCATTGATGAGCTGTTAGTTTTGGTATTAGCTGGTCTTTTGAACTTATTTTGAAGATCGAAAAGCATTTCGAGGGACCTTACCCCCTTTGGTATGAAATTTCCTTTCTCGTCATTTTTCTTCATCAAATCAGCATCGTGTACTTCCTCATCTATTGCAGCTCCTTGAAAGCTATCTTCGTTTGTCAGGAAGCTGATAATTTGCTCATCATCATCGAAGACTCTGAAGTTCGTGATTTTATCGGGAATGGAAGGCCTGAAAATCAATTCAATTGAGCATTTATTATTCGACGGAACCAATCTAGAAGCCGACGTTGCTAATAAATCAGCAGCAGAATTTTGTAATCTAGGAATTGATTTTATATTGAAAGCGTCAAACTGCATGATTAAATCCCATACCTCAGCCTGATAACCTTTCAAGTGCGGTGAGAGACAATGAATGGTGTCCCTTACCTGTCTTACAACTATCTCGGAGTCACCGAAAACCTTCAGGTACTTAACATTTAAGCCAATGGCCTTCTTTAAACCATGTACCAAAGCTTCATATTCCGCGGTGTTATTAGTACAATCGAATTCTAATCTACAAGACAAAAAATACTTGTTCTTTTTTGGATCCATTAGAACACAACCGGCTCCGGATCCTTCCAGATTTTTAGAACCATCAAAGTATAATGTCCAAAAGGTATCTTTAGATTCAGCTAAGTTAGTTTCTTTGTGGTCTATGTTAGCAACTAAATTGACTATGTTACAATCAACATCATCAGTCCGGCAGAAATGAAGGAGATCGGACTGTTTATCTGATTCATGGCTAATGGTTTCAGATTGATAATTACCCGGATCCATTTCCAAGAAATAATTCCCCAGAACCGAAGATGAGAAGGTTACGGCTTCATTCTTTTCTTCTAGCTGGGTTACGTTTTGTTTCATATGAGGTTCCCTAAGAACTTTAATCTGATTCTGTCTGTTCTGATAAGGTAGCCATAGATGAGACCAATCGGTGGCAAAGTAGCCACTCAGCTTGGTGGACCAATCCCTACTCAAAATCAGCCCATAAGCTTCAGGAATATCGACCACCATTATGTCAATAAATTGACAGACTCTAGGATCAGCTGACAATCTAATTAAAACGTCTTTCATCTCCCCAATCACCTTAACAGCAGTCCTGTCTAATTGGATAATTTGAGCTGGAGATGGCACGGGCTGCCCATTGATTTTCCTACAAATTGATAGTGGCATAACGTTTGAAGAAGCTCCAGAGTCTACCAAACAGTTATGAACATTGTGATTAAAAATTTCAAAAGTCAATAGGAAAGGCAATGTTTGAGATTTGGATTTCCCACCGATGCTAGCCTCGTTAATTTCAGGATTGTCTTGAGAATCCGTTAATGTAGTGCTGGGTTTTGGTTGTAAAACATGCAGTAGTTTGTCTCGTTGATGGGGCAAGCTACACATGTCAAATATTGATACATTTGCTTTGACCTTCTTGATATCTTCGATAATATCATACCCTATATCGGATTCGTTCCCAATTCGAGTTGACGGATCTGTTTTGTTCATGGTGACCTTTGGCTGGACTGTGTTGTCAGCGCTTGGATGTTTGGCAGCTGTTTGGTTTACTTTGGGCTGAGGTGGGATGATCGGTATATGCCTCCTAGGCGGATCTTTTGAAATTTTAGGCTTATGGGGAATGGTGACTGGCATAGGATCCGCAATTGGGCCCTTGCTGCGAGTGGCAACATTTATGGTAGAGGGAGAGCTATCTATGTGATCTTCTTCTACTAATTCAGTCATAGGTACCCAATCCCACAACACCATAGTAGTGTCCGGGGTTGGTTCCTCTAACTCAGGGCTTGACTCTTCTGGAGGATCATCCTGATCTGGGATCTGAGAATCTAACATTTGGTTCATGACTAAGCTCATGGAATTGATCCATTGCGGACAGCTCTTTTCCGAATGTGGTTCTTGGTGAAAAGTGCAGAAATTTTCCATCCCTATCTCATTCAAGTTTAACACAGGGGCAGCGTTTAGTGGTGGATGAGTCTGTTCCCCGTCTTCCCTTCTTTTATAAAATGGCTTGAAAGGTTTCCTAGATGTGCTAGCAACCTTGTCCTTCTCGAGATCTACGATTTTATTAGATAATTTCTGCATCATCTTAACTACATTTTCCATGTCCGTAGATGGCTCTTCTTTGCCTCTCGTGAGGAGCAAAGGTTTCTTGCTAGCTGCTGGTTTTGGTTCTACATCTAAGGCATGTTTAGCAATGCTATCAGCCTCTTCCTCTACCTTTCTAGCTTCCTCAAAATTCTCTATCAGGGTCGTTTTCTTGGATCGTTTTACGAACATTGCGATTGGACCTTCAAGCGCTGTTGTGTAGTATTCAATTAGAGATTCCTCTGCGGGTTTGTTAGCATCACTAAAGTTATTTAACAGCGTTGTGAATCTTTGGTTAAAGTCTTGAACCTTTTCCTTCTTCTCCATTCTCATGGATAAGAGTTCTTTCATAAGTGTGTCCACAGTCTTTTGGTTTCCGTATTTCTTTAGAAAACATTTTTCGAATTCATCCCAACTAGAGATTGAGCTGGGTTGTAGGCTAAAGTACCATGATGAGACTTTCGGCTCGAATGTGTACGGAAACAACCTGCAGACTACGTCTTCATGTTGTACATTCAAAAGGTTCAAGGCTAAGTAAAAACTCTTGAGGTGATCTTCTGCCGAAATGGCTTTCCCTGGATCATACTTAGGCAAGACCTTTTCTGGGTTTTTAGGAAGATTATGGAATGGTCCGGCTAGGTTCAGCGCTCCCCTTTCTCTCCAAGCAGGTACAGCCATGTTTGGGTTTGGATGTGGAGACCCTGGTGGAGAATTGTAGGGTGAATCCTATGGAGTACTTTTGGGACTTGTAATTTCTTCAAGATTTTCTTGGTCTGTCTTGTTAAGAGTGTCTGAAATTTCTTCCAAAGTCAGATTCACCAGTATTTCAAAACTCTGAACGAGAATTGAATCATGGGTGTACTGTGGCTCCTTTCTAGGTGTAATTTTCTAAGGGAGGAAGTTGACAGCATTTAAACCACCTAGCTGTCTAACGTAGGACCTGGTATGTCTTCTCAAATCCTCTATTTCTGTGAAAGGAACAGCGTACAAAGCTTCTTGAGGCTCAGGGTCAGAAATGAGGCGTTCTTGGTCTGTTAATCCAAGATCTGGGTTGTTTGAAATGTTTTCTTTAAGCGGGTTTTCAGTGTTATCTACGGCCGCGAAAGATTTTCCTCTATCAACCATGCACTTCAGGCCCTCCTTCTAGCGCCAAAAACTGTTGATGCCTCGAGTATCGTAGCATCAATCAGAAATGGATTCTCCCCGAGAGATGGTCCCAATTAGACTATCTCCCGTTTGGTGTAGGGAATCCGTCCGGTTAGCGGTTCCGGCAACCGTGGTTTTGGACTTTAAATCCGATTCTATCGGTTATGGCCCGATCCACCTTTTGTTTTGGGTTTTTATGTCTTTTATGTGAGTTGCAAATGCCTAAATTATACTTAATCTAAATGCAATTAAAACAGATCTAATTCTAGAAACTGGAATACATCTATCTATCCCTGCAGGGAACATGCTCAAGGGAGGAGCAATCAGCTGTAACAAATATCGTAAATAAAGAACAGATAGCTATTCCTTTTCACAATTAAAGCTACAACAATATAAAGATCTTGAGAAGATAGCTTCTCATTAAACATGGAACGCATCAATTGCTCATAAAACAGAAAAGGAAAAAAGTTTATTTAATCTACGTAGAAGGATGAAGAAACAAATCTAAATGTAACAAAACTGGAATTAAACTTAAAGATCCCTGCAAGGAGCAATTTAAAGGCATGAACAATGAGAAACATGAGTTATCCTGAAGAAAGAACAGTTAGCCATCCGACCTAGACGAAGAAATCTACAGCAATGCATTTCATTGTTCACAAAATAGAGAAAACGCATGCCCAGGGAGGAGCAAAATCATTCATACAAAGAAATAATTCAGGTGATAAGAACGATCTCACATTATAGAACAGCAGCCATTAGAATAGTCCAACATACAGCCGCCCAACATCCCAGGCAAAACGTCCATCTCCCGTGGCTTCTATTAGAAAAATCAATTTTACAGACCCGATACAAGATAGCTCATATCGTTCGCCAAAATTTCATTCCCTGCCAAAAGTCCTTTCTAATCTTTCCTAGATGCTATTTATAGCTACAAATCTGCCCTTTGGGCTGCCACCTAGCATTCTCCACCTGTCATTTACAGGAATTTCCACTATAATCGACCACCAAAAATGGCAACTTCTTTTACAAAAAATATTTTGACAAAAATTAGGGACAGTTGTCCCATGGCTTACGCCTTACATATTCAAAATATACATAACAGAAAATGGGCTAACATCAAAGCTTTCCCTGTTGGGCACGTGTTTGGCTGAAGAGAGTGGCTCACTGAATTCAGCCTCTTCATTCCTGTGCGTGAGCTTCTGTTGGCAAAGGGTCGCCCAAGTTAATTGTCACTGATGCTGCCTGGGAAGAGGCCCTCGAATCCCTTGCTGATACTGCTCCTGATTGGGAAGGGGGAATTGAACTGGCCAGGTTTTCTGCCATTGCTGGGGAAGAGGCTGCTGGGAGAGAGGCTGTCGGATCTACTGATTCTCCTGCTGCTGCTGCAGCTTTCCTGTCCTCCTCTTCTATGTAGCTGTACCACACACCTGTGTCCCTTATAATTATGTTTGCTGCAGCAGGAAACAGGATTTTCTGAGAAGTCACATTCTTCCCAAGCTCTGTTTTAATGCTTTGGACTTCTGCTTCAGCAGCTTGATGCGCTTCCTTCAGCAGATGGTTGTGAAGTGTTGATGAACCGATGTAATGCTGGAGATCATCCATGGCCAGGACATCAATCCTTTTCACATACTCCATCTGGACGCCTAGCTCTTCTTTCAGTTGAGACAACCGCTGCTCCTTTTTCGGGAAGTCTTCTAGGGTCTGAGGGAAACTCAATGTGCAGTTGTCATGGACCCCTTTGAGCTTTTGGTATAGGTTGTTGATTCTATCTGTTGTCCTCTGCACACTGGTTATCAGCTTATTGGCACAGTTCCTGCCAAACTCCAACAAGGCTATATCTTCATTAAAATCGTCCACATCCTTAAAAGGTAGATGCGGGGGGAAACCTCCTTTCCCTTCTCTCCATGCCATCTGACTTATGACATTGGCCTTGACACGGGTATTCTTAGCTTTGAGCCTGTGGGCCTCCGCATTAATTTCTTTTAATCTGACTGTCATGGCTTTGAGTTTGCAAACTTCGTCAGTGATCAGCTCCTGCGTGCCGTTTATTTGCTTCAGAATGTTGCAGGACAACTCGTGGAAGGGAGCCAAGTCCATCGTTTTGCTCTCAGCCTGCTCCAACCGCTCAGCTAATGTTTGCTTGTCTGCTTCTAGCTGAGAAGCCTTTTCTTCCACTCCACTCTTCTCCGCTTCTACAATCATCATTTGAAGTGTTAGCTGGTCCTTTTCCTCCTCCAGTTGGCTGTACTTGTTTGACAGTTCCTTATGCTCCGCGTACAAGCAATTATACTTGTTTATTACCAGATCTCTTTGGGCTTGCTCATTAGCCACATTTTGTTGCAGCGTGCGTGCTTTCTTCTTTGTCAATATATTTTCTTTAACTATAACGTCCACATTGGCAAATGATGCCTTTGTTGTCGCTATAACTGCGGACGCCATAGCAATGGGATCTTGATCCGTGTTCTGCATGACGGTGACCTCCCGGTGAGTAACAATGTCTTCATGGAAGGGACTTTTAATCCTCTCTTCTGATTGGAGGACCATTGCTTTTCTTTTCTTATCATATACAAACTCATTCCATTTGGACACCGTACGCTTTCCTGATGGAGTGTACGGGACAATCGGTCGGTTTATGATGTCTATGTCCTCTTCCATAGGTGGGGTCCGGACTTCCTGAGCAGGGTCCACTTCTTCATTTTGGGCACCAGAGCCACCTACTTGAGAGGTGTCTATTTCCATGTCCTGCATACCGGATCCACCTGCCTCGGCATCTTCCCTTGTCTTCAATTCTTCTTCCGCCTTCTTTTCTGCTTCAGCTTGCTCAGCCTCTGCTTCTTTCTGCTTTTGGGCTTCTTCAGCCTCTTTCTGCAGTCTTTCATTTTCAGCTTCTTGCTGCTTTCTTGCTTCCTCGGCTTCCCGCTGTAACCTCGCCTCTTCTCTTAATCTGAGCTCTTCCTGAGCTCGGGCATCCTCAGCTTCTTTCTCCTTTTGCTGGATGGTCTTCTGGGCCTTGGTTGAGCTAGAGCTTGCTCCGGCACCTTGGCGACATATCCGTGGCTCAGTCATGTTGCTGATGCCTCTGAATGCCTCCTCCTCGGCATCGGGGTAATGCGAGTATTCAAAATGAGCGTAGATGTCCTTGCAATGCTCGGCCACTTTACCCTTTCTGTCGTTCCTGTGGAAGATGACCTCACCGAAGTGGAAGGCCTTCAACTCTTGAACAAATTCGTTGGCCGAGGCAACCCCTGAAAACTTGTAAGCGCCAATGTAGAAAGGTAGAGGGGGAAAGGAAGCCTTGTGTTGCTTGTGGAGCAATGCTCCAATCCCATCCAAGAAGAGTTGTCTTACTGCTTCCTTGAGCACCACATAGTCTGTGGCATACTGCGGCAATATGTATGGGGGCTTAGTCCCTCCAAACATTCTCAAGTAGGTACCTTGTTCTGAAAAGTAAATGTCCCCATAATCCTCCAGGACTTCCAAATCATTTTCTGATAGGCAATTTGGTTCTTCCTTGAACATTTTCTCGTATAGGGGCATGATGAACCCCTCACAGATTAGTTTGTAGCTGGGCTTGTAGTTCTGAGCCCACAACATCTTGAATGCAATATAAACCGGGGCGGTGGCCCTATCCCATGTACAACCCAATTTGGGGAACTCTATCTTGGCCAAAATACAATCTATCAGATATGAAGACATGAAGAATTCAGCTTTCTTCTCGGCCAGTCCTGGCTTAGTGGCAACTATCATCGAGGCCAGACTATCTGACAGGATAGTGGCCCAGTCAAACATAGTTCCATGAAATGCCACATAGTGAATGATAGGGACCCACTGAATCTTGTATACTGTGCCATCGGGCATGCCGAAGATTCTGCACAGCATCAGGGCAATCAATCTATAAGGAGCTCTTAGATTCTGTACGTCATACTCATCATTCCCCTTTTTTCTCAAATGTTTGCCTGCCACCAGTAGCTTCTTGGGCATCTCGATGTTGTTCATCTGGCTTAACCATTCATCAGTCAGAGCTTGTTGGACCCGGGGAAACTTGTAGGCTGCCGCAAGATACGCGGGTTGAAAAGAGGCAATGGCCACTTTACCGCTGTCATTTATTACTCTGCCTTCAGCATCGGCATGCTGAAGTATCCATCCGATCACTTTGGCGAATGCCTCCCATGATTTTTTGGAAAAGTCTCCGAGTTATTTTCACGGGTTTTAACCCAGCAACTTCCGCCACTGCGGGATGACACGGCGAACACTTCCGCTATTTCGGGAGCAAATGATGAACGATTCCGCTGTTTCGGAAGCAATTCCTCAGTGGCTTCCGCTGTTTCGGAACGGAATTTTGAAAGCTTCCGCGAAGCTTCCTCGGCTTGTTCTGGAAAGTTCTTTTAAGATATTCCAAGTCCTTTCACAATTCCGGAAGAAGTTCATGAATTTCTTCGTGTTATTTCGGCAAGCTCATTCGAATGGCTTCCGCCGTTTCGGGAGACAGACTTGAATCGCTCAACCGTTTCGGCAAGGTTTCACCAACGGTTTCCGCAACTTATGGCCAAAATCTGAGTTTCTTTTCGGAGAGATATCACGGCGGCTTCCGCCGTTTCGGGCGGTTTCGCTGAATGTTTCCGCCGTTTCGGAGGGTTTTCCGCAAATTTTCAATGAAAGCTCCTAAGTTCTTTTCGTGTTTCGGAAGGGTTTCACGAACTGTTCCCGCCGTTTCGGAATGAAAACTCCAATCTCTCCGCGACCGGTCAAAACATGTTCTAAGTCTTCTTTCGGGAGAGTAAGGCGAATGAGTCCCGCCATTTCGGGAGGAAAACCGGAACCTTTCCGCGGTTGCAGAAGGCTTGAGTGAAGGGCTCCACCGTTTCGGGAGGCGTTTCCTGAAGGTTTCCGCAGATTTTCGACCAAAAAATCCAACTCCTTTTCGGGCGTCTAAGGCGAATGAGTCCCGCCATTTCGGGAGGCATTGCCCAAAGGCTTCCGCAGCTTCCGAATTTTTCTAAGTCTTTCGGACGTCTTTCCCAAGTTCTCTCCGCCGTTTCGGGAAGAAAAAAACAGAAGGTTTCCGTAACTTTTCTCACGGTTTACGCTTTTGACAAAGGAAAACTAAGTCCCTCTTCCGGAACGGTTGGATGTTTGGCTTCCGCAGTTTCAGGGAGATAGCCCGCATTATTCCAAAACGTTGGGAAAAATTCTAAGTTCTCTTTTGGCTCTTTGGGGAAAACATGGAAGGATTGATGGCAAGACGTTCACTTGGGAAACAAGATTTTATGTTGAAAACACAGTTAACGGCTGGGAAGGCTTCTTAGGCAAATCTTCTACAAAAGAAAAGGAGGGGCCCCAATATGTACAAAATTTTGGGGAGGGGTGTTGCTGCAACAACAGAGACCAAGCAAGAGATTATAATCTATTGGGGCCGAGACCACTTCCACGTTAATGGTTACGGTCTTTCCGCCCAAATCAATTGCAAGAGCTTGTAAGAGCCCATGAGGTTGAAAGCCACACCCATCGAATGCTTTCAACGTGGTGGGAGAACGATTCAATTCGGGGGAGCCAATGGCTCTCCAACAGGAGATTGACATGACAGAAGTGGAGTTTCCTTCGTCTGAAAGGGTACGATGGACAATCTTTCCAGCAATGTTCGCGGAAACTTGGAATGTGAGCTGGTGGGAGAGCTTCGGCTTGAAGTGGTCAAGTTGGAACATGATGGTATTCGAGGAATCGGGGTCGACTGCACCGATGGCTGCAAGGAGAGTTTTGCATTGATTAGGACAATTCTGCAAAACTTCCAGGGTAGACATGGTGCAAGGAGCTTGTGCCAAGTCTTCTACGATATTGTAATTTTGTGTCGCCCGAGCATTAGGATTGAAAACAACTTTTCGAATCGTACTCTTGGGCGGTTACAATATCGAGTCTAAGGATGGCTTATTAATGGTGAGAGAAGTTGATGGTACAGTGACATCAGTTAAGGAGTCGGAAGCTTTTTTAGCATTACTTCCAGTGGATTCCTTCGAAGGGACCGGTTGGTAAGACCGCGAGTGAGTGTTCAAATTGATCGTCTCATTACGCACCATGAGAACATGCGCGGTATTGGATGGTTTCCCCTGGGCTTGGGGGGGGTTGAGATTTCATCTGCTGGTTCTAAGTAGGAAACGGATCATTGAGGACTGCGGGAGTGGGTTTACCCCGAAGAAACTTTTGTACTTCGTCTCTATGGGGACATTCTTTGGAGAAGTGGTCATTTACACACAGTAAACAAGGATATTTTAGTTTCCGTTTCTGCTTGGTATCGTCAGGAGTGCTCTTTTGTTCTTGCTGAGCAGAAGAATTTTTGGGTTTCCCCTTGTTCTTCTTTTTACCACCAGACTTCTGAGATGAAGCTAGTTGGACATAATTCACCTCTTCAGTTAGAGTAGGAGTGGTGGATTTGGTGGTGCTGTGGCCAGCTTGAGTTGGTAATGGGGAAGAACCGTAGAGGTTGGATGATCCAACAGTGCTCGAAGCAGGCTAGGTGTTAAGGGATCCAATGATTCCATTAGTTTGGAGTCCCTTATGTGGTTTCACAGGGTCATTAACGTCATGGGGTGGATCAGGCAGAATATCGAACAAAGTACCGGATTGAGTGTAGACTAGGTCTAGTACATGGGCACTTGCGATGGCTTGTTCTTCAGTGACAACACCTCGCATGGCAATATCTCTTGCTATGGTAGGGATGAGGGATTTTGTAAACTAGTCTGCTAGGAGCTAATCTGGAATAGGAGCTTTAATGAGACGTCGTCTCCTTCACCACTCGTGGATATGATCTGAAATATGAGTGGTGGTATTTTGATGGAGTGAGGTTAAAAGCTTGGTACCAGTTTCATACCGTATGGGCAGCTGGAAATGTGTCAAAAAGTTCATGGCAAGATAACCAAAATCGGGAAAAGAGTGGGGTAATGTACCACTTGGCAGCCGAACCGGTGAGTGTCATTTGAAACAATCTAAGACGAATTGAATCGTCTATTAAGGAATTAGATGAACACCATAAGTGGTATGTCATCACGTGGTCTTTAGGGTCTTCACCCGGCTTGCCATCAAATTTGGGGATATCAGACGGAAGTTTCACCAGAATTGGTGGCCAGTTAGATCCATGGTAAATAGGATCGTTGGTTAAACGGGATAGGTCAGGCAGGTCCAAAGTAGCCAAGAAGGGAAGCTGTGGGTTAGGTTGCACGTATTGATAATACGGATAAGGTGTGTATGGACCAAACTGACTGTAAGGTGTACCAGGAGGAAACTGGACATAGGGGGGTGTGCCGCCCGGACCGTAAGGGGGTCCGCCACCATAAGGTGGTCCATTCCAATAAGGTGGGGGTCCACCTCCACCTCCGGGATGGGGTGGAGGTCCGTTGCCACCACCGGGAGGAGGTGGGGGTCCATAACCATAATAAAGCGGCCCACCACCACTTCCGCCTGGAGGGGGTGGTGGACCACTTTCGCCACCAGAAGGATGGGGGCCCCCACCACCTCCGCCGCCGGAAGGATGAGGGTCTCCACCACCACCGCCACCACCATAGTAATTAGGTCCTCCACCACCCCCGCCTGGAGGGGGTGGTGGACCATTCCCGCCACCGCCGGAAGGGTGAGGGATATTGCTGGTAAAATGAGGTGGCCTCCACCAAGGTTAGGTGAGGGCCTGTCACCTCCAGCAGGAGGTGGGGGAGGATCGATCGGGGGTGGTGGTACTTGAGGGATAGTCAGTTGGGGTCCATGTTGCAACACAGGTTGTTTCCCCATAGAGTGTATGGATTCCCGGGATAAAGTATCCCGTATGGTGCATTTTCGAGATTAGATTGGCCCGACACAGGGTTAATAGAACCTGGATATGCTTGACTCCATGAGGGTAGGGTTACATTGGATGGGCCCCCAACATGAGATAATCCCATGGTGGATGGTCTAGCGGGTTGGGAAGGTCCAATGGAAGGTCCATTGGGGATTCCACCGCCTATGTTCTGGTTAGGAAACGGGGGTTCCCCCCAGCCACACCAGGTTGACCACTATTCAAAGGTTGAACCAACATAGGTTGTTGACTAGCTACCATAGTAATAACATTACCAATAAGATAATCCGAGGGAATGGAATATCCTCCCCTTGAATTTTGTGGTGGAGGAGGAATCGGTAAAGTAACTGTGGTAGTGACAGGTGTGTTGGGCTGTTGTCCTTCCACCGGTTGGTTCACCTGAGGTGCAGGATTGGACTCTTGTGAGGGTTGACCAGTCTTATTAGCGGTCTCGTGGTGGGAAGATTGTCCCGGTGATCCAAAAGATATCGGATGATCCGGGATGGGTCGGTAAGGGGGTAACGATGGATCTTTAATCCTTCATTGGAGACTTGACTGGCGAAACTCTTCAGCCATGGAATGAAAGTGAGCTAATTGGCCACGAAAGTAGGCTAAAGAGTCGTCTGGAGTAGTCCCACTGGGTGGTGATGAGATGGCAAAATGAGCCACTAAGTGGTCTGTAGAAGAGGTCCAATAAGCTGCTCAAGGACCAACAGTTGCAGTAGGGTCATCCTGGGGTCGGTTTATCCATTCCAATGATCCAAGTTCTCCCGAGATGACGGGTGATCCAAATTTTAGGAGGCATATGGTCTAAATTCGGATGTATAAGCCATAAAAGTATTAAATTGAGAGGCCACCCTCTCTCATCCATGGTATTTGGTAGCACATAGTTTTGGCCCATGGTATGGCCTCAAGACACATTGTAATAATGCTATATAAAGGCCTAGCAAGCCTTCTCATAATAACAAGTTACTCATCTGGTTTTTATCCTACATTTCTCTTATTTTATTGAGTTATTATTGGGGTATTGGTTCTGTGTGTATTTCTTAGTATAGTTTGAGAGGTGAGGCTTAAAGAACCCTCTTTGAGCCTCACCCCTCCATGTGGCATATTTATTCTATGTTTGTCCATTTATGTTATTTATAGCTCAGATCTCACTACTTTGTCTTTCTCACAACTGGTTCATTGTTCGCTTCAGTTTTGAAGTTATCTCTTCTCCTCCTCTCTCGGCATTCAAGCCTTCCGGGTCTCAGCCCCTAAGATCCGGATCAATGGGAGAAAGGTCTTGTGAAGCGGGGATTTGTGGAAACAAAAGTCCTCCAACATTCAGATTGGGGTTTTCCACTTCAGTAACTACGACCGTGTTACGCTGATCCATTCTTACCCTCAAAATAACCTCTGGATTAAGGGGATATTCGGGTGATAAGTTTAAGATCCTACAGGATCTTCTCTAGGGAAAATCCACCAGAGCGTCAGGAAAATCATCCAGGAAGGCTGAAACAACGTTTCTTCTAAGGGTATGCTAAAAGAAAAGCAGTCCAGAAAAACCTACTCAAACTAAGGCAACAAGCAAAATTATGTGACAGAGTGGATTCAAAAGTCTGGAACCTCATGGGATTATCAAGGCATCGCAAACCGTGATATATTGCAGGGTCCAACAATATGACGTGATAAGGAGGATTGGGACCGTACCCTTGCCTGCATACCCGATTACCTGGACAGTACGTGAGTGCTAATCTCCCCGAGTGTTGTTCTCGGTGTATTTCTTTGCTAAGACGGCCAAATGGTTGACTCAGTTGGTTTCAGGAATCCTAGTGGTGTCTTCCGATATATGCAAGGTACATGGGAGCTCAAATCCGTAGTGGTGCTGTCTAATGCACAACCGTTCAGCAAGAGACCTTTCGATATACTACCGAGTACGTGACACACCCTTTGATATACGCCAAGTACGGATTATGGTACTAGGTGGGTACATGAAGGAGCTCGATATACCGATAAGTATGTGGAAGACTACAATACCACCGGGATACAGTGCTGACAAATAACGGCAATTGCCACGCTTAACGACGTCGGAACATGTCTCTAACTTACACACAAGTTGCTAAAATTTTTACTTAGTTCTACCGTTAATTTGACCTTGGATGGTTAGGTGAATGCATGAGGTGAGTACATAATCGGAAGCATAATGCAAGCCCTAGCTACATGCATGAAATATTCTTTTTTTTCAATGAATTCTAGCTATGGGAAGGAGAAATCTTTTTTCTTTCCATCGAGATTGCCAAAACAACACAATGCAACACATCCCAATTCAAACAAAACTTGACTATGAAAGTATTCTTTTCCTTTTTCAACGAAACACAAAAAATCATAACACTACTATCCAAATCAAAACATTTTTCCTTTTCTTTTTCTTTTCAAAGCAAAATGACACTAGGTAATGAAAATAGAGGATTTTGAAATGGAATATGCAAGTTTTTCAATTTCACTTTCAATGGTCTAAAAGCAGCAAAAATTAAAAATGCATCTATCTTTCCTTAGCATGGAATCAATTTTGCAAAAATCGAAGCGTACTTTGAGTCTTTCAAGAAAATGAGTGATTCATAGTTCAAGAAAAACACAATAGATCATACATTCATCCAATTTTTTCCAAAACATAAACGAAAACGTTCCAATGCACAACAATTTTCTTCAATAATGCTTAAGAAATGATGGGAAAGAAGCACTTTTTAACTTTTCAATGGATGCATCAAAGAATAAAGTTGATAGCAATTGAGCTTTCAGATCTAAATGACTGAAAAGAAAACACTACTTGCAGCACTCAGTATACTTAGAAAACTCGAGAAAAGACAAACACTCAATCAAGCTAGAGGACACACTTAACTCAAAATCAAGCATCAGCAAGCAAACCAAGCAAGCAAAGCTCAAACAATGATGAAAACGAGGTCTGGAAGCTGATCTAATGTAATGATCAGATCAGGGATGGAAGGAAGGGAATGCAAGGGTGAGCGGATGAAGGTGGAGGAGACAAGAGTATCCACCACTATTGGTCTTCAAACTTGTCCAAAACAGAACCCAAAATCAATCCAAACAAAACCAAACACTCAAAAGACAAATCATAGGTGGGATCCCTAGCTGGATCTTGCCGCACAGAGGGAGTTCATACAACAAACCAAAGTCCAGAGTGTCAAATGGAGAGGAGATTCCCGCATGCCAAATTTTGACAAATCGGCGCACTCTGTGCTTGTACATAGTGCGACGTCATAGTTTACCTACACGGGAAGTGCGACGATGTCACAGTTTACCAATGCAAGGGATGCGACGAGTAACTAACAGGTAAAGAACAGAGACCCAAAAATGACACAGTGTCGCTCTGTTCCCACTACCCAGGTGCAACAGGAGAAGTCTAAATTAAAAAATGAATCAGATCTCTCAGCAATGAAAAATGGAATGGTTTGGGAATGAGTCGTATAAACTTAGAGGAAGCAGATTAGAGTCTTCAATGTGAAGATCCAATAGTGAAATCAACTTCAAGAAGTAAAATGGAAAAAATAAAAAGGCTCATGTCAAGTAATCAACTGAAAATGACTCTCAGATTGACAACTACTGACCAGATTCTATACTTCCCCAATATGGTCTCCAGATTTGTTATCGGACAATCCACTCGAGCGGACGCGAGCAGGATCTTCCTAGTTGAAAGTGAGTCTAGAACAAATAGAACAGACTACTAATGCATTTCCTAGATCTACTTAAGGATCGAGTATTAGATGTCTTACCTTTCACTTCTCAATCCTTTCTCTTGAATGCTGCTCCACATCTCACGGTCATCAGATCCAAGCTGCAAGACCTATCAAGACAAGAAACAAGAGAAACAAGTAAAATGCATCTATACAATAAGAGATCTAAGTAAACAGTTAAGCAGGTAAACTACTCAATATCATTCACACATGAACAATATTGGTGGAAAGCATTTGTATTACTGTAAAAAGAGGGAAGTACATAATAGAGATATAGAACCACAACCAAGGCTTAACGTTGTAGCCCTTCTCTGATGAAGCCAATTGCCATATCCTTCCAAGGAAGTATGAGTTCTCCAATAGGTGAGTGGAGATGTTCCGAGGGTGATTTCACCATCATGTAGATACCATAGACTTCCTCCCCTTCGGATGGGAGTGAGCTTCATTTAAATAGGACTAAGTGGATAGGATGTGGATAGGATACGTTGAGATATGATAGGAGAGGCTTAAGAGATCTCTCCAAGGTGTTAGGAATCGAGTGCCAGCTCCTCCAAGAGGTCAGGGATAGGGTCCCAAGTCAGCAAGCTTCGAGAAGGACCTCGAAGAAGCTATTTTTGCCATCTAACTGACTTCGTCGCACCCTGTAATGGGCAAGGTGCGATGTCGCATGTTGCTCATGTGCAACCTGCAATGACCCTTCAAAACCTAGCACAATTGGGTACAAATCCTCTCTGGTTGATCACTTAGTCAAGATATCAGAGGTGTATACACTGAATCTTATGATGAGTAGATTTTGGGTGTAACATAGACCCTACTACAACATAAACCATAGAACCTTCAATAATTCAGCCCAAACTATGATTGCAACATAAACCAACAACAAACTAAATTCATAAACCCTAAAAAATGTTAATAAAATGTTTAATCAGAGAACATTACAGTGTGCTATTGAAATGATGAAATTGTATATTAAACCTTATGATAAACCCCTGATTACAATGCCACAAACATTAAGGAACGATATGACCTCGGATTGTACCCAAAATGGTCCAGGATTGTATAAAAAATGGCCATGTTGCAGTAGTTAGACCCAGTGATTACAAAATCCACATTGCAATGTGGTCACAACAAAAAAATTGGCACCCCTATATGACACCCCTATGCTTAATGTCCTCCAAGATCTTCACTGCCCAATATTGTTGAGTTTCCTACTTGAGCCAAGTTGGTTGGCCTACCTAACAATGGTTGATTAGGTTGTGGCTGGTTTCCTCCATATGATATCCAATTTGCTTCTTGTAGCCATGGAGGAATTGAGTAGCCACAGCGCACACTTGTGCTACTAACCCCTGCATCAGGTTGAGCCCCTCGATAATCATACATACGTCTGACACCTGCACTGGTAGGAGGAAATAAAGTGGGTTTGTGCACTTGTTGATAGCGGGGAACTTGGATGCTTAGGAGGTCTTGGAAACATGGAGTATTATCTGCAAGATGTTCCAATGTGTTTGGCATCATCCTACTCCCCTCCACTATGTTTGCATCAATGGCAACCCTTTCTGCCAACCCTTGTTCTTTTTGAAGCAATTGTTTAGCCTTTCTCAATTTCTTTTCCTTCCTTGCCATTTGTTTTTTATGAGTCTTTTCTTGTCTTTTTTTCTCTCTTTCAAGCCTTTCCTGTGCTCGAAGTTCTGCTGCAGCAATCCTTGCAGCCTTCTTTTCTTTATCTAAGTCCTTCTTTTTCTATTTTAAATCCTGGATTTCAAGTTTCCTATGCTCAGACTCAACCAATAGTTTTATATAGTCTTCTGAGGTGAGTAACTGTGAACTTCAGTATAGACGAAGATTGTCTGTTGTTGGTTGCCTTCTTTTTGCCGACACTCTCTCTATTGGTAACTTTAGGAACTGACCAAGCAACTGGCCCTTCTTTGGCACTTGTTGCTCCTTGCTTGACACTTTCCTTTCACTATTTGGGTCAATGTTCTCCTGCTCTATTTGAACCATATTGTCCTCTTCAACTGGAACCTCATCGTGGACACTATCTTCTTCCAGTTTTCCATTGTCCACAAAATAATGAACAATTTCTGTTGATGTATATGTAACTTCGGAATGTATTTCATCTATGTATTTCATATATATTTATTGTACCCTTATTAGAGATGTGTTATTCCTCTATAAGGAAGTTTCGTCATGTGGATTGACAAGTGTTGCAAGTGTGTGTACTTGCCGATGGGTTATTAGACCACCATGTGTGGGGTTGGCCCTGAAATATATATTATATTGTGGATGTATCTAGATAGACAAGTCATCCCCATAGTGTAACTGGGCAAACAGGTTAAGTATAAATGGAGATCGGGAGATCTCTATTTGGATCATTCAGAAAGTCATACTTCTCTCACTTAGAAAGTGGCGCACTAGTGAGGAGGGGGATCATCTGCTACTAGGAGACTATCTCAGTGTATTTTGGTTGTACTTTGGTTGAGCCATTGCTCTCTCTATCTCTGAGGAAGTTGTGGGGTTTTTCACCTTAGGGTTTTCCCCATGGAAACTCTGTGTCTCTTGTCTCTCATGCTTTTGATTCTTGTGATGCTTGTCATGCTTATTGTGATTGTTATGCATTAATATACTGTATATGTTATTCTCTCAGTGAAGATCCTAGAGTATTGTTAATTAATGTTCAAAATTTAACATGGTATCAGAGCTAACCTGAGAAGAAGACATTTTGCAGTGATGGAAACTTGAGTTTCTTGTTTATTGGGTTTCTCTCCACAGATTTTGGGAAAACAGTATAGTAGATTGACTCTACTCATCAAGGAGAATCTATCTGTCCAATCAGAATTCAATTTTGAGCATTTTCAGATTTGGCCCTAAAAATTAGGGTTTCCACAAAAATAGGAATTTCTGAAATCGGAAGACATAGCTGGAAGCTCCTTGCAAAAATCGAAGTTTAGAGCTTTGGATCGAGATTTTTGGCTGGGTAGATCTCCGGGAAACTCAAACCCTAATTCAGGGCTCTCCCTAGTGAACCCGGGAGGACAAAAAGACAAATCTGAAGGGTAAAGCTTTGTTGATCTCAAATTCTGAATACACCAGGATGATCAGCTCATCAAGGCGCATCTTTCTATCCTTTCAGAAAGTTGAAATTCACATTTTGAATTTTTAGGGTTTTTTCGACAAACCCTAATCCGAGACCAGATCCAGTTTTCAGCACTTCAAGTGGTAAGACCTAAATCTTTTCTATTTCCATTTGAATTACTCTTTAAGATGTCTCTCCACACCAAGCTTGAGGATAAGCTTGAAGGGGATGATAACTTCCGAGCTTGGAAGTATAGGATTGGGTTAATCCTGGAAGAGAATGAGTTGGACTCATATATAAAAGAAGACATCGCTATCCCAGAGGATGAAGAGGCCAAGGTGTTGCATAAGAAGAACTTGGTCAAGGCAAAGAGAATCATTGCTGATTCTATTAAAGACCATCTCATACCCCATGTGTCTTCTCTAAAGACACCCAAGGAGATGTTTGACTCTTTGACCAAGCTATTTGAAGGGAAGAACATAAATCGGAAGATGACCCTGCGGAACCAATTGAAAGGAGTAAAGTTTCAAAATGGAGAAACCATTCAATATTATTTTTCTAGGGTCTCCCAGATTAAGGAAAAACTGGAAGCAGTAGATGAAATGGTGGAGAATGGTGAAGTTGTCATGACCACTCTGAATGGCCTACCTAGGTCATGGGACTCCTTTATTCAAGGAATCTGTGCAAGAAAGAAGTTGGTTTCCTTCAGCAGATTGTGGGAGGAATGTTCTCAAGAAGAAGCAAGGCTTGTGGGAAGAGAAGAAAAGATGGGGAATGAAGATCAAGTCCTCACAGCTCACTCTAAGAAGGGCAAGTTCAAGAGGGAGCCATCCCATCACAAGAAGAAATCTTCTCATCATTATCACAAAGACAAGAAAGATCTAAGGTGTTTCACTTGTAATGAGAAGGGTAACTTTGCTTCAGAATGTCCCAAGAACAAAAGGGACAACCACAACAACAACAACTCCAGCAAGAAAAAGAAGGGTAACAAAAGAAGGTACCATGCTCATGCTACCGAAGATGATGAACCTCCAAAGAACAAAGCTAGGGCAGAAAGTGAAGATGACTCATCAAGTGAAGAAGAGTATGTCCTAATATCTGCTCTCACAGGTACAATCTCCCATGGTTGTAATGATTGGTTGATTGACAGTGGGGCTTCCAAACACATGACTGGGTTTAAGGAATGTTTTGGAAACCTATCTGAACATGAATCACCTCATAAGGTGAAACTTGGGGATGATTTTCAATACCCAATCAAAGGAAGTGGTGAGGCCTCCCATAACCTAGATTCTGGAAAATCTTTGAAGATGAAAAAAGTCCTTTATGTACCTGGGATCAAGAAGAACTTACTCTCAATCTTTGCATTGGATACAAAAGGTATGAGGGTTGCATTTGTGGATGGCCAAGTCCTAATGTGGCCAAAGGGAAAGACCATAGATGATGCAGTAGTGATTGGAGAGCAAGAGGGAGGTTTGTACAAATTGAAGGGACAACCTGAACTTACTATGGTGACATGAAGACAAAGATTCATCTATAGTCATGGATCACATGGAGGTATGTATAAATTGTTTTTGAAAAGGTTAACTTATGAATTATGCAGGACATTGAAGAGAACAAGAAAACATTGCTAGACATAACGAGCAAATATGGTGAACAAGTATGTTTTTATTATATCATAGGATCTATTATATATGTATGCATGACATGATTGATAATGTTTATTCATGGTCATAAGTTTGAATAATCATGGGTATATGCATATTACGTGTCTTACCTTATTTAATGTTATGACTAACTAGAAGAGTCATAGATTTGAGTAATCACAGGTTTAGACATGTTATGACTAACCATAAGAGTCCTATATAAACCTTGAATGCTAATGCTTATTATTTCTGTTTGAAATGATCATGACTATACATGCTTGAGATTATCGTGTGTTGATAATATTAAGATTATACTAATGAGTGTATGATGAGATCACAAGGATAACACAATCATGATACTAATAAGCATGCTTAGGGACCAAGGATGAATATAAGTTCAAGGACAGGTGATCCAAAAAGCAAAGATCAAGAGGGAGTACACTCCAGTTGCCCCTGCAAGGAAGCAAAGATCAAGAAGAAGCACACTCTAGTAGTTTCTGCAAGGATGCAGATATTGAGAGGGAGTTGACCACTTCTCACAATCCACATCAGAATGGAGTTGCAAATATTCAGAGGGAGTCCACCTAGCAACCAAACAAAGATAAGTATTTGAATTGTCATTTCTTACATAATGTTATTCAATGATGTATATGCTTATGTTCCTAGAATTAGGTTGTGTATTATGCATATTAGAATAGTTGCATTAATGAACAATATACTACTAATATACATGGGTAAGTGGCCTATGGCACTGTACAAAATTCCATTGCTACTTATCTAGAATGAAACCTCTTTGCTGACATGTTAGGAGTTGTGCACACTCTTAACAATGTTCTGGTAGAGATTGGAAGGCATCTAGAAAGTTACGGAATATGGATAAATGTTGTATTGAAGCATTAGCTAAGATAATTGCATGACTGTATGACATATTTCTTTATGTGTAAGAATTTGTTCTGAAAAATATGAGATGATTTCTAATCATGCAATTTAACTTGTTGTGTAGGAAAGATCGTATACCATCACCTACAAAAGAAGGACTACAACATTTGTTCAGCAACAAAGTTATCTATTGAAAATATTGAAGATATTGAAGTTCCTAGGATCTGGGAAGAATGCCATGATCGAGGAGTATTAGTTGATCACGAAGATGTTTGGGATGCAGTCCCAAGACCTGAAGGGGAGTCTGTAGTGACTTCCAAGAGAAACTACAATATCAAGCATGCTACAGGTGGCAGCATAGAGAAATGTAACAGGAGATGACAGATTGATTGCAGATACTAAGAGGAAGCTTGCTTCCGAGTTCGATATGAAAGATTTGAGAATGATGCATTATTTCCTAGGTATGGAGGTGTGGCAGAGTGCAGGTGGGATCTTTCTTGGTCAAGGGAAGTTCACAGTAGATATCCTGAAGAGATTTGGGATGATGGATTGCAAGGCCATGGCCACACCTATGGCATCGAATCTGAAGCTTCTATGTGATGCTTCATCTGAGCCGGTTGATGTCTCTATGTATCGTCAAATGATTGGGTCCTTGATGTACCTAACAAACACAAGACCAGATATTTTCTTTGTGGTGAACCCATTGAGCCAGTTCCTGACAAATCCGAGGAGTGTTCACCTGGTTGCTATAAATCATATTCTGAGGTACCTGAAGGGTACGGTTGAATATGGGCTCAAGTATGATGCAAATCAAAAGTTTAACCTGCAGGGTTATGTTGATTCAGATTGGGTAGGAAGTGCTATAGATAGGAAGAGCACTTCTGGGTGCTGCTTCAGTATGGGATTAGGTGTGATCTCTTGGTTTAGCAGGAAGCAGTCCTGCATAGCACTGAGTACAGCCAAAGCAGAGTATGTTGTGACGGATGAGTAGGTTGCAGATGTATTGACCAAGTCGTTGGCCAGAGTGCAGTTTGAGTACTTTAGATAGAGGCTTGGTGCACTTCAGATCGAGGTTCCTTCGAAAGGGAAGTGATGAGTCCGGAAGATGCAGATACACATGAGCTTTTCTGACATGGTTGATGTGTTCTCCCATGGTCATGATGTAATTGCTGAGCCATTCTCACATGGTGGTAGATGTGTTCTCCCATGGTGTAGATTTAAGGGCTGAAACCATTTTTCACATGGTGGTAGATGTGTTCTCCCATTGTGAAAAAGTAAGGGCTGGAGCCTTTGTCACGTCCCCTCCCATCCTACCAGCTAGATGGAGAGGATCGTGAGGTTAAACCGGGCATCTAGCCCCACACTTAGAAAATAAACGTTCAATTTAATAAGGAGATGAACATATGCGATTTCATAAACACTTGAAAACACAGCAGAAGTAAAATCATTTAACACATCCACACACATTCCAATATTTATCAAATGATAATTACAAATTTACACAAGAGAATACTTATCTTAATGAAGTAGTCCCAAGCAACCAGCTACGCTTCTGCAACGTTCCACCCAACCGTAGGCCAGTGTGCTCCTTAATCTCTCAGCACCACTGCCACCCCCGAGCTGGGCATGATCTCCGCAAGGAAAAAGGGGAAACAGGCTGTCACATAGCCAAAGATATGCCAGAATCAGCCAAGCCAACCAACAGTTGGGTTTCTCAGGCTGCTAAGAGATTGGCAGAGGTGAATTACCAAGCTAGTGGCTCAACCATGGAGCTATGGATACTCCATTGGGCTCATCAAGCCAAATCTGTCCTCTTCCACTCTTGAGGCTCTTGCTCACAGGTTCATGTCCAAAACGGGGTGCATTTAACAACAAAACCACAATTACAGGGCATGAGGAAAACGCTGTCCACAGTGGGATGCATGAGATGGGGTTTCAACTCACTCAGAAAAACGTGGGAACACACAAAAACGAAATGGGAAGATGGGAAACAACCCTGGGAAGCCAATCCATTTTTAGAAAAACGTCCTTGGACATTCGGGGGCAAAAACGACCTCCATACAGTCCCCAAATCGTGGCCCTTTTCTCCCAAGCTACTGTCTATGCAAAAACGAACTCCCAGGCATGGAAAAATGCAGGATTTGGATGCAAAACGTGCAGGGAAAGGCCCAACTAATTCCCACTGCGTGAGTGAGTGAAGACTCATTCTTCAGAATGGCTTTGGGCACCATTTCGTGGGTGTTTTCTTGCCCCACAAGCAAAAACACGATTTTCCAAGTAGATGGCTTGCCCATGCACGAAATTGGCTGCCATACTCTTTCATTCCCAAGGCATTAACTGCCCCAACCAATTTATGGGAGAATTAAATGATTGGTCCATAACCCAAAATGGGTAGTTGAGAGTTCATTGGGCTTTCTCATGGAAACATGGATTAAACCATTGGCTCAAGGGTTTGGTTATTTTCCCTCCCTCTTCCTTGTAAAGATCATGCCCCCATCTCTTTTGTTGCATTGCATAGCTGGTTGTGGGTTTTTCATTAAAATTGCATATTTACATGATGTCCGATTTTACATTGTGCACCGCTAGCACAAGAACCATATGCATCTATCCTAATTGCCGATACATAAAACGATAAATCAGTGGTGGGGCCTTGGCCTTGAGCTCCTCACCATGACTAAATGACAATATTTACATCATTTACAATATTAATGCAATAGGGTCAAGCTGGGGACGTTACATTCCCCTCCCCTTGGAATAACACCGTCCTCGGTGTTCCAACACTTCGGAAATAAATACCCACTTTACATATGTCCAAAATTCACAAAATGTGGTAGGTTTGTCCTGCATTTCACCCTCTACTTGGGTTTTTCAGGACTAAGTCCTTTGGTCTTTACAAACTGCTCTTGCTGGCTAGGACCTTCTAGCACTGCATGAGGACATCGTCCCAAAACAATTCCTTCTTTTTCTTTTCCTTCCAACTGGCCCACGAGCTTGGAGAATTTATGGTTGCTGCCCTCCTGATATCCCCTTGTTGGGCAGTCACGGATGCAATGACTTCCTCCACATCCCCAACATTTCATTGGCGGCTTTATCTTTTCCCGGTCCATTTCTTTTGAGTCTTCCCACCTGGAACGTTTCTTACTCGGACAGTTGGATGAATGCTTCTTCGTTGATCCGCTTTCTTTTCCCTTGCTGATTGCTCCCATGATGCTTTTTACCTCTTTTTGCAGACGAATAGAGTCCTGCAAAGCCTCATGGTTTATCTCATTCTGTTGCCTCTGTAGCTTGAGCATCTCCCCAATATTTTCTTGGGTCCTGGCAATTGTTTGAAGAAGACTTTCAGCCAACTCTAATAGCCCTCGGTCTGCTGCCATGGTCAATGGGCACAACAGAACACTCTTTGCTTACTAGCAACACTTTCTTGTGCTGGCTACAACCAATTGTTTCACTTTCTTACCTGTGAAATTCATCATGGGAATTCTTTGTTAGGACAAGCATATCATAAACATTAAGATTAGTCAATTATTTTCCTAATTGACATGGAAGGTCCATGCTTTATTCATGGGATTTTCACACTTTTCATGCTTTCTCAACATACACATGAACTCATTCATGTTCATCCTTTCACAAGAAATTTACTATTTTAGCATTCACAATTCATCTCAAGCAATTAAACACAATCTATTTTCAGCCATGATATGCACTCAACAATCTTTTGTTTTATAAATGCATCAATCGAAAGGAAAGAGAAGAGTAGGGGTTTCTCCCTCTTAGTCTTGTTCTATTATGGAGCTACACCACCGCTGTGGTTCCAGGCTCCTTAGTCTCTTTCACTTCAATGTGAGTGTCTTGACTTTCCTTTCTTGGCTATGACACTTAGTGTCTAAGGTCTGCATATGGATTTTTCAGCTAGGGCACCCTTCCCATTATTGCCTACAGAACCTTGGGTTGCTAGGATCCACTTGTATCCACTAGCACCATTTTTCATTACTGCTCATATGGAGCTCCTTAGGACGGTCACATGTCCACATGCATCTCTAGGATGCCTTCATAATCCTTGCTTCCAGCAATACCTACACTCAAGCATTGAATTAATTCACATGTTTAGTTCATTTTCATAGGGTTTTTCTCTAAACAAGAATTTTAGGAATCATAACCAAATCATATACACACATATATTCATGAGCAAGAAGCTGCAAGGTAACTGAATACTTATCTGTATTGGATGTCGGCACCTTACTCCACAAGATCCTTCTTCGCTTTCCAAGCATTGGATTTCCCGTGGATACAACAACGAGTGTTGGGCCAGCACGCAGGCTACTCCACAACCATTCGAATAGGCAATGCCATGCCAGTACGCTGACTGGTTTTATCAATTGTTTTAAGGGGTGTTGGGCTAGCGTACACGCTGCTTTACCATAACAAGTGGTTAATGCCCAACTAGTCACTCTTTGGACTTATCAAGAACTTTATAGCGTTCAACCAGCTACTCCCTGGATTTCTTAATAATTTATATCGCCCACTCATTTACTCTCTGGATTTACCAGCAATTTATAGTCTTTCAGGGTCTTGCCTTCCTGCAACGACCAAGGTTTCCAACAAAGAAACAATAGTGTATCAGCTTAGCTGTTAAAAGATTTATACCTGTAATCTTCATTATTCCAAACAAGACATAAATGAAAACGAATACTTATCTGTATTGTGCGTTTTCCCTCTGGTCCACAGGATCCTGCTTCGCTTTGCGAGCCTTGGGATCGCCTATGGACTTGGATATAGTTAATGCTTAACCAATACACCTCCCCATCGGCTGTATTTACCAAGCATTTGGTGGTGCCCAACCAGTCCCATACCTGGTTGGCCCTCTCCAATGCCAAGCCAGCACATTCGTCTGGGTCATCGACCAATGGAAGGAAACTGCGCCACCGACCATCATAGGTCAAGGCTCTACTATGGAGCCATAGGTATCTCAGGGTTTCCAGTCAGTCATCGGCGCCCGCCCTCCCACTGCTGTCCCAATAGAGATTTTAGGGTTTTCAGTCAGTCATCGGCGCCCGCCCTCCCACTGCTGACCCAATAGGCATCTCAGGGTTTTCAGTCAGTCATCGGCGCCCGCCCTCCCACTGCTGACCCAATAGGCATCTCAGGGTTTTCAGTCAGTCATCGGCGCCCGCCCTCCCACTGCTGACCCAATAGAGATTTCATGCCTTTACCAATGCCACCACACCTTCTTGCACCATAACCCTTCACACACATCGGCTCTTCATTTATACAAGGACGCCACTCCTTATTTTGTGCAATTCGGTGGTTCCTTTTAGGAACTTTATAGGTGACTTTCTTGACTGCAAGTTAACATGACCCCTACTCACACAAGGATGATACCTTCTCTTATTACACAGCTCTTCGGGCCTGTCCATCCCTTCTGGTAATATTTCACGTGAGCATAGATAGGTTGCTAATTCCCATATAGTCTCTTTGCGTACCCTTCTTCACTTTGCCCGTTAATGTGCAGTATCAATCTGCATCTGTGTAGGCTGACAACACAAGAAGGATAAGCAAGCTCATCAGTATTGTTGTTCAATTCTTCACCACATTTCATATCATTCACCATCAAGTATTGAAACACCAAGAATGCGTCCATTCCCTTAGGGTGTAGTCAATATTGAAAACCCTATCATGACCCAGCACCAGAAAAGGTGTGCACCCCCTTTCCGATGTGCGCCATGTAGGCCCTAATCATACTCAAGCAATCTGCAATGATATAAATAAAATAGAGCATGCTATGCGTATTAACCCTAATAATTTAGACATGCATGTTCTTGTCTATGGTCACAGAATACTCATTCATTTTGCAGATGTGTCTCACATGCCTTCTGGGCATAGCTTTACCATCTCACTTTCATGGTTTACCGTCATGCGGTTTGGCTGAGACATTATCAATGGCGTTTCACCCGAAACCCATTTCCAAAGCATGGGATCCTTCCCATCTAGTTTGACTTCTACAGGCCATCACACATGGTCTTCCTGCAAGGTGTCATCCTGGCACACTTTATCAAATAGCCAAACAGTCAACAACATTTAGCAATAGGCTTCAATATATGATTGTTTCATAACCAATCCATAACATTAACAATTAAATTCAATATGAATTTACAATTCTGTCTCCTACAGAAATTGATTTTCTTAGCAATGAGTCTCTCCTCATATTGTTTGGCCCTTGTAAGTGGTATCACACTGCCCATTATGGTTTCACCCTTGCTACCATACCTGAACATCCACCTACAGCATGTCTTCCTGACACAATTCTATATAATCCAAACGATCATTAGCAGTTATAAGCAAACTCTCAAATCTGAAATTTGTAAATCTGTTTTCCTACAGAAATTAGGTTTGCAACTATGAGACTATTCTCATAAACTTAAATAAACAATTTTCAGATTTGTTTCATGTATAAATTTCAACCATGAGAACCTTCTCATAACCTTTGGCTTCTGCACATGGTAGATCTCGGTTTTTACTATGGGCTTATCCTCATTGCCATACGCAAGACTTTTCTACCTGAAAACTGAAACCTCAATCAGCCAAACACGTTGTAAGTATCTATGCATATTATCATTTCATTGCCACAACAGTCACTGAAGTGATCTCAGAATTATAACACTCAATAATTCAAAACACCTTCAGCTATTAACATTTGAAATGCAACAACTATATACACTTCTATATATGCATCATTATCACAATTAATCAATTCATCAATTATCATGATTGGGCTCTTCATGCATTTACTATTCTGCACTCATAACAGTCCATGAAATGATCCTAGAATTATCACCAATTCATCATTTCATTCATTATTTATTTTGCAATAACATATGCATCATCCCTATGCATTCCTACAATGCATCACAAGATTTATAAAATCTCTTAATGCACATCTACTCAATGCTACCTTGCATTGTTTCATGAGTACTATGCATTCAAGTATATTATGATCGAAACATGACTACCTCATATAACTTGCATTACCATAATCAGGAACACCAGTCCTCACTTGCTTTGGTTATTAAGCACATAACCAGCATACACATGGTATGATATAAATTCATATGAATGCATTGAGATTTCTAAATAGTCATAGGGTGTAAGGATCATTTCCTTCACTTACCCACACCTCACCAAGCTTGGTAGGTTAACAGTCCCAAGCGGTATTTAATATCATATGCAAACTATCTCAACATAACTCAAACATAGTTGAAGAGATCTTACCAAATCCTTTTTCAACATTCATGCAATTTGGCACCAATGACCATTACCTATATGGTTACCATTGACATCGTTTGATGTTACCTGATCAGTTAACCTCTTACCAAGGCTGCTTAGTCCTTTTTCCAACTTTATGATCATAGATTTGTTGCACCATTCTAAGGTTGTTGGCTTCATGCAACAACATCCTCAGCACATTTAACCATGCTCTTTGTTAGCTTTGGTCCTACAACCAATACCAACATCAATAGTGATTATCATCCACAATATTCTCCATTCATGGTTCATTGCATATGCAGACTTCATTATTCTACCAATATGCAATATCCCATTTATGCATAAGCATTTCTATATGCACTATGCAATGTTTGTTAAGATGCCACCTAGTGCATATACATCTATGTAATCTCTTACATTTTTATGCCATATGACAATTTCATAATTATACGTATGATAACAAACAGAGGTTTAAGAAATTCTTCCCTTTTCGATCCCTCATCGTGACATGGAATTCCTCTTCCATATCCTGCAATTGTAGAAATTGCCCATATTGACAACAAAATTTGTTTGTCAAAACAGCCGCTGGCACTCTTCTGCACTAAATATCTATGATATATATATAGACCTCCCTCAAACTCTGGTCATGCATCATTGTTCCCTGCTGGAAAAGCTTTCCAATGCCTGTCTTCATGCTTCATTCCGACACCGAGTGTGGAAACTGCATCTTTTAAAAAAAATGACAACTTTCACTCCAATTCTGCACATTTTACACAGTTGCATTATATTCTCATAAATTCACAAATTACTTCATGCACGTGGAAAATATTACGTTGACAATTTGTCAAATCACAATCAACGACGTATGAGGGGAAAAACAAAGGGGGTCAAGGGGGCTTGCCCCCCTTGTGGCTTCCCGCCACAGCAGGGCGGGTCGAGGGCAGCGCCCTCGTTTTTTTTTTTTTTTGTTTTTTTTTTTTTTTAGGAATCCTTCCGCAACAGCGGTTCGTGGAATCCTGCCGCAACGGGCATTTCATTGAATGCACCCGCAATTGCGGGGCGGTTGGCCGCAATGGGCGGGGCGATACGCTGAAGGATTCCGCAACGAGCGGGGCGATTGACTGTAGGTTCCGCGCGATGCGGTTCGACGATGGCTTCCGCAATTGCGGAGCAGTTCGCCGAACGCTTCCGCAATTGCGGAGCAGTTCACCGAACGCTTCCGCAATGGCGGGGCGTTTGGCCGAAGCCTTCCGCAATGGCGGGGCCATTCGGCGAAGGCTCCCGCAGTTGCGGAGCCATTCGGCGAATGCTCCCGCAATTGCGGAGCCATTCGGCGAATGCTTCCGCCGTTGTGCGGAACGCTTCCCGGGTTTCGGGCGATTTTTCGGAAGGCCTTTTTCGGAACAACTTGTGGAATGCTTCCGCAATTGCGGAATGACTCGGCGAAGTCTTCCGCAATTGCGGAACGATTCACCGAAATCTTCCGCAGTTGTGGAACGATTCGCGAAATCCTTCCGAAATTTCGGAAGAGAATTCCTTCCGCAATTTCGGAAGAGAATTCCTTCCGAAAAAAAGTTTCCGTTCGACATCGAGACTTAGAAAATTTTTCACTTAAAAAAATTTTTCTCCGCTGTTTCGGAGCAATTGGCTGAATTCTTCCGCAATTGCGGGAAGGTTCGCCGAACTCTTCCGCAATTGCGGGAAGGTTCGCGGAACCTTTCCGCAGTTTCGGGACGACTTCCCGAAACAAACTTAAAACCAAAAATTCCCAGAACAGACTTAAAACAAAATTTTTTCAAAAACAGGCTTAAACCGAAAATTTTCAAAACTCTTAAGAGTAAAATTCAAAACCTTCTCTTCTTTCAGTGATGATTGGATTTGGCCCATAGAGGCCCAATGCTGCAACCAGTAGCTCTGATACCATTCTGTCACGTCCCCTCCCATCCTACCAGCTAGATGGAGAGGATCGTGAGGTTAAACCGGGCATCTAGCCCCACACTTAGAAAATAAACGTTCAATTTAATAAGGAGATGAACATATGCGATTTCATAAACACTTGAAAACACAGCAGAAGTAAAATCATTTAACACATCCACACACATTCCAATATTTATCAAATGATAATTACGAATTTACACAAGAGAATACTTATCTTAATGAAGTAGTCCCAAGCAACCAGCTACGCTTCTGCAACGTTCCACCCAACCATAGGCCAGTGTGCTCCTTAATCTCTCAGCACCACTGCCACCCCCGAGATGGGCATGATCTCCGCAAGGAAAAAGGGGAAACAGGCTCTCACATAGCCAAAGATATGCCAGAATCAGCCAAGCCAACCAGCAGTTGGGTTTCTCAGGCTGCTAAGAGATTGGCAGAGGTGAATTACCAAGCTAGTGGCTCAACCATGGAGCTATGGATACTCCATTGGGCTCATCAATCCAAATATGTCCTCTTCCACTCTTGAGGCTCTTGCTCACAGGTTCATGTCCAAAACGGGGTGCATTTAACAACAAAACCACAATTACAAAGCATGAGGAAAACGCTGTCCATAGTGGGATGCATGAGATGGGGTTTCAACTCACTCAGAAAAACGTGGGAACACACAAAAACGAAATGGGAAGATGGGAAACAACCCTGGGAAGCCAATCCATTTTTAGAAAAACGTCCTTGGACATTCGGGGGCAAAAACGACCTCTATACAGTCCCCAAATCGTGGCTCTTTTCTCCCAAGCTACTGTCTATGCAAAAACGAACTCCCAGGCATGGAAAAATGCAGGATTTGGATGCAAAACGTGCAGGGAAAGGCCCAACTAATTCCCACTGCGTGAGTGAGTGAAGACTCATTCTTCAGAATGGCTTTGGGAACCATTTCGTGGGTGTTTTCTTGCCCCACAAGCAAAAACACGATTTTCCAAGTAGATGGCTTGCCCATGCACGAAATTGGCTGCCATACTCTTTCATTCCCAAGGCATTAACTGCCCCAACCAATTTATGGGAGAATTAAATGATTGGTCCATAACCCAAAATGGGTAGTTGAGAGTTCATTGGGCTTTCTCATGGAAACATGGATTAAACCATTGGCTCAAGGGTTTGGTTATTTTCCCTCCCTCTTCCTTGTAAAGATCATGCCCCCATCTCTTTTGTTGCATTGCATAGCTGGTTGTGGGTTTTTCATTAAAATTGCATATTTACATGATGTCCGATTTTACATTGTGCACTGCTAGCACAAGAACCATATGCATCTATCCTAATTGCCGATACATAAAACGATAAATCAGTGGTGGGGCCTTGGCCTTGAGCTCCTCACCATGACTAAATGACAATATTTACATCATTTACAATATTAATGCAATAGGGTCAAGCTGGGGACGTTACAGCCTTCCCCGAATGGTGGTAGATGTGTTCTCCCATGTCTGTGGTGTAAGTGTTGGATGATGTGCATCTGGGTTGTGCTTCATGGACGATGAGATGATCTGAAGAGGACGATGCTATGATGATCAGGAGGATCATGGATGATGAGCATCAAGACGATGCTCCAGTTACTGCTCTGAATATGTATCAGGATGATGCTGGATATGATCAGTTGGATCATTTATATGTATATGTATGTATGCATCACATTGGATGTTGGATATGATCAGTTGGATCATTTGTATGTATTTTGTATATGCATCATGTTGGATGCTTGGACCATGTATCTGTATATGTATCAGGTGGATACATTGTATGATCAGGAAGATCATGTATGTTGATATGTATCAGGTATGATCAGGTGGATCATGTATTTGTATTTGTATCAGGTGGATACACTGTATGATCAGGTGGATCATGTATTTGTATTTGTATCAGGTGGATACACTGTATGATCAGGTGGATCATGTATGATGATATGTATTAGGTAGATACTTGGTATGCATCAGGTGGATGCATTGTATGATCAGGATGATCATGATGATGAGCTTCAGGATGTTGCTCTAGATGATATGTATCAGGATGTTGCAGTGATGATGATCAGGATGATCATGTATACATCAGGATGATGTATGGTGAGTATTAGGTTGATACTCTATGGCCGTGGATCAGGTTGTGCAGATCAACATATAATTTGGCCCTGTGAGATTTGCAGATAGTCTTTCGAGGTTTTGCCTATGGCATATAATTTGGCCTTGGGATATCTGGCAAATGCTCTTTTGAGGTTTTGCTCTGGGAGGACATATAATTTGGCCCTGGGAGATCTGCAGATAGTCTTTCGAGGTTTTTCCTATGGCATATAATCTGGCCCTGGGATATCTGGCAGATGCTCTTTCGAGGTTTTGTCCTATGGCATATAATATGTCCATGAGAGATCCGATAGGTTGGGCTGTGTGCCCGTAATAAGTCCTGGGATGCTCTTGCGAGGTTTTTCCATGACCACATATAATCTGTCCCTGGGAGATCCTATAGGTAGAGCTGTGTACTCATAACAGCCTGGGATGCTCTTGTGAGGTTTTGTGGTGACCACATATAATCTGTCGTTGGGAGATCCTATAGGTAGAGCTGTGTGCTCGTAACAGCCTGAGATGCTCTTGCAAGGTTTTGTGGTGAGGTCACATATAATATGGCCCTGGGAGATCCTATACGTAGAGCTGTGTGCTCGTAACAGCCTGGGATGCTCTTGCGAGGTTTTGTGGTGAGGTCACATATAATATGGGCCTGGGAGATCCTATAGGTAGAGCCGTGTGCTCGTAACAGCCTGGGATGCTCTTTCGAGGTTTTTTGATGCACGTAATAAGTCCTGAGGATTCCACAGTATGGCCAGTGATGACGAAGACCTGCAGGTGGTGGGCCTACATCCAGTATGAAAAAGGACTGGCTTTGTAGAACTTTCTATGACGAGTAGAGTCAGAGATTGGTTGAGATAGAAGCAGCAGTGGTGATGATGATGACGATGCATCGATGACGATGATCCTGAGAAGAAGACTTGTCTAGCAGATCTGTGTCGAGAAATACCTTCCTAGTTAAGAGGGAGTGTTGATGTATATGTAACTTCGGAATGTATTTCATATATATTTAGTGTACCCTTATTAGAGATGTGTTATTCCTCTATAAGGAAGTGTCGTCATGTGGATTGACAAGTGTCGTAAGTGTGTGTACTTGCCGATGAGTTATTAGACCACCATGTGTGGGGTCGGCCCTGAAATATATATTATATTGTGGATGTATCTAGATAGACAAGTCGGCCCCATAGTGTAACTGTGCAAACAGGTTAAGTATAAATAGAGATCGGGAGATCTCTATTTGGATCATTCGGAAAGTCACACTTCTCTCACTCAAAAAGTGGCGCACTAGTGAGGAGGGGGATCATCTGCTACTAGGAGACTATCTCAGTGTATTTTGGTTGTACTTTGGTTGAGCCATTGCTCTCTCTATCTTTGAGGAAGTTGTGGGGTTTTTCACCTTAGGGTTTTCCCCACGGAAACTCTATGTCTCTTGTCTCTCATGCTTTTGATTCTTGTGATGCTTGTGATGCTTATTATGATTGTTATGCATTAATATACTGTATATGTTATTATCTCAGTGAAGATCCTAGAGTATTGTGAATTAATGCTCAAAATTTAACAATTTCATCTTCCAATTCTCTTGGCTGTGAAGGCATGTTCATGCTTTCCTCATTGGTCCTTGAGACAATATTTTTGTCCATATTCATCATGGCTTCTGCCAGCCATGATGGTGGGGTAACCTGGCTTGGCAAAGTCAATTCTCCATTGCTGCTTCCTGGTGCATGATCAACATTTTCATTGACATGATCACAAGCATAAGATGCAACTGTTTCATCAATAGAGACATTAAGAAGATCAGAAGCAACAGTTGCAGCTGTCTCAGTTGGTGTAACAACCTCCATGTTACTGTCAAATGGTTCATTGTTATATTGGGTTTCACTTACCTGTTCTTCTTCATCACCACAGTATGGTCCTCCTCGAGAGAGGGATATCATATTATCAGCAGCAACAACGTCTACTTCTACTTCCACATCTTCTTGGCCATCAACATGTGCTTGGACATCCCCTCCTTCCTGACCATCCAGCTCAAATGCTTGGCTACAACTAGTATCATGCATGGGAGCCTCATAATTCAGTGGCCATATTCTAGTCCTCTTAATCCCAACCTTGATATTCGAAGGTGTGAGAGCCCTTTTAAAGGATTTACTTGCAAGCTTGACTAGCTCAAACCTTTTTACCTCCACCCCTGGATTCTTTCCATCCATGAAGCTTGCTCACCCCTGAAATAGTTCTTGAAAGGCCCGAACACATTTGCATCTATGGGTTGCAATTTGTGAGTGGTATGAGCAGGTAGTGTTAATAGGTCGATGCCCAAATTGTTAGCCTCCTCGATTGTTTGCACAACAATGTGGCTTCCATGACCATCTAAAACTAGCAGGTGTCTATTTACAGGTGAAACACCGCCTTGTATAGATGCAACAAAGTGAGTAAGCCAATTCAAAAAGAGTTCTTTGGTCATCCAAGCATGGGGATGTGTAACCATGCATGCACCTGGTTCACAATTATGTATATAGTTTTTGAGTTGAGTTTTACCTTTAAATAGATAAAATCTAGGGATTGAATCACCAATTGTATTGACAAAACATAGAATAGTGATCCACTCCCTGCTCCTAGGAAAAATCTTTGGCACATTAAGACTCCCTCTCTTGGAAATTACACGCATGCTACAATTACTTCCTGCCTGTAAACCTGTTTCATCACAGTTCCATATATGCTCTGGAGCATACCCATGTTTCTCGTATGCATTAGAAAGGGTGGCATAGAACTTAGTCAGAATTGCAGGGCGTAGATTTAGAGCCCTGTCTCTATCTAGGCCCTCAGCTGTACGCAACACAAGGTCTGTGTTATCTCTAAAGTTTGCACCTTGACTGCTAGGGTCAAAGCTTAGAGAAATCTTAACAGTATGTAAAGGATAAGAATGATAGTTGTAAACAAGGTAGAAACATGAGAGAGATCAAGATAGGTTTAAAATTGAATTGCAGGAAATGTACCACTATCATGTACAGTAGTGTAACAATACTATGAGCATAACTTCATGAAAGAAATGAATCAGATTCTGCATCAAGCATTTAAAGATAATTACATATTAATCAAGAGAAGCTTGGCATGGATTATTAAGACCACACACAGGACAAAATAATGACAATATGTAATCTAGTTATTAAAGCAAAACAAGCTCAAATGATCATAATCATTTCAAAGCAACATTTTACATTCAGAAAAATAGAGTGTATGTGCATACATGCCCCTACTTCAGCCCTCGGCTGGGACTCCCTCACTTTTGCAACTTCTAACCCTGCCTTTTATAATATTACATTACCATTTTTAAGGATTGAACAATCCTCTCCAAAAGATGCTTTGTTGCAAATTTAAAATAAAGACAATCTCGAGCTTCCTGGCAGGAAATTTGGAGAAGATAGCTCAACTGCCAGCTATTAATACCAAGTGTCCTTTTACCAAATATTTGACTGTCACCTCATCACCAATCGCTCTCAAAATCTGTAACTGGCAGGAAATCTGGAACTGAATGTTTGAATAACTTGTTTAAATTCTCTATCTCCCAATACTCTGCCATTTCAAACTCAACATCTGGCTGAAGTGTTTGATGTGGATGCACCAATCTTTTCTGGCAGCATAGTTGTAAAGCTTCCCATAATTTGAGCGATCTTAGACTTTCAATCTTGTTTCCAACGGACTCTGGATGCATTGCCACCTTAACATGGGACAACAAAAACCACCGAGTCAAAGCAATCATGATACCCAAAACGATAGCCACTAGAATAAAGACCTGCTATCTTAATCTTTGAACATTTAGCATTTTGTCATTACATAAGTATTCGATGGAGCTATCAGTATTTAAACAACAAATGTGATATGATTTTTTAAACATTGATCTCCCTCGGCATCACTGAGCATTCCACCTTTCGACATTTATTTATGGAATTTGGAAGAGTATTTTTATTGGTAACATCAATAAGTTCATCATCACATTGGCCCCATCTATATGCAACAATTGCTAGACTTGGATCCCTTTTCTCACAGTATTTACCCACCACATGTGAATCATAGTAGAGATTTGTTGTAAGGAAGTGTTTCTGAATTGTTATTTGTATCAATAATTATTTCACTCAAGGCATTGTGAACATGTACTAAGAATTGGGTCAACAGTCAAAGTCGATTCCTTTTCACATTCAACAAGTGGTTCTACAGGAAGGAGAAAACGAACTGACAAAATAAGACCTTTAATGAAATCCTCTGGACAATCATCATCAAGTAGTTAGCCAACAACTAAAGGAGCATTACTTGAATTGACCTTCTGGACATAGCCTTCAATGTACCATAGCATGTTGTTTGAATACAAGTAGTGAGTAAGATCTGGTACAAAACCAAATCGGTCGCAGACATTTATCAGGAGACGGGCATCTGGAAGTCTCGCTTCCATCAAAAAATTCTTTGTCTTCTCTGCATCATAGAAGTTTGACTTTCTCGTTACACGCTTGACCCCTTTGATTTGATCAGTTTTGGCTGCTGCTTCAATGTATTTAAAGTGAATATCGGGGTCCTCACTGGAGCTCAAATATGAATCTAAAGAGAAATAGAGTCCTTCATATGACTTGAACTGCTTAAAGAGTTTGATAAAATAGGTGGAAGAGATCTCATGACAACAGTCTGGATGCCTTTTTTTAAACCCAAACCACCATGATTTACTAGGAAACCCATATTTGAAGGGGTTTGGCCTCCCTTGACAGATTTGAGCTACTGTGGATTTTAGCTATATCAGCTCTAGCCCATGTCCCATTTCAACCATCTCCTTACACCACTGAACCACCTCGGCCTCGTCCTCTTCACTCATAACTCTAACCGGACCTCTGCGCTTTGTATGTGTGAGCCCATTTATCCAATAATGTACTGAAGAGGTAGCAACTCCATGTTTTTTAGCAGCAGTGCGAATGAAATATCCATTGAACTCTATATCATCAATGGCAGCTAGCATGTCTTCTTTTGTCCAGCCTCTTATTGCACTGATTTTGGTGGTTGAACTTGTTCCTTGAACTGTGGTTGAAGGTGGCTGTGTGGTTGATGGTGGGACAACAGTGTCCTCTACCACCACATGTCATTCTCAACAACATTGTTGGGAGCATTGTTGGCATTTGAATGATCGACCCTCTCCTCGTCCAATGAGGTGCAGCGTAGCTGGGCACCCCTGCTCAGTCGACGACTTGTTCTCCTTGCATTGCTGACTCTTGCTATGTCTACAGCAACCTGCACATTTAGAAGGAAGGCTGATTATGTAGAAGGAAACTAGAAGTTGCTTATAACAGAAATATAAATAACAGAAATGAGAATAACATTACAAGGGAAGCTGGTTATATAGAAGGAAACTGGAAGCTGATTATAACAGAAATATAAATAACATAAATAGAAATAACATAAACAAAAATATAAATAACATAAACAGTAACCTGATTATACTGTGCACACACTTTTGATGGTATGCCTCCACTGTGCACACACTCTGCAGTTTGAATTTTTGAAATGCAACTGTGCACACACTCTGCAATTCGAATTTATGAAATGCCACTTTAGTAAGGGTTGTGGTTATTTTATAGTTGTTTGCTGTTGAATTGGATTGGTAAGAAGGCTGCACATGGATTGCAACTCTCAAATTTGAATGTGTGTTGTGGATTGATTTAAAAGTGATCCAATGGCTGAGAGCTTGTCATGGTGGATCCTTGTGCCTTCATCTATTTCATGATCCTTGCGCTTCCATCTGTTTAATGGGTGCATTTAATGGGTAGGTGTCATTTATTAAATACAGTGGATTGGAATGTTGAACAATCTTGCAGTTATGGCTGACACTATCCTTTCTGTTGCTTGAACAGGTTTTAATGAATGTTGGGATATTTAGGCTCCAATAGATATTCGTGGGTCCTCTTTTGATAGGTACCTTGCAGTAGGTGGTAAATACAAGCTGGGTTATTTAGTTGTTCATGTACTTTTGGATCCATGAACAGATCTGTACTTAGTTGGGACAAGATGTTTTGTACTCTTTTGCATATAAAAGTTTTTTATGAACACTTATTGGCCAATCAATTGATGGACAATTTTTGGACATAATTTAAATATTTACCACACTTAATATGGAATATTTATGTTTAATTTCTTGGTATTTTTATGTTAATATGTAGTGGCTGTGTAAGACCAATACCATGACAACTAATGATCCAAAATTCAAGAATAGACAACTCTCCCTTATATTGACATTTTCTAAAAGTGTACACAAAAGATTCCAAGATGTTTGGTAAGGAAAGACCACATACTTCTCGCGTTCGCTGAGGCAAGTGCGCCTCGACGCGAGGACTCTGGCAAGAAAATAAGTTTCGCCCCTATAATAGCTGAATATTATTGACCATGGACCGTTTATGGAGGCTTGGACCGGAAGATGGGAACCAACAGGTTGTAAATGCTCTGGTTTGTCATTCTGAATATTATTGACCATGAACCGTTTAATGAGGCTTGGACCGGAAGATGGGGACCATCAGGTTGTAGATGCTCTTGTTTGTCATTCTTCTTTGTTGACTCCTACCAACAACCCACAAAATTCATTACAATGCCACATTCTTCACAGCCCACTCTGCTAGTTATAACTAGCTTCCTTCGCCATTTTCTGAAGCCAATTTATTGCATCTTTGCATTCCACTCACTGCAAGTAATCTTGAGTGGTAAGTATCTGGTCTCACTACAATACCCACTATTACACGTTGTGATTTGCATTTTTTTCAGCTTATGCTATAATGTTTTTGTCCTCTAATTCCAAAATCTACCAGCGGTTGAGTTTGTACCACTAAATTCATCCTTAGGATGCGCATCTGTGCCCGCGTTTATGTCATTGCCTTTTTTCCAAATTATTCATAGACGATGGAAACAATGCAGGGAAGCATTTGGAATTTGTGCTGGTTTAAAGGCTTATATGGCATCTCCGATGGCAGACAGCAAACCTGGATCTCAACCTTCGGAGGTCTTTTCCTTGTACCTGATATTCTGTCACTAACATTGATTCAGGTCTTTTCCTTGTACATGATATTCTGTCAATACCATTTTTGGCAGAGAGAGCGTCTGTGGTGTGTATTTAAATGTAGATATGGATGTGAATGATGCCCATGTGAGGATATTGTTTATACCCTGAAACCTAACCAGACAAGCAAATTTCAAACTTATTTGATTCTTATAGAGCTGTGTAATCATAGCAAACTTCACCCGAGTTGCTAGGTTCCGCAATACAAGAAGTCAGAGTTTCGATCCATTCGGAACTCTTATCAATTTTTTTTCTATCTGGGTTGAGTTAGAATTGGGCAAAACACAAAATACTTGGACATAATTCCACCATGCATGGAACTTGGATTATGATGTAAATTTGATCATGCCTAAAACGTTTGGCCGCTTCATAAAAAGTTTGTCATTGGAAAGATAGACCTTTTTCTACAAGCTTAGCTTGTACTCCCATTCTTATGAGAGTGATGGGTTTGGTCTCTACATGGGGAGTAGGTGGCTTTTGTAAGTTTTTGGGTATGAAGCTCTGGATGGTGACCATCATCTTCACACTTAATATATTGGTTGAAGTTCGGGATGGTGGAGGATTTTTCCCAGTAGTTAGTAGATACATCGGGGTTGACGGAATAGTTAGTTGCTATCTTAGCTCGCTCATCGTATGTCATCTATGAGTTCTTTGTCGTATTGGACACATGGAGGAATGATTTATTTAGCATTCCCTCAGATTTTGATTTTGAGTTGGCAAAGTTCAGGGGCTCGAATGTAACTCCATACTTATTAGGCATCCACATTCTCCGTATGGTTTGAGTGGTCCACCCCGACTGCTATTGGTCCATTCAACATTCAATCTGTAGCAAGAAAATCCCACCTATGTTTTTAAGGTTTTTCTTTTTTTACTGCTCGAGAGAATCTCTGTAAACAAGACTTCAAAGATACTGCTCTATTGATTATGGAGTAACAATGTTGTCATATTTACTCCGATTTATCTCTAATCATGTGTTTTTATCTTCAGTTTCCCTGATTCCTAGAATTGACAAATTTGATATTTCATTGGTATCTTTGAATCGGTACATCATCTGGTTTGATTTCTTATGGTATGGGAGTTTTTAGGTTAACAAAAAGCTATTTATGGCTGCAAAAGCTCAGAAAAGAGGTAATGAATTGCACTTGTATTATTTACCTGAAAAGAGGTAATGGTTGACTTTGCTTGACTATGCCTGCCAAGGGTAGCCAAGCTTACTTAGTTGCTTATAGTTTCAAAATCAACTATGGACAGCCCCTGCGTAGACAGAATTGTGGCCTCAATCACCAAAGTAAACCTGATGATCTATGTTCTATCTTTTGAAGAAGTTTAGTCCCCTATGGTATTCATGAAAGCAATTTACATGGAGTTATAAATTGAACCCATGATACAATTCCCAAACATTAACATTGGATCCTCAACCTATCCTGATCCCAACACAACGAGCTTGCTTAATATGTTTTTTTTTCGGAGGAAAATATTGCCATTTCTATTCAAGAAGAAAATAAGATCCCTTATGTGCTATTGCACTTACATTTCGAAGCAGAGAGAGACATTGTAGTGTCTCCTTTCGTCTACTGGTCCATAAGATCTTCTATTCTGCTAAAATTTAGCCCAAACAAAAAGTATCCGCAAAAACTCCTTAAAAAGTCTTAGAAACAAGTCCTGTATCCATCAGCTGTACAGCAAGAAAATCTATCTTCTATTCATGCCTATTTAAAAGCAAATAAAAGTCTGAAAAATCTTCAAAATTATTCAACTTTCAGAACTTCTTCAGGAGTAATAGCCTTCAGAGATTGAAGAGATCATTCTTTGAGTATTTCTATTATCACCTTTCCCTTAGCAACCTGTTGACCTTATTTTGTTCTCTGTACACATAAGTGAAAGTGATTTTGTTAATGTTTTTACTTATAGCAGCATAATATATATGAGCAATGAAAATGATCACCGAAAGAACAACTATGCACAGAAACAATAGAGACAACAGACACAACACTTTACCCTGGGAAAACCCAAACTTGGGAAAAACCCAACAACCCTTTCTTACTCTGAGATTTTAGTACAAAGAAGATAAAAAGTACAAACTGAGTCAATGCTCAAGAAATCTGCTCCAAATGTCTTCTAGCACCCAGAAAATGCGAACTCCTCTACTTGAGCGAACTTGCTTCGTGAGAATGATGAAATGAGGGATGAGGGAGGCAGTACTTCTATTTATACATTACTTTTCATAAAATCCCCTAACTGGGACGACTTGTCTTTTTATTCCAAATCAATAAAATAGTCCTCAACAAAAGCACCCCATATAAATGTGCAAGGACCACATTGACTAGGCCAAATAACAATAAACCAATCCCTGAGGAGGTGTGCCCTAGGATTCTAGGAATATATGCCAAAAGTAGTTGTTACCTCCCTTCGATCTAGGACCATAATAGTAAAATAATCCTCTAGAAGTTGAGTGCCTTGTTGTCGCCTAATACACACCTCGGGTAACGTGGCAGAAATCTTCAAGCCACTGGGTGTGTCCTTGTGGGAAAGTCAACGAGTCGAGTTATTGTCACTCAACGCTTGACTCCTTCGTCTAGACTGACTCCTTCGTCTAGGCCAACTCCTAGCAAAGCGAAGGGGGGTGGTCCCTAATAAAAAAATAAACTAAGGCTAAGTAAGCTAAAGCAAAATGAAATCTAGGAGTTTTACACTGAAACAAGAGTAGAAGGCCAAATTTAATCTAGCAAGATACAAATCATTGATACATCATGGCATAATCGCAAGTAAAGAAGTACTTGAAACAACATACAGGCCAGTGCCAAAAAATAAAGCAACAACTGCTGAAAGGAAGTTCTGCAGTGCTCTTGATAGTTTTAGTTTATTAACGTGAGTTGTTTAAAGTGGGTTTATTGATTTTATGTGGCCCACTAAAAGGTTATCCTCAAAGTGAGTGTAGAGAACAATGTCGAATGTCCACCGAGGAGAGAACGAATCTCAATGAGTATCCCCCCAACTTCTCGCCAATTTCACTAAAGGCTCTCAACTTCAACAATAGCCATTCGATGGATTTTCCTAATTAGACTAGACACTTGATGTCCCTTTTCTGATTGAGACCATAGATCAGGCAAGCCTGCGATGGTCACAAGAGCATACTAATGGACTACAGTTTGGGTTCGTTACTTCAAACCAAAAAAAAGAAAGATTAATCTAATCTAATCTAAGAAATGAAATGCTTTGTGTGAGTTTGTGGTCTGGGACCAACAAACATTTAATTTTATGCTTGCGTTAGTAAAATAAAAGGAAAAACAAAAAGTAAATGCAATCTCACAAAATGACGTGGATCTCCCTGGGGGATGGGGACTAGGCACTGGGTAGCACACTGATTTTATTATGGATTACAATTTTAGAAGTGTTTTTGGTCCTTTATATAACAAGCCCAACAAACTTACAATTTTATGGAAGAGTTTTACTTTTAAAGAAAGGTAGAAAGGAGAGGGGGGTCCTAGATGGCCCAAATCTTCAAAATTTTGCCAGAGCTTCCTCCTACCTGTTCATCAAAAGGTAAAAAACAGCCAACACATGTGCACTAAAGATGCCAAATAAGTTGATTGGAAGCTCAAATTTTTTCTTAACCTTAATTACTGAAAGATAGCCTTTTTTAAACTGGGCTACAAGTAAGGATTAGGAAGCTAGATCTACTTGCAAATATAAACACTTTAGAGAACTTAGATCTAGTCTCTAAAAAAATTCATACTAAAATAAATAGCTATTGATATGATCTTTTAAAAATAGAACTACTTAGATTTAGCATGCATGCAATAAGCAAAGGAAGATTTAGAATAGTGAAGGAGGGAGAGATAGAAGAGAGCTCAAGAATGAGATATCCAGATCTATGGAGTCTATTGGTAGGAAGCAGAGAGACTATGTCCTTCTGAAAATGTTGAAGGAGATGAAGGAAGCAACTGAGCTCAGCCACCTCTTCAACTTAGGAAACCTACACAACTTAAAATACTTGCAACACGAGCATCATATCTGGTACTTCCTATACAAGAGGTTAGAATGACATGCATATAATCAAATTGAAATAGTACATGTACATTCTAGATCTCTAAGCATAGATACGAAATAAATGAAATGAACTCAAATCATTTATCCTACGAATTGACAGCAATTTTCCAAAGGCCAGATTGATAACAAAAGAAGCAAATAAAAGCAGTTACACAGTTACCTCATAAACCATGACAATGCATCCACACACTAAGGAGCAACACACCATGGACCTCCAAAGTCTTTCTATTCAACTCATAAAAAATTTACAATAGCTCAGAGCTTAAGCAGAGGTTCCACACTCCAACCATCAAGAATGAGGGAGCTTGCTCTTGCTTAAATAAGAAGAGAGCGTGCACTACCCAAGGAGGGTGCATTTGCCAAGTGTAGAAGAGATTTGAGTGAAGTGAGGGCGAATTGGAGTGAAGAGGGAGTGAGAGGGAGTTGATTTAGGGAGGTAGGCGCCATGTCTACTCACTCATGCTCCACCTCTCAAGATGAAGTGCACCCCCCTCTTGGAGAATGCGCCCACCCTCATGAGACGTGGCACTTCTTCCTTTGGCATCTCAATCCAATCTTCAATCAAATAATTCAGCCTTCTTCTAATTCGCCACCACTTCAGAGGACTGACCTGAATCATGGGATGCTGATTTTTCCCATTTATTTGCCTTTTTATTCACTTTTTTCGAGAGAAAATGAAATTAAGTGATTGAAAATCACTAATTTCACTCTCAAATGGGTGCTCCTAGTTAGAAAACGAGCACTCCTATGGCACATTATGGTACCACTTTTTTTCAACTTTTACAATTAAAATATCCCATTTTATGGGAAATTTTTTTTATTAACGGAAAATTCCATGGATATATTTTCCCATCGACTTGTAGGCACTGTAAGTGGACTGTATAGTCTTTGCTCCCTGTCACTAGGCTTGCTGGTACAACCTAGCATAAATCTCTGATAAACCTAGCTACTTCTACTTGCATCTGGGGCCAATAAACATACCTTTGCAAGTTAGCCAGTCTTGCTGACACCGCAATGCCCCAGCAAACATGCAGATATGAGCCTCCATTATCAACTGTACTCTTTCTTCCTTTGGCACACAGCTTCCCCATCTTCTAGAGTAATCCATCTTGGAGATGGTAATCAATGTCTGCTTGTTCCTGTTGACCTTGCAGCTGCTGATTTGCTTTGTGCAATTGTATAGATGTTTTCAACAATCTCATAACTGTTAGTACCACTTTACTTTTCGTGTTCTAGGATTTCTATGTTCTGATTTTCTCTTTTTCTCCGTACAAATTGTGCTTGTAACATGGGCGTGGGTTAAGTTGTGTGGTCTGCAGATTGCTTGACATATCTTTATGTCTGCAGCTTGCTTGATACATATTTAGTAGATTGTTGTGGCTGTATTTGGGTGTTTTCTTAAACATACATAATCAAGTACCGACAGGGAATGCGCCAGTGAGCTCCGGAATGCTGCATTGGTCTTTTATGATCTGCCCATGAATTTATTTAGAAAAATAAGATTATTCTTCATTGATGTGGTTCTGGTCTGGCTGATATTTTGGTTGATAAATTGTACTGAAGGAAGGTGTGGTATTCAAACAGGTTGTCCTGGATGAAGAGAAAGGTCATGTACGAGTGGTCACTCTTAATAACCCACGTAAATTGAATATCATTAGCAGGGAAGTGGTAAGATAATCAGCCATCTCTTTTTGTCTCTAATAGATGGTTAAGGTATTAGGGCAAGAGCATGTTTTCCTAAATTGCTTTGATAGGTTCTCTAATATGCTGTTCAGGTAATTCGCTTAGCTGAGATATATGAAAAATGGGAGAAAGAAAATGATGCTGAGATGATAATCATCAAGGTAAAAGTTTCCACTCTATTTGATTGCAACGTTTTATTGTCAATAAATGCTGTAAGAACTAAGCACCGTTTCCAAACTTTTCTCCACATTTGCATATTTCTTTCAGGGAGCAGGGCGAGCGTTTTCTGCTGGGGGAGACTTGAGGGTATTTTATTATGGCAAGGCAGGTTAGTATCCCACCTTTTCAAACATTAACATCTTTGCTCAATGGGCATAGTTTCAGAAGAGTTCACTGGTATATTACAAGATTAAGTGACAGGAGATGTTTATTGGTTTTCTGCTCACAGTGATTATGACTATCATTTTGTTATTAATTTTTCTGCCTTACAAACTATAAAGTGTTAGATACATATAAAAAGGTAGATATCAACACTATTATTCTTAGAAGATATTCAAGTTAACACAGATTTGACTGTTTATGTGTCTTGCCTCTTTGTCAGAGAGAGAGAGAGTTAGAGTTTGGTTTTATGACCAGTCATTATTTTGCAGACAAACATGTTATCGAGGCTGTATACAAAATGTATTGGCTTCAGTATCATATCCATACATACAAGAAAACTGTGGTAAGAATTTTCAACTTAAAAAAAATGCAAAAAAAATGCAATTTGTGATTCAAGACCCCTGATAATCTGTCGAGAAGAATAACTTGCTTCTCAGTTTTACATGGAAGGATAATGTTTATATGCTTTTTCTATCATGTAAAACTATGATAAACAATGTCGGCTTCTGACGTGCTTATTTAGAAGTTAGAACATTGTTAATGTTCCATTGCTGGCATATAACCCCTCCAGCATGTCTTACAAAAGTAGATGGGATCTTTCTTCTTATTTTCATGTTTCTATTTAATTGATTTCATGCGATTTTTTGTATGGTTGACTCAGGTAGCGATTGTTAATGGACTTGCAATTGGAGGAGGTGCAAGTCTAACAGTACAATCCACATTTAGAGTAGTCACAGAGAAAACTGTGAGTTCATTTAATCCTCAATGAAAAATTTCCTCTTCTTACATAGGCTTAGCAGATATCTTTCAATTTTTAAGGTAAGTAGATACCACTACAAAGTAACATTGAGACAGGTAAACATTGTCAGATAAGATAATGCACATACACAAAAGCAGAATATTGCAGAGAAAAAAGAGAGAAATATACTTGGATGATGTATTATTGCAATGCATAACATATTATTTATGTGGAGGGAGACATACAGTGATTACAATATGTGATTCCCCAAAACTAAATCACCTGATTAATGAATTTATTACTTATGTCATAACTCAACATGTTGTTATTACATGAGAGCCCGGTGGGTTCGCTCAAGTGGTCGATTGCTGTGAATTGTAAGCAGGAGGTCACGGGGTCAAGTCCTCGGGCTAGCTGCCTCTGAATATTGTGGGCCTCACTCAATGTCCCTGCCGGGCTAGGTTGCCAAAACTACATCTGAATGGTTTAACCTGGGTACCATCCTCGAAATGTGGGGAAGTGCTCGGAGGGTTCCCTGTGATGTGCATTTCGTCGAATTTTTTTTCATTATGACATGATTACATCACATTGTAATTTTATAATAAGGTATACTACAAAAACCCCTGGGTAATAAATATGACCATCATAATATTTATCTAACACTCCCATAATGAGCATATTACCCATAGTTGTTTGTCCCATAACAAAACAACTTATCTACGTGACGGGCTTAATTAATCAACAATCAATACTGTATCCTGTCGGGACAAGACACCAACAAAGGTCTTGTATCTGAACCTTCCCTTTAATCATCAACCCAGGGATTTGTACAAACTCATGAGGGTCCTGCACAATATGTGCAACTACAAAGAAACTTCTAACGATCCTTAGTAGTATTCTAAAGCAGGAAAATTGGAGATAAAAAACAAAAAGGAATTCTGATCTATGACTTAGGGGTTGCAAGTTACATGGATCCTATTATTTGGTTAGGTACCGATCCCTTTATCAATGGTTTATGAACCAGTTTCAGGATGATCTCCTCGCCGAGCTTTAGACAAGCCTTTTGAGGAGTGATTCGTGATCTACCTTCTCATTGACACATTAAGTCTAGGAATTTTAGGTGACATCAAGATCCGAGTGCGTAATTAAGCAAACTCGAAAATATTATGTTTAACCGAACTCATATAATCAAATACCATGTCTCTTAAAATAAATGCTGGATTGAGAAATTGCAAAAATAATAAAAAAGCATTCAAATTGAATTCAAATTGCAGAAATAATCTATTGAGCGCTACTCTATCAACATACTGTAAATTGGCTACAAACTGTAATGAATCTATTCTGTTATGCTTTTAACCTATCTCATTCGTTCGAAAGCAAATAAATCTAATCCATCATTCACAATTTTCACAGCTTTATTAATCCATCATCATGCTATTACAGACTCAATACTTAGTGGATCGGGGTTAGCTTACGAATAGTGGCGATGGTTGCCACAAGAGACTAGAAATGAAATGCTTTCTGCTCATGACGCAGATGAGCAAATTCTGTCTGCTTAAGGTCGAGAATTTTATGGCCCAGAAGAAGGAGAAGATTATGATCACCTTGCTTCATTGTTTATGTCCGCCAGATTATGTGATTTAAGCAAGGCTGAAGAATATTTTTGTTATATGCAAAAGTTATTAATTTCTTCTGGTAAATCTGGAAACCCTGCTTACTTAAAGCACTACCTACGCAGTTATCCAGGACATGTGCCTGATGTTGTAGAACAGGCACTAAAGGATAAGAAGATAGAATTGAGAAGCCTGTCACTTGCCCAACTGCACGGTCATATTCTTGAAACATGGCAAGAGCATTGCCTTGAAAGACGAGTAAGCAAAGATTTTAAAAGGCATCAGCAAATGTTTTCTGCATCTTTCTGTAAAGATGTAGCAGGAATGCCAGACTGGGGGTGTGGTGCTCACAATAGAGGTCATTTAGGTCATGCATGTAAATGCAAGAAAAAGAAGAAGGGCTATTATACATCAGAATCTAGATATCATCCTGACAAGCCCTATAAGCACAGATCTAAGCACCGATACAAAGAATACAGACATTAAAAACCCCATAAAAAATCTAAGTACAAATCCAAGCGATTTGTCAAAAGAAGATCTGAAAAGGGTAACAAAGATGTTTGTTTTATCTGTGGAAAAACTGGTCATTAGGCTAGCAAGTGTCCAGAAAGAAAGTCCAAACCCAAGCTTGCAGCACTCTGTGAAAATCTTGATCCCGCATGGTGGGATTTGTATAAAGTATCTTCCGATTCTCCTCCTCCTTCTGGAGAAATTGTATATTTACCTGATTCTGATAATTCCTCTAATTCATCTTCTGATTCTGAGCCGATCCACTGAGTATTGAGTCTGTAATAGCATGATGATGGATTAATAAAGCTGTGAAAATTGTGAATGTTGGAGATCCTGGAGCTATTGGTATTAGAGCCAGTTCACGGTTTTAATTGGTAATTCTTGCTCTTTAAATCTGATGAATGTTGAATGATTTATTCTCTACTAAATCTGCTGTAACATCACTATTCAGTACTTTGTTTGTTGAATTTGCATTCTACAATAGTATTCTGTAGGCGGTGGAAATGACCGCTGAGCGAATTGTTGGGCATTAAGGGTGTAAGAGTCGTCCAAAGTCAGAGTAGCAGTAAGGCCCAAAGGGATAGGGGAGTAAGTCTACAGAGTTGCCGGAGACTAATAGAGTCAGCACTCACCCTTTAAAATTAATGGACCCAGCAATGGATACTGTTGAGTTGACACACTTAGAGTGTGATTCATCAAATGATACTGAAGTCTGTCTTGCAGATCGCAGAAAATCATCCTTTGAACCTTCTTCATCAGACCCATCTTCTTCATACATCTGTATCAATGATCAAAATCCATCTGAGAATTGGCAATTGCCACAAATCCTTCCTAGAGAAGTGTACAGACTCCCTTGGTGGAATATTACTGCAGCCACACATATTAGAGTGTCTAGTATTGATGTAGCATTTACAGATAAACAAGAACTAGTACATATAAATCTTCTAGATAAGAGTCAAATAGATTGGGCTATTTCCAAAAATTATCAGTATGCACACTTTGGTGCAATTAAACTTGGACTTGGTCCTTTAGTTCGTCCTCGTTTAGCAGTCTCTTCTCTTTGCTGTATAGTAGATACAAGATACAGAAAGTTTTATGATGCAGTTATTGGTGGTTTTACTGCCCCGTTACATGATGGCCCAGCCTTCGGAGCAGTCTATCCTAAATTTTCTTTGAGCCTTAAAGACCCATATATCTATAATCTCCTCAAGGCTTACATCCTTCCTCGTGGCTTTGATATGGAAACTGGATCCCGGATTATCCAGTTAAAAGGTGGAGTTTGTGTCAGATTCGGTAATGATACCCTTCCCCAACTGCGGACTCATGTCCATCAGAGTTCGGCAGACACCAGCGTGGTGGAAAGGGAGAAATCCAAAAACACCACTCCAATTACATTTAATTGGACTGGTATCAAATATCCAACTTCATGGGAAATGAAATATACCGAATTAAGAAATAAAGAAAGAATAGAAGCTTCCATTAATCTGCAACCTTTGATATACGATGAAGCTACTAGTTCTTTTATATCTGCACAAGATGAGCCTATTAAAAGATTTGGTCCTCCTCTCATCAAATCTGCCTCCATCTCTTCATACAATAATGCAAAAATCCAAGCCATGTCAAATCAGTTGAGTAAAGAAAACCAAGCTGAAGCCGAAGCCAAAGCCCCTGCATCATCTTCTGTAAATACATCCTTTTCCGATCTTTCTGATTTTGAGCATAGAGGCCAACATGCTGCCTGTCAAGCATGTAGAAAAATAAAACAAAAACTTGAACAAAAACAGAAACAACATCAATATCCATCTCTAGGAATGTTCTCCTTACCTCGAGAGAATGCAAGTCTCGAAGTATCAAATGCTGGCCAAAAGTCCTTCCTTCCTGGAAGAAACCTTCCAGAAGCTGGTTTCAGACAGTACTCTCAAGATGGCCAAACCAAGAGGGAATTCCTACCTTGTAAATCCTCTGCACCAGATCAGTCTGTTTCTGATGAGATAAAACTGGCAAATTGGGGTAATTTGCAGCAAGTGCATGCTGGTCGTAATTTAGATGATATGGGACGAGATATTTTGTATCTGAAACACCAGTGCACAGAGCAGAGAGAGCACATAAGCAAAGAGCAAACAAAGCTAGAACTATTAGATCATCTTCTGCATGATACAACCCAGATCGAAATAGCTATCAAAGAAGCTTCAGATAAGTTAGAAAGAAGATTAGTTGTCTTAAGTGATCTCTGTGTCAAAACAAAGAATCTGAAGAAAAATAATTACTTTGTCCCAGATCATGTTTTAAAGTTAGCTGCCAAAGGCCATTCTAAAAGCAAGTCTTTAGGTCAATTCAATGTTATACCTAAAGATGAGAAGCCTGAATGGGATTTCGGGGAAAGTGATATGATAAGGGATAATGTAGAAGAATGGATCACTAAGTTCAAAAAGTTAAGACCAGTCTTGGATCCAAAGTATCTAGCTGATTTAAGTGCACTTGAAGTTGAATCATCTAATAGAAGAATGATTGCTCCTCCTCCACAAGAACAATATGATACCCACATGCCAGATGCCACATCTGCTTCTGTTTCTCCTCCCAAAGTTTTTAACTTTGGAATAAATTCTATGAATAATTTGATCTCCCAGATGCCAGAGCAACTTGTTCTAAATATTCAGTGTCAATCTCGTGAAGATTTGAAAAATGCTATTCAGTTGCTCACACATTGGACCTTGTATAAAAAGCAGCAGGACCCCAATCTCACAGGTCAAATGATTGGTACCCAGTTGATTGCTGGACTTTCGGGGTTAGCTTACGAATGGTGGCGATGGTTGCCACAAGAGACTAGAAATGAAATGCTTTCTTCTCATGACGCAGATGAGCAAATTCTGTCTGCTTTAGGTCGAGAATTTTATGGCCTAGAAGAAGGAGAAGATTATGATCACCTTGCTTCATTGTTTATGTCAGCCAGATTATGTGATTTAAGCAAGGCTGAAGAATATTTTTGTTATATGCAAAAGTTATTAATTTCTTCTGGTAAATCTGGAAACCCTACTTACTTAAAGCACTACCTACGCAGTTATCCAGGACATGTGCCTGATGCTGTAGAACAGGCACTAAAGGATAAGAAGATAGAATTGAGAAGCCTGTCACTTGCCCAACTGCACGGTCATATTCTTGAAACATGGCAAGAGCATTGCCTTGAAAGACGAGTAAGCAAAGATTTTATAAGGCATCAACAAATGTTTTCTGCATCTTTCTGTAAAGATGTAGCAGGAATGCCAGATTGGGGGTGTGGTGCTCACAATAGAGGTCATTTAGGTCATGCATGTAAATGCAAGAAAAAGAAGAAGGGCTATTATACATCAGAATCTAGATATCATCCTGACAAGCCCTATAAGCACAGATCCAAGCATCAATACAAAGAATACAGACATAAAAAACCCTATAAAAAATCTAAGTACAAATCCAAGCGATTTGTCAAAAGAAGATCTGAAAAGGGTAACAAAGATGTTTGTTTTATCTGTGGAAAAACTGGTCATTGGGCTAGCAAGTGTCCAGAAAGAAAGTCCAAACCCAGGCTTGCAGCACTCTGTGAAAATCTTGATCCCGCATGGTGGGATTTGTATAAAGTATCTTCCGATTCTCCTCCTCCTTCCGGAGAAATTGTATATTTACCTGATTCTGATAATTCCTCTAATTCATCTTCTGATTTTGAGCCTCCTACTATTGCTAAATGTGATCAGCTTTCCTCCTCCTCCTCTGAGTCTGAGTCAGACACTAATGCACATTTAGGGGGGTGTAGTCGCCCAGAGATTGATTTTTCTTTATACATGTTTTCCCGCTCCTCTCCTTCTCCTCATATAATTGAAAAACAAATAGCTGATATTGATTTGCAATTATCTCTCATTCCCATTTACAGACATATTGAGAGAACAGAGTTAAGAGAAGAAAAGAAGAAGTTGCAAACTCAGCTAGAAACCCTGAAAGCAAATAAAGGGAAAGGGAAAGCCTTGACTGTCCAGTATATTTCTGTTGAGCTATACCAAGACTACCCAGGAAGCCATAGTGACAGACAGTCCCATAGACATGACAGAGAAAAACTCTTGAGGCTACAATTGAAAGAGAAGCAAACCCAAATAAAACAGCTCCTCAAAGAAATGGAAGACTTGAAACATGCAATCACTGTACTTGTCAGTGAAAAAGATCAATCCTTAGAAGAAAAACTTTCTAAAGAAATTGAAAGAGTTTGTTTTAATCCTGAGTCAAAAGAAGAGTCTCCATCTTCATCTCCTTCTAGGTCTCCATCTCCCAGGTCTCAAAGTGTCAGTTTGCTTGGAGCTTTGTCAGGTCCCAAATTGTTTATTACTTTACAGTTTTGTCCTGATGAGTTTAAGTCTTATCCTGTACAGTGTCTAATAGATTCTGGTTGTCAGTTTAACTTGGCAAAGGGTAATGCGATTCCATCTTATTATTGGGAAAAGACAAAAGAATTTGGTTTAGCCATACAGGGATCCCCAGTATTCCTTACTGGTAAAATCAAAGATTTCCCAATTGCTTTGTCAGGTGTAAAGAGTTCTATTATTTCCTTGTTTAGATTAGATGCAGTTAGAGAAGATTGTGTCTTAGGTTCTGAATTCCTAACCAAAGTTAGTCCATTCTCAATTGATACCCAAAAGATGATTTTTTCATGTACAGTTGCAGGAAAGTCTGTGTCAATCTCATTAAGTCACAAGTTTGTACAAAAATGTAAACCTATTCCTACTGAGTCAGTCAGTCAAGTCCAGTCTGTTACTGCTTTGAATAAAATGGAACGATGCATATCTTATGCAGAAGTTCACAGTGAAAAGGCTTTAGCAGCAATAAAAGAAAAGATATTGAAAGACTGCTGCTCTGAAAGTCCCAATGCATTTTGGACAAGAGAGAAGTACTTTGTCTCTCTACCTTTCGACCCTCTGCAAAAAATTAAGCCAATAAAAGCTTCAGCTCGACTGATGAGCCCATCAGAGAGGGAATTCTGCTCTAAGGAAATTCAAGAGTTACTGAGCAAAGGCCTGATTGAACCATCAAAAAGTCCTTGGGCTTGCAGAGCCTTTGTGGTGAATAAACACTTTGAGCAAAAAAGGGGTAAGCTGAGGTTAGTGGTAAATTTCAAGCCTTTGAATGCTGTTCTTCAGAAGATCAGATACCCACTACCTGATAAATCAAGCTTGCTACAAAAAATAACAGGCTGCACAGTGTTTAGTAAGTTTGATCTGAAATCTGGTTTTTATCAGATTGGAATAGAGGCTAAAGATTGCTTTAAGACTGCCTTTGTAGTTCCTCATGGGCAGTATCAGTGGAAAGTAATGCCATTTGGTATAAACAATGCCCCGTCCGAATTCCAAAAACGGATGGAAGATATTTTCAGGGATATTCCATGGCTCATAGGTTTTATTGATGATATATTGATCTGTTCTAAAAATCTGCAGGATCACCTCAAACATCTTCAGAGATTTTATGAACTAGTTTTTAAGCATGGATTGGTCCTATCAGCCTCCAAAATGGAAATCGGGAAAATAGAAATGGATTTCCTTGGATTCCATATCAAAGCTGGACAAGTTGTGCTACAGCAGCATGTGCTGCAATCTTTTGATCAGTTTCCTGATAAGATCCTAGAGAAAACTCAATTGCAAAGATTTCTAGGGTGCTTAAATTATATCAGACCATTCTGCAGAGGGCAAGCTGCTGATATTCATTGCCTTCAGCAAAGATTGAAGAAAAATCCAGTTGCTTGGTCTGATACAATGACTTTGGCTGTCAAGAAGATAAAAGCCAAAGTAAAAGATTTGCTTGCTTTACATCTGCCGCAAGGAAAGGGTCAGTTAATAATAGAAACAGATGCTTCGAATACCACATGGGGTGGTGTTCTCCTTGAAGAAATAGAGGGCAAAGAAATATCTGTGGATATGGTTCGGGATCATTTAAAGTTGCTGAATTAAACTATCCCAGTAGCCATAAAGAAATTCTGGCTGTTAAAAAGACGGTGCAACATTTTATTCTGTTCTTGAAACCTGTTAAATTCATAATTAGGACAGATTTGAAAATTATGCCCGGCATATTTAAGAATGAAAATCTGATGGCGGAAAATAGTAGCAGAATATTAAAGTGGTTTATATGGCTGTCTAATTTTGATTACGAAATAGTATATAAACCAGGATATTTGAATTGCTTGGCTGATATGCTAACTCGTGAAGTTGTGCAGCAAGAAGATAAAGCTATCAGTTTAAACATGTTTACTGTTGGTTCCAGTTCCGGGTCAAAGAATGATAAAGGTAAAGGCCCTGCACCAGCAGAAGGAACAGAACCTGACTATGTTAGGTTCCAGCAAAAAGAGGCTTTATTCATGAAGCCTTGGGATGAGAGCTTATCCGCTGATGAAAGAAAAGAGCTCTTAGATTATGTAGATCGACATCAAGCTGAAAAATATCTGAGTCTTACCTTGATAAAACAAATTCAGATGAGTCCCTGTAAATTGCATATTCTTGAAAGATGGGAGAAAACTACTTTTCAAGGGTTTTCTAAAGCACAGGAGAAGCTCTGCAAATGTAAAGAGCTATGGGTTGATTGTAACAACGAAAAGGATGGTCCTGTTTGGTATGTGGATATTGGCGAAGGCCAATTAACATGGACATCTTACAATCTCATTTTACAGTTCTGCCGGGAACAAACTTCTACAATAATTTGTGCAGATCCCGGTAATCTCAGAAACAAAGCATGGTCAGGGTGGACGCAAATTCTCCTTGACAAATTTTGTTCAAGAAGAGATTGGGTTAACAGGCATGCAAATTTTATATTGCACATGGAAGTAGATATGCAAGTTGCAGATCAATGCAATTTGTGGTTCAAATTTTTGTTGAGATACCATGGTGGCTGTTTCTGCCCTTTAGAGCACACAGTTAATGTTACACAGAAATTTATCAAGCGAGATATTCATGGTAACATGCTTGATACAAAGATTCACAGGCGTGTTCTTCCTCTTAATTATAAAGTTGAATCAATGTTCGCCAGTGAATTCATTGGAGAAAAGAACGAAGTCCTCCATGGATCAGACATTGAGGAATGTTTCAGTGAATGGCTTTATCCTGAGCCAGAATATCGTGAAGACTCTACAGTTCCTAATGACTCACAGGATGTAGATGCCATTCTAGAAGCAAGGGAGCTCGAAGAATATCTTTATGATGACAGTGACTGTGTATGCAGTGGCCAGCCAATAGGTCCACCGGGAGACCCAGAACTTTTTTGTGTTTGCAGATCCGGTGAGGATTGAAGCCGTAATGGTCCGAATATTGTATGTACATACTGCTTTATTTGAAAGCCGTGGTGGGCCGGTTTTATATGCTCCACAGTTGTAATTGATAATCAATCGGGATGCTTCTCCCCGAATATTTGTAGGCCATGTCTGTCAGCCATAGAATATTTACTTTCGGTTTAGATAGAACATAGTGGGTCATGTTTGTTTGCCAGTATGTCGTGTCCGAATCTGAGTCCCCACATGGCGCTGCCTCCAAGGGACGAGATAATAATGGTGCGGTCGCACCATTACCTTAGATTCCTTGCTTTTGACTGGCGACTGTCAGTTTCTTGTTACTGGGTTACCTGCTAAGATCGTTATATAATGAAGTCCTCGGAGCATTGTAATTTATTCGAGTTGTATGCATTGAGCTGGTTAAGAGCTCTGCAAGTGAGTCGAGTCTAGAGCTGAGCTGATCCGGTAGTTGGAAGCTCCGCGAGTCATAGGTGTGTGAGATCAGAGGAAGTATGCTCTGCTAGTTGCCCTGCGTGGTATAACATAGCATCAAAACTCCGAAGATCGACTTTGTAAATATGTCAAGTCTGTAAGGTGTGCTAGTAGGCATATCACGGAATCCCGAGGTAGCCTTCAAGTAAGTTCATGCCCTCTGGGAAGTTCTGAAAAAATAAAAGGGCCCGTGACGTTGTGTCTAGGCACTCAGTCCGAGTGTGTGGTGATGAGCTTCGCCCTCCGAAGCCGATCCACTAAGTATTGAGTCTGTAATAGCATGATGATGGATTAATAAAGCTGTGAAAATTGTGATGCTACTGTTATTGCCGATGGATGGGCCCTTACCCATGGCAACACAGGAACACTAATTTACTCAATAAGATAGAATGAAAGAAGTCTTCATTACTTAAAAATCACTGTTAAACATAATAAATCTAAAAGAAACTGTTATGATGCTCCTTCGAATGATGAAAATATAAATATGCTTATACAAAATCAGGCCTGCTTTGTGAACCAGGCGATGTCTTTTAAATAGACCTATTCTAATGCTATGAACTATTAGTATTTAAATCATAACTGCTTGTGGTGCTTTATGGAGGATGGCGCATACTGGCAGTCTAACTAAGCTCAGTCCAGTCCTTGGGGACTAGGCCTCAATCAGATTTGTCTTTAGAATCATCGAACACTGGAGTTGTTCTTAGTAACTGCATCTTCTCTTTTGGATCTCACTTGTCCTGTGCACTGGTCTTTCACATTCCTTAAAACTGTGCCAACTAACTGAAGTAAAACTGCTCTTCTTTCATGCTCTCCTAGCAAAACTGGGTCAATGTCTTTGTTCTAAACCTGTGTCAAAAAATGTGCTGCTAACAACCAATCATATTAGTGTTATATGTGTACTTTTGAGCTAGAAAGGAAGACTACATCATCCATAATATGTAAATTGAAATCTTCTATAAATCTAACTAGGATGCATTCATCTTTTACCAACTTGATACCATAATACCTTCTTTCTGAACCAATCTGATTGATTGAGAAAAGGATTTAGATGGCTTTTCTTACCTATAAATGTGAGCCATCACTACGCTAAGCAAGGTGCAAAGATTGTCTGCAGCCCGTTTCTGAGTGGTGTCAGCGATCAGCAACGGGTAATGAATTGCATCACATTGAACTGACATGTCTGATGTGGAGCAAATCATATCACCAAACATCTTTCTGACCATTGAGTCATGGACTCATCATCTGGATGAGAGTCAAGGTCGGCTAAAGAATTCAGCCCATCAACCACCGATGCAGAGTCTGGTCTGTCTTTCACACCTTGGTAGCTCAACAAATCAACGTTGTTGTTTTGCTTTGTTGTAGAGGCACCATCCTGCTTTACTATAGAAGATAGTTTTCCTTCACTCTCCCTTAGGGTTTTCTTCTCTTCATTTTTTTCATCTACAGCAGCATATAAAGCAAAGTATACACGCTGCTTACTCTCTTTTCTCTCATCTGCTTGGCCATACTTCTCTAGGTTGAGCAAGTTCCTTTAACTGCACATCCTCTAAAGTTTTGTAGTACTGCTTGACCCTTTTTTTCTTTGTTCTACCCTTCTAATCAATGCTGATTTCTGCCCAATTTGGATAATTTTCAGCTATCTCGTTACTGAATTCTCCTTGTACACAAAGTCATTAATTAGGTGATAAGGTGTTTGGGAAGTTACGCAATGTACTCAACATATGTCTCCCTCCACATAAATATAGCATTGCAATAATACATCATCCAAGTATATTTTCTAGCTCTTCTGTGTTTATTATCTGCTTTTTGCATTTGCATGAATCTTTGACAGAATTTCAGTGTCCTGTCTTGAGGAGAATTCCATTCTTATGATTTTTGTTTATAGTGTTTTTCACCTAGTAGGAAGACAGGCGTTTACACATTTTGCGAAGAGACACCTTTAGCATATTGTTTTACATGGTTTAGTTTTCATTGCATTATAAATTTATAGTATACAATGAAAAGAAAGTTTCGAAAATGCTTTTAAAATGGTTAAAAAAAACTGCACATTTGATACCTATGAAAGAGAACAGAATTTACCTTCAATGAAAGATTACTGAGAATTTACTTCAATGATTCGTGAAATAACATAATGTGACTTCGAGAATAACAATCTATTGATGGATGCACTTGTAACAGGTCTTATCAGCACCTGAGGCTGGCTTTGGATTTCACACTGATGCTAGTCTCTCATACATTCTCTCACATCTTCCAGGACACCTTGGTACTAACCATACCTTGTTTTGGCTAGTCATTATGATGTGACATGGATCTTAAGATTTAAAAGTTGAGAGATGGTACAAGCATCTTTGCTAGAAGTTACATACTTGAGATAAGAAAGTAACATGAGGGGAAGTGTGTGTTCGGATAAGTTTTTTTGTTGTATCCTTTTCTCTTGAGATAACCTTGTCTTTTATTTTGTTTTGGTTGATAAAAATGCAGGGGAGTATCTGGCCTTAACAGGTGCACGACTTGATGGTGTAGAAATGATTGCAACTGGTCTTGGCACTCATTATATTCCATCAGAGGTACTTATGTGTTAGTTCAGATTCCATCAAAAGTAGAAAAGGATATACGCTACTTGGAAGCATTTATGAAATGTGTTGTTTAAAATTTAAATATTAATGGCTTTCTAAATTGTGGATCTCTGTGATTGGTAAATCAAGCAACGATGTCAATGTTCTGGAGTTAGGCAGTGTTGCAGTTATTCCGTTGCTTATATATTTATTAATTTTGGATTGCTTGTTTGTATTACATAAATATTCTGGTTACATTCTGTGATGAAGCAAGGTCCTGTTTTCACTGACTTTGTTGAAGCCCCTTCGCTTAGTCTATTATAGTACAAGTTCAATGCAAATCTTCTCCATTTGAAGCAGTGCTATTTTTGTTATGTAAAATGTTTATGGTGTTCTGTTTACATCAGAAATTGGAAGAATTGGAGAAGCGGTTGATTGATCTGAACTCTGGAGATAGGAACATTGTCAAAGCAACAATGGAAGAATTGTCTCTTCAAGTCCAGCCTGGGGAGAAAAGCATTCTGTATAAGTAAGCAAATAACAATTTCTGGACGAGGAGTGGTACTAATGGAAGCATTTTGTGTTCTGTTTTGCATTTTTGTTTTGTTTTGTTAAGGATTCCAGACATAGCTTGAGTCTCACAGATATTTCTGTCTATGCAGTCGTTCGTTGATAGACAAATGCTTCTCCAAGGACACTGTAGAAGAAATCATAGAATCTCTAGTGAGATTCTTATACTCACCCCCACTCTGGTCTTTACCATAGACATGCAAATATACTTATTAAAACTTTCAGAGAATCCCTTTGACATTAGAATTTTTTGCCTGTACCATAGACATGCACATACACACATTATAACTCTCAGAGAATCCCCTCGAGATTAGTTTTCCTGTTAATGCAACTATGTATATAGACAATTATCTTCTGATGTGGAACGTACCATTGTCACATGTGAAACTTATGTTCCCACTTTATCATGCAGGAAGCGGAGAGCAATATGGAGGGCAATGAATGGGTTAAAGACACGATTAAGAATCTAAAGAGATCTTCTCCTACTGGTTTGAAGATGACATTACGATCAGTAAACTCTTCCTTCCCCACCATTTATTTTCAATTAAATATCTAGTCTGACTTTGTTGTGTCCTTGAATAACTTTCAAGGAAAGAGATTATGCAGTCTGCCCTAGATGCATATGGGCTGATGTTTTCCCAAGCTTTTAGAGAAAGCACTATCCATTATATTCTCAATCAGTGCAGGTCTCACTGCTGATTCTTGGGAAGAGGTTAAGCAGACTGTCTTGGATGATCGTTTGATGTCGTCCAGCTTTCTCAAGTTGTTGGAGAAAGCACCATCCGTCAGATCTGCATCCGTCTTATATACAACTTGCATCATATCTAGCCATGTTTTTAGCTTATGCCATGTAGGAACCTATATTATGCCTAGTTGCTCTTTACTGTTTTCAGGCTCAGATATGTATTGACTGTTCTTGGACTTGCATTTTAACCATACAAATCTAATGCAAATTCACTTTCCAAAGGGAATTATTCAACAAAAAATGATATTATGTTTCTCTTTAGCCCTTGTCACCCACTGCATTGACAACAATTAGTGAGCTTATGGAGATGCCACATTATTATGTGTAATGTGTACCTCTTGTTGCTTTTAAAATGTTTTCAGATTGGTTTGGAATAAGGGGTACTCAAATTATCCCTAAATCTAACAAGAACTATGACAGAAGTCATAGTTATAGTTCCATCTCATTGTTGGGAAATTTATCCCTAGGCTCACATTGTAGGATTTTCATTTTTTTTTCTTTTTCTTTCGTTTTCTTTCTTTTTAAAATAAGAGGTACTCAAATCATCCAATGAAAATTATCCCTAAATCTAACAGTACTATGACAGAAGTCATAGTTATAGTTCCACTTGTCATAGTTATAGTTCCACCTCATTGTTAGGAATTTTATCCCTAGACTCACATTGTAGGATTTTCAATTTTTATTTTTATTTTTATTTTTTATAATAGGAATGGAACTATATGCCTAACTGGAAATGGGGCGATTTAAGTGCCCCATATCATATGCCCTCAAGAACACATTTCCTAATCTCATCTTGTCCGAAATAATCTCAGTTGCGTCATTATGAAAATGCCTATTCCATTCATTTTTCAAGCCCAATTGATGCATGATTCATGAAACAAACAAATGTGTTATCTTTTCCACAGATGGATTTCATTTAAGCTCATCCATTTAATGACACATGGTATCTCGTGAGTTCACAACTTCACATTATTGGTAGATTGTACATGCACGTGACAGGGATAAATATCCCTGTAGTATCCCACTTATTTACTTTTATGAGACTACAAGCCATATGAAAACTATTTCATTCTGAAGAAGTTTTATTCAGGCTTAGCTTACTGGCAAGAATTGATTGTATATATTGCTTCAATCGTCATGGCCTCAGCGGCTTAATGATTATCAATGCGATTGCGGTTTGGCAATTTGTAAAGGTGATTTATAGTCTGATAACTATTTTTATTAAATTTTGCCTTATAGGTTCGACAAGCACGCAAACAAACACTAGCTGAATGCCTAAAAAAGGAGTTCCGTCTCACCATACACACGCTGAGAGGAGTAATATCCAATGATATCTATGAGGTATGATTTAGATGCTTTCTTTCATTGCTGGCATTGAAACAATACATTCAATTTTTCAGAATAATAACACTCTTGCTTGTCTGTGTCTTGTTTGATTGCCGATAATGAAGCAGTTAATTTAGTTCAAAATGATAAAACATCTTGCTTGTTTCTGTCTTGTGAAAGGGTATGCGAGCTCTCGTCATTGATAAAGATAATTCTCCCAAGGTTTGTGGGATTGTTGTTATTTAGTTAATTTTGGTTGGTACATTTTTTTCAATAAGAAGATACAAAATTATGTTATCATACAATTACCTAATATACTTATCAGTTGTGTTCTCATTTTACTTGGATATGATTCAGATGGTTTTCTCACTCACTATTTTATTCTTTGCAGTGGAATCCTCCTTCTTTACAGGAAGTCACCGATGAGAAGCTAGACTTGGTCTTTAAGCCATTTGAAGAGGAATTTGAATTACAGATACCACAAGAGAAGAAAATAACAAGGTTAAAGTCTACCCTTATTTGATTTGTTGTGTAGCATTTTAAATTTATATTCCACTTTTGATCTTACAATTGCCACTGAATTTCTCTTACAGGTGGGAAGGCAAATTTGAATGTTCGGGCTTCAATGGAGAGTAACTTTGCCATTTTTACCATAAAAAATCGATGTTTTTAATTTTATGTTAGATGGTCCTAAGCTTAACGCCCAAATATAACTCACAGAGTTGTGGACTGCATAGAGCAAAAGATGTAAGGAATTTTTATAAATATAGTAGAAAAGGATAGCCCTAACTTTAAAAAACAATATTTCATGAGATTTTACATCATATTTACAACAAAGTGCTTTACACTTGGAGCCTGATTTTTATTAAGGGTCGTGATGCACTGCATACTAACATTTTGTTAAGATGCCCCCATTGTTATGATTTGATGCATAAACTTGCAACTATTTGAAAAATATCTTTAAAGAAGATATGTAGCAGTTATTAAAGAAGATTTCACCATGCACATTGTCCAATCTATTTTTAAATAGAAATCAAACACTAAAAAAGATATATAAAAAATATTAATAACAAAAGTTTTTTTATAAAATAAAAATCAAACACTAGAAAAGATATATAAAAAATACCAATAACAAAAGCTTTTTTATAAAATAGAAATCAAACACTAGAAAAGATATAGAAAAAATACCAATAACAAAATCTTTTTTATAAAAATATTAATAGAAGTTCAAAAATAAATAAAAGAAGAAAAATAATGGAATTATTTTTCTTTTAATAAAATAATTTTGATTTGGAACAATATAATATTCTTTTTATTAGAGAGGTATTATTCTCATATGACTATTGTGTGGTAAATTTTTAATAACAGGAACTGTTATTAAAAAGTTTATAAGCTCTTTTATATCCACCTAATTTGATCTATATTTTTTTCTTGAAAGTCACTGTCTTAAGGTAATGTAAATTCACATAATCCGTGTCTGGCCAATGCACAAATATTATGAAAAAATATATATATTCCTTTCAACATTGTATAGAATAATTTGAAGTTACAAAAAATATATATAATTCTATGGAGTAAGTTAATTTTTAAGCCGATAGACCCTTTTTCTGGCCACAACTTTGATAAGAATCTAGCAGAAATTTCAGGCATGAGCAGAATTTGACCATGATCTAAGATCTGTGTGTGGGGGCCCTTAGGGGCGTTGCCCAAATCTAAATAAACACAGATAGTCAAAAATTCAATTATAGTTCAGGATTGATATACATTTTGTATTATCGGATTTTGACAACCAGTCTGATCCCTTTTAATTCCTCTAATTAGCTTATTCAATTTTCAAAATTTTGGTTTTCCTTGATTTTTTTTCTTAATTCAAAATGCGATTTTTGGAATCCCTAATGGCACAATACCTGTCTTCTATGGACAAATATCACAATAGTAAAATTACTTGGTGCTACATATAACCTATGGGGTAGAAGCTTGATCTACCCATCAATTCATTCTATATTTGTCTATTAGATCTAGAAACAAGAGGGCTAGATGACCAGATGGCCAGCGAAGACACTGTCTAGAGAGAGTTGGATATATTGGAGGTTTTACACGGCATTGTCAAAGTTTCCCCAATATTCAATAATTATTTTATGCAGCATTGTGTTTGTAGGAAATAGATTTTATCCATGAATAATAAAAGAAAACAACATGAAAATTGATAGAGCCGAGTTGTTCTTTAGTAAACTTTAGTAATCTTGTTCCTTATCAACAATGAACTGTTGCTAATGTAACAATGGTGAGTGTTAGGTCGTAGATTTTGATCCTAGCTTTAATCCCAAATGCAGGGACCCTCTAAGATCCTCATTAAAATTTATCATTCTAAATAGCAGATCTATGTGTGGCGAGATTTTCTTCCTACGGGTAAGATGAAAATCCTTCAGGATTAGAAAAGGCCCCTAGTTGCCTACCCAAGACAGAGAGGAAACAAATAGACACTATAGTCCTCCTAGATCTAGCTCAAACATCAGCTAACAAGCTATGGAAATATAAAGTAAGTAGATGGCATACCTTACTTTGATGGTTGTCTTTGCTGCTCCTAAGTTGGTCCAGCTCTAGCCTTTGATTATGGACTTATGAACCTGTTCACAAAGGAAAGAAAACACCTTCTCTAAAGCAATACATGTATAAACAAAGATATAACTATAAAAACATAGACAATTTCATGCATTCATCATTAAAGACATGAAAATGAGAGGAATAGGCTAAGTTATATTAATGATAAGAAAGCCAGAAGAAGCTGATTACAATGTTATACCTTGATGTCCAAAGTAGCAACACCTCCGTCTTCTACCCGATCTCTAAATCGATACGAATCTAACCATGTGATTACAAGGTGTTGAATTCGAACATGGTAGAAACCACTTGATAATCAGTCAATGATGTGAACCGTTAAAAAGTGCGAGGGAAATCACCAATGATGACAATGACTCCCAAGGTATCATAGTACATCACGACGAAATGCGAATAGATGAGTTGACGTCGAACATCCGCGAGATCATTCGATCAGAGGTCAATGATGAAAACCTACTATCGAACACAAGGAAACCTGCCATTGAGGCACGCGGGGTACCAAGGTACCAAGGTGGTTCCTAAGTCTAATTCCTAGATGATGAGTTGAAGTCGACATGCATAGACTCGTCGAAGGACAGCCATGATGAATCCCACATCAACGAAATGAAATTGACATAGGAAAGTGATGTGAAGTAATGAATCAGATGAGTATGGACTGACACAAGGATGTAAAGGCTAACAATATTGCAGAGGCTGACTAAGGTAAACTTCCCTTGAACATGGAATGGCAGGACAACAATGACTTGGCAACATTGACTCAACGAGGCAGGGACCAAGACATAATGCAACGATGACTGAGGCATTCTTTAGGTGACTTGAAGGAGCGGGACGACTCATAGAATTGGCATGACTCGGAGACACGCAAATTACCCAACTGTATGAGGAGACACAAACATGTGCCATGTTCAAGGGCGGCACAAGCTGCCATGAAGCTTTCTAAAACAAACTTAACTTATTTCTCCCCAACCCCCATCATGCTTGATGAGTACCTCGTTATTTTTTAACGAGCTTGAGGAGGATAACAGATGCTTGGTATAGCTCATCCTTCGGATGAGTCCAATCTCACATGTTTTACGAATCTAAGAAAGGAGGGGTTCGGTCCCAAAAGGGTCCTTCGATGTTTGATTTTACAAGTCCAAGGAAGAAAACTCGACGATTTTTCATGTTTAGAGAGTATGAAATAATCCAAAGAAGACTCCAAAAAGGCCTTTTTCGTAAAAGTTAGTCTCCTCCCTGAAAAAATGATAAAACAATGTGAGAGAGAACTCTTCTAATCATGATTGACTAGAGTGTTCATTTTTCGTAAATAGTCTACACGGTCCGAAAAAGGGATAAACTACCACCACATAGACGTCCTTTCAAATCCTTTTACGAGTGTAAAAGAAACAAGTTCGCTCGGTAATCTTTTCCTATTTTAGGAGTCTGAAAAGAGCTTAAAGAGGACTCCATGTACAACTTTGTCATGGTTTGTGACCGAGTACGACAAAGGAAAAAGTAAACTCGGCACAGTTCCTTTTCCGTAAGTAGTCTAGCGAGGCCGGATAAAGTGATAAACCTATACTCGTTAGACACACCTTTTTACTCAATTTTGAACAAACACGACAATGGTATCAAAAGCACTCAGAATCTTTTTGATGTTTAAATCCAGAGCAAGAAAAAGGAAAATGTAAGCTCAACACCATCTCACTGCTTTTAACGAGCTCGAAGAAAGGTTGGAAGAATGCTCGTAGTATCTGCTTCATTTTTTAACGAGCTTGCAACAAAAAATGAACTATGCTTTGATGATGGTTTCATTTTTTAGCGAGCTTGAAGTTGAAACTAAACTATGCTCGGAATGAGTTTCATTGATGGGTTACTTCCCAACATGATGTCCATAGGTTGGAAATTTTGTCCCCAGCATAAGAAGCTGATGGATAACCTCCAGTATGATGTCCAAAGGCTAGAGACATGCCCCCCAAGCTTCGTTTCGTTTGCCTACCCTTCTTCTTCACCCAATTAAGTTCCTGGCTACTAATAGGAAAGGGTTCACCAGAGGGATAGGAAGAATGAGGATTAAGTTACATAGGCAGATGAAATGAAGGTTCAAGTCCTAAATCTGGCAGGAGACTCGACTCAATGGGAGAGGAATCTATTTCATTTTTTAACGAGCTTGACATAGAAAGGGAACTATGCTCATGATGGGTTTCATTTTTACACAATCATGAAACTAAAAGTAAACTATGCTTGTAGGGGTCTGTTTCATTTTTTAAGGAGCTTAAAACAAAATAAAAATATGCTCGAAGTAGCCCATTTCATTTTTTAACAAGCTTAAAATAGAATAAAACTATGCTCGATGATGATGGTTTCATTTTTACACAAGCTTGAAACTGAAAGTAAACTATGATTGTAGTAGCCCATTTCATTTTTTAATGAGCTTAAAACAAAATAAAACCATGCTCGATATAATGGTTGGTTTCATTTTTACACAAGCTTAAAACCAAAAGTAAACTATGCTTGAGATTGGTTCCTACCAACATGATATCTAGAGGTTGGTAGTTTCCCCCCATCATAAGAAGCTAGTGGTCTTAACTCCACCATGATGTCTAGAGGCTGGAAACATTCCCCTCTAAGCTTCTTCCATGATGGGAAGAGGTCATGGGTTCGCTAACAAATCAAATCTGGTGTGATGCCCAGAGCAGAGAGATACGGTAGACGATGGGGGAGGAACCACTAAGACATGCAGAACATTCAGGGAAGTCTGGTGGCTGGCAGTCATACAATGATTAGGTGTAACAAAGGAAAGCTGACCAATGGTCATTATGTTTCCATGATGAGGAAAATACATCACTCAATAGAGTGTGGACACTACAGCTTTCATGGCATAGACATAATTGCACCCAAGAAGCAAATTAAAATCTAAGGGACCTTGGACTACCATAACATCAATGTAGACAATTTTTCCTCCTAAGGTAATAGGTAACCGAGGAAGGATCCCTAAAGGTCCTATAGGCCTTCTATTAAAATCAAATATCTGATCAATAGTTGGCACAAGCTGAGGAGATCCTATAGCTTTCCAAGCAATTGAGGATAAAGTACTAACAAAAGCTCCTTCATCAACAATAGTACAAAGTACATTCCTACCAGTAACTTCTACAGATATCTGGAAAGGAACACCCGAAGGAAGACAAGATTATGTTAGATCATTCCAATCAAAGGAAATGACCTCAGTACTTGGGGGAGGCTCCGTTGAAATGGGTGTAATGCCCCCTTGTCCAGAACAATCTGAACTGATAAAGAAAACATTAGTGGTTTTCGGTTCACTCTCAACTAGAAGAGAAGAAGGAGACGAAGACTGTGTCATGGTGACTACTTCAATCTCATCATTCTCCAATGAAAGAGTGGAAGCGAGTGGAGATGATGTCAACTCGACTACTTCAACTTCACTCTTCAAAGGAAAAGCAGGATGAACTACTTGTTCTCCACTCATGGAGGAAAGAGTGGGATCGACCGAGGATGGAGTAGGATCAACTACTTTATCAACCAATGAGGGGTCAAGGGACAACTTATGATATCTGGTTGGAAGGTGATGCTGGGATACAGTAATGTCTTCCAACAATTGTGAAGCTTCATCCATGCGAGGACAAAAGTAAGTAAGGTGCACGCCCTTGCATATCAAAAAAGGATTCTTGATTTTACCCTTCCGACCCTTAACCATAGAGTCACTGGTCAATAGGGTATCATCAGTATGATGTCCAAAGGCTGATCATATAGGTTGTTCAAAAGCTTTAGACTACTCTTCTAATACCTTGGAAAGGCCAGGACAATCCTTAATAAGGTGATCCCCTTGCAAAGCCTGCAAGGGAACTTGGGTTTTCGAGGTGCATGACTAGAAAGAGCATCATTAGGAGTAACCAGTTGATGCATGGTCTCTTTCTTATTTTTCTTCTTCTTCTTATCTTCCTGATTACTAACACCACTACTTGTATCATGCGAGGAAGGAGAAACAGAATAAGATACATCCGATGAAGAAGACGAAGGATCAATTTGGGATTGACGCTCTCATGATGGAAAGTTAACATTTGAAGAATTAGGTGCATTCGGAATCGCCGGATTGGAGAATAACCATACTGGTAATCCTATAGACAATCTGGGAAAATTCAAAGTAGCAATGAAGGGAGGACCAATATCTCCAAATGGAGGAAAAGTAAAAGGTACCCCTTGAAAATGGGTCTCTTGATTGGTAGTCCTAGAAGGAGCTTGGGTGCATGGAGATGGTTTCGCTATGGAACAAGACTAAGTGATGTGGATGAAGTCTTGTTAAAAATAACTCAAAAACCCTCAGGCAACCGAGCATGCAAAAGGGGAGCTAGAAGAAAAAAAAGGCACACGGGCCAAAAAGCAAGCTCAAAAAACTTTACCAGGACCGATGCCACAACAAGAGAGATATAACAAAAAGGCCAGAAAGCTAACAAGCAGCACTAAGAAAATAAAAGACCCTCTACAAGGTATAAGAGAAAGCAATCATCCTAGCTAAGATCCAGAGACCTCAACAAATCGTATCCTCCGCAAGGTGATGAAATCCAAGTCGGACAATACGAAGTAAGAGATCAATATGTTTGAAAGGATATCCCTCTACCGAAAGGGATCCCGAGTATAAGTTCCCTAGAAGAATGGTCACTAGGATACCTCGTTCATGACACATCTGCGAAGGTTTACTGGAGATTCTTCCTTTTGGCCCTTGTACAACCAGTATGGTGGCTATAAAATACAAGGAAGACAATGGATTTATGTCCTTAGGCGCTAAGTGGAGTGCAGCATTCCACAAATTCCTTCTGGAACCAGTCCTCGCTGCTTACCCCCATGAAACGGGAGGCCCCCCAACAAATTGGTGTATAACCGTGTCAACAAATACAAGAGGATTTTAACACCCTAAGAGAAAACAACTATTTTTCAGATGTAAAATGACAAGGGGGAATTATTTGGATTCCTATCCCCGATGTCCTATCTAACTACATAATTCTTTTTATGTCCTCAAATGAGGTTAATGTGTGTTTAGTTAGGGTGTTAATTTTAAAGGCTTGTTGTTTTACTCAAGGGGAGCAGAAGTGCAACTCGGTGGTGTGTAGACTTGACTCAAACTATGCAAATTTGGATGAATTATGCAAGTCTTTTTCCTTCAATGAACTTCTAGCTAAGTAAGGAAGAGTTCTTTTCGTTCCCAAATGTACAACCCAATGCAAATGCAACTTTATCTTTTTAATGAATGGTAATCAATCATGTAAAACCATACTCAAACTATCCTAAAGTGATAAAAGAGATCTTTCTATCAGTAACCAATGCAAAAATTATAATTCGTTTCCTATATTTTTACACTTAAAAAGAACACAACTAAGCTATGGGAAAGAAAGATTCCGTAAATGTTTCCAATCAAATGCAATGCAAAGAAAAACATCCAATATCTTTTTGTAACTCAAATGCACAAGAACTTGAAACAATCTTTTCTTCTTCTTATGAATGTAAGACCAAGAATGTCAAATGATCAAACTAAGGTAAGAAGAATATCTCTGTTTTTCAAGCTTGTAAATCTAGCAAAAGAGAGACAAAGAGAAGCTTTTCTTTGAACAAAAATGGAAACAAGGGATCGATCTACTCCAATAACCAATAAATAGCTAAATATGCAAAGGAAACAAAGTGTAAAAGCCAAGAAAATAACTTCAAAAGACAAGGATGTCCCAAGTTTTTCAAAGCCAATCAAAGCAATGGCAAATGACATAAAAGATCCCAAAAGGTTGAAAAAACCTTAATATGGTCAAAGGGACTGTAGGATACACGATCAAATTTTATGTTTACTTTAATCAAATCTAGTGCAAAAAAATCCTAAAAATGTAAACAAAAATGCACTCAAACTTAGGATGCAAGAACATTTACAGCTCCTAACAGACATCAAGAGGCCAGGCAAATATCCTTGAACCGAAAGACCAAGGCAAACCCTAGTAAAAAGATCCCAAAAAACCAAAAACAAAGAATTTACGCCCCTGTACAGATCAACACAGAGCGAAAATATGAGATTTTCGCTCCCTAGAACATTGTGGGGTAGCGAAAATTTTGAAATTTTCATGCTTTAGGACACTGTAGGGGTGCGAAAATATGGAATTTTTGCTCTGCAAGGTGTTTTGGGGAAGCAGAAATTTTCCTGTAGGTGTAAAAAATGAAAATTAATGCCTAGATCCGAGCAGGGATGAAGTGTTGGGTTCAAGATAGTCCTCAATGATGACTAAAGAGGATCTACGGTGATGGGAAACAACACTTAAAAGAGGATTTGATGATCCAAACAAGCAATCAAAGGTGAAACTAGGGAAAAATTCCCCAGCGGAGTTGCCAATTTCTGTGGTGAGATTTTCTTCCTGTGGGTAAGATGAAAACCCATTGGGATTAGAAAAGGTCCCTAGTTGCCTACCCAAGACAGAGAGGAAACAAATAGACACTATAGTCCTCCTAGATCTAGCTCACACATCAACTAACAAGCTATGGAAAGACAAAGCAAGTAGATGGTGCACCTTAATTTGATGGTTGTCCATGTTGCTCCTAAGTTGGTCCAGCTCCAGCCTTTGATTATGGACTTATGAACCTGTTCACAAAGGAAATACAACACCTTCTCCAAAGCAATACATGTATAAACAAAGATCTAACTATAAAAACATAGACAATTTCATGTATTCATCATTAAATACATGAAATTGAGAGGAATAGGCTAAGTTATATTAATGATAAGAAAGCCAAAAGAAGTTGATTACAATGTTATACATTGATGTCCAAAGTAGCATCACCTCCTTCCAGCTCTCGAACATCACCCTTGCAAGACTCATAGGATCATAAGTTTAGTGCTTCCAAGATCACCCCCCATAGCTCATGGATGGCTCTCTTTAAGTCAGATTTGGGAGGCCAACCACTAAGAGGAGATTATGGATCTAAGTGAGGAAGATGTGGATCAAGGATCTAAACCATGCCAAGGAGGGAATGTGAGATGGGATTCGAAGTGGGACCTCATCCCATGAAAATCTCCTCGAAATCCAAGATCCAAAATATAGGGATAATAACTATTCAGGGATTTTCACGCCCCCATAACTGAGCAAAACGCGAAAATGTTGTAATTTTTGCGCCCCCATAGGCATGCATAACGCGAAAATAAAGAATTTTCGTGCTCTATAACACTAGAAGGGCACGAAAATATCTCTAGGAGGCCCATAAGTGGGTTAGGTCAAGTGGTTTTCGACCCCTAAGTTGTTGGATTTGCTTCCAAGTGTGACTAGGGAAGGGACCAACATGATAACAAAGGGTCCTAACACCCTTAGGAGGCACAAACATCATGTTTCTCATGGTGATATGACATGAATACTCTGAATGGTACAAAGTGTGACAATTTGAGGTATAACACTATGCGATGGATAAACTCAACCATATATATATATTTTAAATTTATTCAAAGGCAGATCTACTCAACAATTAAATAATCCAACAAGTCTTTGAAATAATTCCATCTCATAATACTTTTACAACCATTTAGAAGATCTACACTCACCCTCATTCTCATTTAAACTTAGCAGGAATAAAACAGATCTACAACTCAACATTCTTTTTATTGATCCGTGGATCCAAACTAATCATAACAAACTCATATTTTATTTTTGATTAAACCAATATAATTTTCCAAGTAAATAACAAAAAATAGTAAATAAACGATAGTATTGATGTGAGATCATATTGTCGTGGAGTGTTGAAGTATGTGGAGGGATGTCAAGGTCCCATCACAAGTCAACTCCTCGATTTCCAATCGTCGAGCATCCATCAGAAACCACCCTACCACACCTGAAGGGAAATCTTCCTCCCCTGGGACCCTCGAGATTCAATGGGGCTGAATGAGAAAAATCCACTAGCGTAGTTAGCGTGCATAGATTGCACTAAAGGCTCCCAACCTTGTTCACACAATGACGAACCACTCTTAGTAGTCACAGAATAAAATTGACATCGTCTATGCCATCCAACAATAGGGAATGGGGGTGTGTGAGCTTCATGCTCTCCTCCTATCTTTATAGCCTTGAGAACCTTGCCACGTGTCCCTCACATGCATAATTAGGGATTAAGTAATTATTTCTTGTTTTATTATTCACCCTCCCATGTGTCACTTGCACAGTAAATCACATTTTTCATTTATTTAATAAAGATCTATCATCACCCACTTTCCTAGATTCTCTCTTAGATGTTTCCTTTCATTTCTCCATTTCTCCTAATTTTGTGTGTGTGCTTGGAGTTCACTAAGTCTTAATCTAATAATTCAATTCTTTTTCTTTATGCACAAGTTAATTATAATTGCAAATTATGAATTATGACTTTCATAATTTGCTCATAATTATTTAAAATCCCATCTTTATTTCTTGTTAAAATAACATTCTTACCCTATAGTATTTTTATTTTATCAATGTGTTGCATTATAATGGGCATATCAAGGGTGCCATGCTTCATGCATGCCCTTTAAATATCCATTTTTCTGTGGCAGGGATTGGTGCGGCGATTGAGACCATGTTAACTTAATCACGTCGACCTTGCTGAAAAACTTGTGGTTCCTAGAGAATAAGGTTGGAGTTCACTAAGTCTTAATCTAATAATTCAATTCTTTTTCTTTATGCACAAGTTAATTATAATTGCAAATTATGAATTATGACTTTCATAATTTGCTCATAATTATTTAAAATCCCATTTTTTATTTCTTGTTAAAATAACATTCTTACCCTATAGTATTTTTATTTTATCAATGTGTTGCATTATGATGGGCATATCAAGGGTGCCATGCTTCATGCATGCCCTTTAAATATCCATTTTTCTGTGGCAGGGATTGGTGCGGCAATTAAGACCATGTTAACTTAATCACGTCGACCTTGCTGAAAAACTTGTGGTTCCTAGAGAATAAGGTTGTGTCCTTATTGTGCCCCTAGTAGATCCTCGTGAGTAATCGAGTCTGCGGCCTACCCTCACAACAACATGCATCTGACGGGTAAAAGCCTCTCTCGATTTTCAACCCCGCATCACTAGTCTTACTGGCATCTCTTCTCCATGCAACCCCATTACCTTTATGTGGACCAATTGGAAATTGCGATCTTGCACCTACACGTGAAAACACCACCCGTATCAAATTACCCTAAGCATAAATATAATATATATCAAATTATAGCATGTTAACATCACCTATCGTGGATACCTTACTCAATCCAGAGTCTGTGCGGTATCCACACAACCTTGCATCATATGTACCTGTCTTTCCCTGTCACACTTGACAACCTGTCAAAAATACATGATACATAATGCATAATCATAATTGCATTTATTTAACCATTATTTTATAATTTTATGGCAACATAAACATTTAATCATCATCAACCACCTTATTCATAAACAATAACTTTAAACATTCAATTTATTCATAAATAAGCTATTTCTTCAACTTCCAATGCTAAAGCATTTCCACACATAATCAGGTCATTCATAATCGAATTCCTTGCATAATATAATAGTCAAGGTCCAAAGCAAAAGTGGGGCACTACATATACCTTCTCTTTAGGAAATTTCATCCTAGAGTTCTAGGATAGACAAGGAAACTACTAATGCATAAGTATTTTCGCACATAAGTAAAGGTGAAACGCCTTCAAGCATAATAATGTACATGAGCCTAGATATAATGGGGCATTACATCGCCTTGGTGTATCACTACCTCACATGCTTCCACAACACTATAATCTTATAACATCCATGGTAATATGCATCCATTGTTTTCTATGTTCTTTGCAATATATATAATTTCGAGGTAATTACCCAGAGGAAAACCCTAGGCACTTCCCCTCATTCTAAGGATGGTACCTAGGGTAAACCCTAGATTCTTTAGGGCAGAAAGCTAATTCAACAGTATGTTTCAAAGTTGTTACAATAATATACTCATTATGAGTTCAACATGTCACTTACATGAATAGAACTTGGGTGGGGAGGATAATAGTCCATCCCACAACCACTTGGGCCGGTCCTAATTGAATGTGTTGTTTGCAATATTATGCCTATCATTCATCCATTAGTATAAAACATCTTTTCTTAGGATAACCCATTTGTATCTACTTTCTTATTTGAAGAGGATCCTTGCATCCATTGTAGGTTTCTATCTATTTGTTACATAGCTAAATAGGATCTTTGCATCCATTGTAGGTTTATATCTATTTGTTACATAGATAAATAAGATCCTTGCATCCATTGTAAGTTTCTATCTATTTGTTACATACCTAAATAGGATGCTTGCATAAATTACAAGCCTTGTAGCTAGTTTAGAAATTCATTGCTAGGTGTATTCACTACACTATAGTATGATGTTTGCATCATCTGCAAGTCTAGCGTTCACTATGAATTGGGTACCCATCTTGCATTTGGCATAAGACTCAATGCACCCATTGCTTGCATCTGCACTTGTTAGCAAACTTGCTTTACATCCATTACATATGCGCACGTGATTCACTCGAGTTTTGAATCATGACAGATCTCCCATCAATGGTTCTAATCCTTGTTAAGATTAGTGCAGCCATCATGTCTTAAAGTTAAAAGCTAACTCCACAAGTTTCACTTGAACTTGTTATCCAAGTCACCATATGTCGAACAATCTCCTGTAATCCCTTCTACAAGGTGAACGTACATCCGAAATCTTCATTCAAACATGTTTAATACACCACCATTTTATTTTGTACTCAAGTACAAACCCCTTAACCTTTTCCCATCAAGCTATTGTATATGAAGGGCCAAGATTCTTGAAATCTTGTATTCACTCATGCACTAACTTTCCTTCATATTTGTTCCTCATGGTGCTTTTAGTAGGTTGATTGTAGCATGGAGAAATCATACTTGTACATAATGGCCTAAGCCTCCACATCTACTAATTAATGGTATAGGAACATGGGTACATAACATTGAATATAATTAAGGTCAAGGTGCAAAGCCAAATTGAGTTGCAGGAACCTTTCTTTTACGTAGGGACTATTATATGTTACCTATAAATAGATAAATATGCATGAATCTTAATTATGAGTATCTCATTAATCCCTCAATTGAGTTTTAACAACAAACATATATCCATCTTAACCTTAGGCCTATTAAGCCTCTAGAGGAATCAAAAGAAACCCATTTGCAAATCGCTTGATGCTTTAAAGATAGAGGTTAAGATGGATCTATGCTATTTTATGTATTTATTTTACATTAGTGCTTCTTTTTAACATTTATAGTTGGACGCCATTTTATGTACATGACATTCCCACACACACATCTCTTCTACACTGCATTGTAGAGAGTACCTCACTTCTTTTGGTTCAACAACAACTCTACTAACTTTCCACAATCAAGTCAACAATTTTTAGTAATATATTTGCTCCCCGACACAACCTCTTAAGAAAGAGGATACAAATTTTTGCAACAACCTAATAATCAATATGGTCATAAATAAAAAATTCTCCATAGCGTTCATAGTTCAATATTTTCATGATAACTTCTCTTCTTGTCAATTGGAAAATAAAACCAACATTACTTGCCTAGAAGAACATGGCTTAAAGATGATAATAGACTACAATATCACATGGGTGTCTTCTACAAGTATCGATAAACTCAACATCAAATATAGGTAACCATCTTAACAATTTGATACCATCAAACCTCAGCTTATCTCCATTGCCAAAAGAATGGTATTGCAACAATGATAAATTATTAAGCTATTGAGCAATAATAATTAAGCACAAATATCCATGGTAAAAATAATTAAGCACAAATAAGAAATATTAAACACGTATAAAGGATTTGAGCCAATAGTAAATTTTTTCCACAATCTTTATTAGTTGGTAAATATTTGGATCAAACCCTCCACAACGTTCTTGTTTTAGAATATCTTCTTGGATCAAAGTTTTCTCGTTTTCACCATTCTTCCAAGCAATAGTACTTTCCCTCCATAGACCAAGCAATAAGACTAGGATTAAGAACCATGAGGCAATAATATGGATAATATAACAATTAAAGAAACTGCCTCTGTTAAAATAAATCACAATGTACTTGGGTGAATTTTTCATAAGTATTTGTACTCACTTTGAAGTAACCTTCAGAATCAACCCCTTCTTACACATGTAAATTTGAATATTTTTCCATAAGAGTGATGATTTTCCTACAAAGTAAGCTTATTATTCTTTGTTGTTTTGTTTGGACCAATTGCCACATGTTACACTATGTATATCTATGTTGTTCCTAATATTTGCTAGCTAATCACACCAAACTAGAATCTTAAGTATGTAGTCAATGAAGAGAAGCTAAAACATGCCTTCTTAATAGGATTTATTAATGCTTTATTCTTGCTTGTGCATCTAAATTAAACTCTTCACTTTTCTTAGAATGTTGCCTTCACTAAAAATTCCCCTTTGCTAAATTTAATTACACACAAAGCACATTGCTTAGTCATAAACTCTTTCACAAAACTGTTGAAGCACACCAGTTCAACGTAATAGTGTATTGCAACATTACTAGTTTATATTATTATTTTTCTTAAAATTCATATTTTGATGCTAAATATCATTAAAAGATCTATAACTCCATTTATAGATGGAATCAGGTCCAAAATCTTGAAAACGTTCTAAGATCATTTAATAACATTTGAAAATGGTCTAAAATATGTACATGAATGATTAGTTAATGCAGCAAACTTGTGCTCTTTACGCCTAATGTAATATTGTTCCATGCCACATTGATGGTTAAATGCTACTCAACCAATCTAGTTATTTGTTATGAATCCAAACAAAATATCTACATAACACAAACATAATGATGCTTTCCAGATTACCAAGAGAACCCACAATATATATTTTCGATTGTCGACATTTCAAATCCAAATATGGATCCATTATCGGGATAACGAGTCAAAAAAAATAACGATAACTTAAATTCATGGTATGATGGGGCAAATAAAGGATGACATGGTATTATGAGAAAAACAAGTATAAAAGTACAACAATGTTGGTAGATATGCCATCTAAAAGAATGCGAGAACTTTTAAATCCTTCTGAATATTTTTATCTTTTTAAATGTATTTAACGTACCTAAAACTTATGAAATTATCTTTTGCCTATTTGTTTTCTACAGCTACTTACCTATTTTTTCCTATGCCTTATCTTGTCTTTTATATACCTTAGATAGCAGTATTTGCAATATATGTTATTTCCCTAACTATGGGACATAGTCCCTATCTTATGATCTTCTAATAAGAGACATAAGTGGGACATGTGGTATACCTTTCAATTTATGCCACTTAAGTTCATTGCCTTATTAACACCTTCCATTCTTCTATATTGTAGTAAACTTTTCCTTTGTTTTCCCTTATTTATTTAGTAATATATTTTTTTTTACTTTTCTCTCTTTTATTTCGGTATAAGTTTTTTTTTGCTTTTCCCGTTGCATGTATCATCACGAGGGAATGAATGTGTACCTACCACTTGTTAATTTTTGAGCATTAATTCAACATACTCTAGGATCTTTACTGAGAAAATAACATCTACAGCATATCAAACATATCAATCACAACAAGCAATCACATGAGACAATAGACACACGGAGTTTCACTGGGGAAAACCATAAAGGTGAAAAACCCCACAACTTCCTCAGAGATAGAAAGAGCAATGATACAACCCAAGTACAAGAGATAGTCTCCTAGCAGCAGCTTCTCCTCCTCCACTAGTGCATCACTCTCCAATGAGTGTATGAGTGAGAAAGTGAATGATCAAATAGAGTGCCTCCCGCACTCTATTTATACTTGACTTGACTTGCCTAATAACCTTTACTAGGTCGGCCTCAACTTAATAACATAACATAATGCTGACAGGGCCGACCCCCAATAGGGTGGTCTAATAACCCCTTAACCCACATGACTTATACAGGCCGACCCCATCAAAGTGGTCTAATAACCCATCAAGTATAAGTTATGACAGTTACAATATAAATGATGACACTTCCGTATAGAGGAATAATAACATCTCTATAGGAATACAATATACATATATGAAATACATTCCAAAGTTACATATACATTAACACCACTACCCATTGCTATTTATATAGACATCATTATATGTAATGGGAAGCATGTTGAAAATTGTGGTGTTGTATTAGAAGGTTTTCCTTCGAAGTGGCAAAGTGATCTATCAATTTGTTTGCTTATTTGTTTGGTCAATTGATTTTGCATTGGTGTCCTTCTAAGTGGTATCAACACTACTTTCTTCTGAAATATTCTATAATAGTGAGGATTATGCTTGTCATATTTAAAGTGTGTCATTCAATCCAATCTAAGAAGATTTCATAGCCCATACACACAACTATAATGATACCATCACACATGAAGCAATGCGAGAATGTTGAATATTCGTTTAAAGGTTTTGGATCCATATAGGTTCATGATTTTAGTGGTAGAGCCACATGGGTATCTTGTTGTAGGATTGAGAGAAAAGTTGAAAGTAGTATTGTAGATTAGCAACAAAAGAAATAAATATCTAGTAACATAGAGCATGGATTATACACATATGACAATGTTAACTACCAAAAATCCAATTATAGCAAGATTGTGTGATCATATATCTACAAGAGCATGATAGGTTAGTCATCACCATGAAATCAACAAGCTATAAAGTGTGAAAAGTCTAGCCACTAACAATAAATAGAAACTAGATTATGAAAGTAGGGAACAATCTAACTACAAATAATAAATAACAACTAATATAAATAAGATACAAGGTTTTCCATCAATAGGAAGATAATGAAACCATGAACCAAAGTAAGAAGTAAAGGGTGTGATGCTTGCAATTACATGTACATCTCACGGGGAAGAAAGGGTGAAGTGCCTCATTCATTTCTAAGAACTGCGACAATCACAAGGGGACCTTACACATGCCATTGGGAAAAAGTCATGACACCCTTATCCACCCTTGGACATGTGGCTTTCATATGAGAATAATAACATGCACATGCAAGTCAAACATTAAGGGAAAAGCGGAAAATGCCCCAAGAGTGACTTAAGACGAAGCTAAGTTAGCCTACATTAAAACAAGAGAGAAAACAAGGATGGTTACATCCATAGCCATGGATGACAAAGGGGCATATGAGATTGATCTCATGACTAGGGGTGACAAAGTCGCTACTTCTTAGTGAACCCAAGGTGACCAAAAAAAGAGGAGAAAACACATTAGAACATGGAAAAACAACATTGGACAACATTGCACATCCTAAGTGTGATTAATGGTTAAGAACATGTGTTCCTCCTAGGAGGTCATAGGTTCAAACCCAAAGGGAGGTAGGGTATGTACACCTATGTAACTTTAACAGTTAAATCGATGCGCAGAGGGGGTCCCTTGTCCCACAAACAAGGGAGTCAGTCTCATACACCAAATTGGTGTTTGGCTTGGCTGTGACATTAAAAATAGATTATTATATTATAACAAAATAATACAGTTGAGAACTTTCTAGCAACAAATAGAAAGGGAATGGCACCATCCCTCATTGGAGAGACGGGGGGAAGAAATCGATAGATACAAAAGAAAATTGCCTCAAGTAGAGTAGAAGAAAGGCAGGGAAGATGGAAACCTACCACATACATGGAAATGAATATGAGACAAACCTATCTTGAACAAAGGGAGTACTAAAAAACATAGGTGTATCGCAAAAGTAGAAAACAAATTTTAAACTCAAAACATTAGTGTTTAGAATCACCATGATGAATTTAGCACACTATCAAACATTGATCCATGATTATTCACGAGTGCAATTGTCTACATTTCAATATACATAATTAATTGATCATCCATTTATGCACTTGAGTGGGTAACTAATCTCCTTAAAACAAGGTTCATTCGATCAACTTTGATCGCCCTATTTGAACCCAAAATGGTTAGACAAGTGTTGGGTCATGGAATTGACATCTTTTGCTATCATTTTCCCTCACTTTTAAGCCCTTTTTCGCTTGCCAATGAACCTATATTTAATACTTTTTAATGTCTATTTTTGATATTTTGGTTTGAAGTGGCTTCCATTACATTTCTTAGTATTTCATTGAATTTTGATTAACGTTTAGAAGAATTGGCATATTTTGTGCTTGCTTATGAATAATGACTTGTTGTGGGAATTATTTTAGATCCATGTTTTGCAGATGTGGAAGTCAACCACCAACTATGAAGTCACCTTGGAAAATATGTTAGAGATGAACTATGGGTTAATTTGTAAATGATGAATTATTATATTCATTATTCTACATCTTTCTCATTTTCCAAATTATGATTTTAAATTAAAGGTGGAAAATGGTGGTGGATATGAGTGCATATTTGGCTTATCCACAAAGATTTGAAGATCCCCATCAAATATATGATGGATATAAGAAGTCAAAAGGTGTTAGGAGACATTTGGGATGATTTTTGACCATTTTATTATAGCCTCTATTCCCAAATTCGAATTTGACTTCACAACATCGTAAATAGCATGGGAGTTAGCAAATCTTGGAATTAGCTTTGAATTGGTTTTGAGATCCAAATTATTAGTAATTGGTTGACGATATTGTGGATCTTCATGAGGATATTTTGGATATTCCTTTATTATTTGTTATGAAAAAATCATGTATAAATAAGAGGTCCTTCTTCATTCCAAGAGGAGGACTCTTAGAGAAGTCATCCAATTCATGATGGAATAGATTATCTTTCTCAATATCTTGTGTTGATGTAGATTGTAGTTCTTTTATTTTCTATGTAGTGTAATTTAGTTTATTTTATGATGTTATAGATCTCAGCTTGCTACTCTCTTATTGGGAGAAAGAGATTGCTCCATGAGATGAGAGCATTATGCAAGATAGTATTCTTTTGTTTATATTGTGTGTTCTAATTGATTTTCACGAGTACGATTTATTTATTTATGCAAGTGTGATTTAATGGTGTGTGTTTCTTTATTTCTGATTTAATGGTGTGTGTTTCTTTATTTCTATCATTTGATTTTATGCACAATCTTTTACTTTTGCAAGATAAGTTGGTTTATTTTACTACCAACAATATATTTATTTTACTACCAACAATAGATTAATTCTTTAATTATGCAAGTGGGGTGTGTTGCATAAATATCTTTCCACAGAGGTTGAGTAATTGAATCTCTATCAAACCTAGGTAGATCAGAGTTGGTTTTTCATGGTCAAGTGATCTAATCTATTTTATTTTTAATGTTTACACCACTCTAGATTCTCATAACCAATCAATAACATATACTTAAATGTTGGTTGTGGAGCCTGATCTTCCAGTCTCATAGATGATGTTGATTCAACCATGTTTGTACCCCAAGTTTGGTTATGATCTCGACATGCGCAATGGGGGGTCCGGAGGCAACGCCCCCGAAAGAAATTTTTGTTATGGGTTGTTTTTGCACCAACAGATTATGGTCCCATGGTTTTGGGTAGCCCATGATATTTCCCCATGCTATTTCCCCTTTAAAAGGAAGACATTGCAATACGACTACGTAATGTATTGTAGCATTGTAAAGATCTATGAGATCGTGTAAGAGAGACTAAGAGAGAGTGAATAGGAAGTTGCAGCAAATGTGCTACGGGTTGTATCCCTTCATTTTGCTGGATGGTATAATAATAAGGACTGGAAATTTCTGTGTGGACGTAGCCCATCTAGGGTGAACCACGTTATATTGGTGTCTCTCTTGTAATGTGTTTGTGTAATTTATATTTGTATCTTTTTTAATGTTATTGCTCCGCGATCCTGTTTTTCTAACATTAAATTCATCTCTACATGGAAGCATAGGGACTGTATTGAGTTGATGTGATTGATCATTGCATTTGATAAAATTTAGTTATTTATGTTGGATTCAGTTAGAGGGGTTAAGGAATGGTATTTAGAAGGTGTGACTGAGTGTGAGTAGTTAGATTAAACTTTCTAGAATAACCTTTCCTTTGTTGTTGTTAGTCTTTCAATAATCAATGTTAGATTAAGCTTTGATGCCTGCATAGACATTGCAGACAACCTTTAAATGAAAATACTTACCCTGATTGATAATTAATGGTTTGATGTAATTGATACTCTTAAAGGACAATTGATTTCACCAACAATAGGTCCAAATTTTATGGCATTTCTATGCACAATAATCTACAATCAACCTAGTTGAGACCACTTGGTCCTATTGAATTAGTTTAAACCCAAGAGCTAGTCCTATCAAACTAGTTGAGACCCAAGAGTCGACCAATTAACCTCTTAGTCAATTTACTGACATGCGTCTAAAAGTCACCCATTAACATCTAAATTTCTATTTAGCAAACTTCTTCTAACATTCCCCCTCAAACACAACTTGGAGATTCAGTAGGTGTAATTCACTCAACATCCCCCCTAATGACAACTTCCTAAAGCCTAAGAAAAGATCAAAATTTAACAAACTTTTCCTTTATCAATGGACTAGTAAAAATATCAACATTTTGATCATTTATCCTACAATAAACAAGAGTTAACACATTCTCCTATACCATGTGTTTGAGTTAGTGTGCATGAAGCTCAACATGATTTATCTTAGTATTTTTAATAGGCTTATCAAGCACTTGTATTGCATTATAATTGTCACAATACAATGTATTTGATTCCATATGATGAAATCCAAGCTCACCCATTAGGTTGCAAATCCAAACTACCTTTGTTATAGCATTCATTACTCCTTTGTATTCCTCTTTAGTGCAATGACAAGATGACAACTTTTTTCTTAAACAGTCATACAATTGGACTACATACAAGATGAAATACATACCCATAAGTCAACTTCCTACTATCCACCTCACTAGCCTAATTAGGGTTTGTATATCCCACCAACTAAGTCAAATATTTGCTGAAATACTTAATGCAAAATTGATGTGTTTCTTTGACATATTGAAGAACCCTCATTTAAGCATTCATATGGGTCTCATTCAGATCCTAAATAAAATTGGAGTACATACTAACATGAAAGGTAATATTAGGTTGATTATTACTCAAATAAATAAGAACACCTACGAGTTTCTTGTATATAGTAACATCAAATTCATAGCATCACATTCCTTAGTCAATTTAACTCTAGATTGAAAGTAGTCGAGCAAGCTTTATGATCTTCCATTCTAAATTTCTTCCATATTTCTAGTGATTACTTAGGCTGAGAGATGAAGATACCATAATCAACTGCATAACATGGATGCTAAGAAATAAATGAAGCATGTCCAAGTTTGTTATCTCAAATGTAGCCTTCAATTTACCCTTTAAAGCATTAACTGAATCACCATGATTTCTAGTGATAATTAAGTAATCCACATATTAAAATCATTAAAATCTCATAATTCACAATCTACACATAATGATTGTGATTTTTCCCACAATGTTTGAAACCAAGACAAATAAATTATTTATTTGTCTTCTCATACCACACTCTGGATTCCTAATTCAAAGCATACACAAATTTATTCAATATGTAGGCAAGATTTCCATCCTACACAAAGCCAAGTGATTGTTCCATATATATCTCTTTAATAAGATCCCATGCAACACGACACTCTTCACATCGATTTGATGTTCCTCTCAACCAAAACTTGTACCAAGAGAAGGAACATATTTGACAAAATTAATTAGCTACAATAATGGAAGTATCCACGTAGTTGATACCTCCCCTATGAGAAAACCCTTTTCTACCAATCAAGCTTTTTTTCTTTCAACAAAACTCCCAATTGAGGTAAGCTCTGTCTTGTGGATTCATTTACATTTCAATATGTTCTTTCCTCATGGATGAGGAACCAATACCCAAGTATTATTATTTATCAAGTTTTTATATTCTTCAATCATAACAGTCTCCTATTTGGGTTTGTCATGTTCATTTACGTAGGTTTTAGGATCACATGTATTTGGTACACACGCCATGAGATTGACATTAACCTTTTGTTTCTAGCCATGAGTTTTCTTGGGATCATTTGCATCACTTGCATAAGTTCCAGTAGCCTCAATCCACCCTCAATGGTCTTTAATACCCACTTGGGACAATGAATATCCCTTATAGAGGGTGTCTATTTAACCCATTCCCCATGAATAGACCTAACCATACTATTAGTTGATTCTCCATTATAAATTTTGCTAGCAAATTATTCAACAATAGAATTCCAATCAGAAGTTAGCTCATCATATTCAATAGAAATATGACTAAAGGTTGGTTCATATATCCTAGTTAATCTAGATGTTAGACTAGTTAGTTCATAAATCGAGGTTGTGGATTAAGAATGATTCAATATTTGATCTGAATCATAACCTACAATACTAGAAGATGTTAGAAACATGAAATTTGAAGTCTTCTCATCAAATATAACATCCAATGGACATATTGATTAGTAGTCAGGTCATGCAATTAATAGGCATTGGACTCTTAGAGTAGCTGGCCATGATGCAACATTGACTTATGAGATCCAATTTATTTTGCTTGTCATATAGAATATGAGCCCACACTATGCCTCCAAAGGTTTTGAGAAGTCCAACTGATCATTTCTTTCCACTCTAATTCTCAAGAGGAGGCACATACAAAATTGCCTTGGTTTGAACCTTATTCATAGGATAATTTGAGAAATATTTGCACAACGTCTACCAAAAATTTGGTTGGAATTCCTTTTCCTTGAAGAAAACACCAATCCATCTAAATCAATGTCCTATTATTCTTTTTAGGAGTACCATTTTGTTAAAATTCAATATGCTAAGACAGAAAATAGCAGCATTACATTCCATTTCACAATAATAGCATATACAGGATCACTGAAGAAACAACAAGCACAGCATAAACACAAGAGACAAAGATTTATCCTGGGAAACCCTCATGGGGTAGAAAACCCAGCAAAGCTTCCTCAATATAGATGACCAGCAATATACAAAGATGAAACCCTGAGACATGATCTCCTCCTCCACAATAGCAGACCTCTCCTCCACAAGTGCGCTATCCTCAAGTGTGTGAGTGTGTCAAATGAGGAACACACCTCCTCTATTTATACACTACTCTGATATGTATTTTACACAAGTACATGTAGGCTCGTATTTAACCATTAGGTTAAATACCCCATTATAACTGACTGGGCCGACCCCCACATGGTGGGTCTAATAACCCTAGTTACCACACCCAACTCGGAGGAATAAACATCTCCGGATTTATAGTATAATCACATCGGAGGTATGGAACATCTCCGGAATAAATAATATACAAATATAATATTCTTTGAAGTTACAATATTTCAACACTCCCCCTTAACGAGAAGGATATTATAACAGTATCTGCACGAGCAAGGAGTCATCAACATCATACATGATACATCTATAAATCATTGGAAGCTTTCTCAACATCATCAGTAACTCAAGCAGTTACTGGAACATCTTCAATACTGGAACATCAACATCTTCAGTACTGAGTCTTTATCTTCTGCAGCAGTCGAACAACTACAACAACATCAACATCTGGATCCTCACGATCATCAGCATCGTCATCACACGATCATCAGCATCGTCATCTCACGATCATCAGCATCGTCATCACACGATCATCAGCATCGTCATCACACGATCATCAGCATCGTCATCTCACGATCATCAGCATCGTCATCACACGATCATCAGCATCGTCATCACACGATCATCAGTATCGTCATCACACGATCGTCAGCATCGTCATCTCACGATCATCAGCATCGTCATCACACGATCATCAGCATCGTCATCACACGATCATCAGTATCGTCATCACACGATCGTCAGCATCGTCATCAACACAGGTATCCATAACAATACAAGTATCCACATCATTAGTACAAGTATTCATGCCAATACAAGTATACATATCATCAATACAAGTATCCATATTGATACAAGTAATCATGTCATCAATACATGTATCCTATCGATACAAGTAACCACATCATCAATACAAGTATCCATACCGATACAAGTAACCACGTCATCAATACTAGTATCCTACCGATACAAGTAACCACATCATCAATACAAGTATCCTACCGATACAAGTAACCACATCATCAATACAAGTATCCTACCGATACAAGTAACCACATCATCAATACAAGTATCCTACCGATACAAGTAACCACATCATCAATACAAGTATCCTACCGATACAAGTAACCACATCAAAAATCACTTTCTCGGAGACCATACGTCTACGGATCAATTCAGGGACCGAAGTCCGGGGATGATACAATCCCCACTTCTCAGAGACCATACGTCTACGGATCAATTCAGGGACCTAAGTCCGGGGATGATACAATCCCCACTTCTCGGAGACCATACGTCTACGGATCAATTCAGGGACCTAAGTCCGGGGATGATACAATCCCCACTTCTTGGAGACCTCACGTTTACGGATCAATTCAGGGATCTAAGTCCGGGGATGATACAATCCCCACTTCTCGGAGACCTCACGTCTACGGATCAATTCAGGGACCTAAGTCCGGGGATGATGCAATCCCCACTTCTCGGAGACCTCACGTCTACGGATCAATTCAGGGACCTAAGTCCGGGGATGATACAATCCCCACTTCTCGGAGACCTCATGTCTACGGATCAATTCAGGGACCTCAGTCCGGGGACGATGCAATCCCCTGCCTGTTCATTCAGGACTTCATTATCGGAGACCCAGTCTACGGCTCTATTCTGGGACCTCAGTCCGGGGACGATGCAATCCCCTGCCTGTTCATTCAGGACTTCATTATCGGAGACCCAGTCTACAGCTCTATTCTGGGACCTCAGTCCGGGGATGATGCAATCCCCTGCCTGTTCATTCAGGACTTCATTATCGGAGACCTCTCGTCTACGGCTCTCTTTAGGACTGAAAGTCCAGGGATGATCCAATCCCCTCAACTGTCCACTAAGGACTTCATTCTCGGAGACCTCACGTCTACGGCTCTCTTTAGGACTGAAAGTCCAGGGATGATCCAATCCCCTCAACTGTCCACTAAGGACTTCATTCTCGGAGACCTCACGTCTACGGCTCTCTTTAGGACTGAAAGTCCAGGGATGATCCAATCCCCTCAACTGTCCACTAAGGACTTCATTCTTGGAGACCTCACGTCTACGGCTCTCTTTAGGACTGAAAGTCCAGGGATGATCCAATCCCCTCCACTGTCCACTAAGGACTTCATTCTCGGAGACCATACGTCTACGGATCTATTCAGGGACCGAAGTTCAGGGATGATACAATCCCTACCTGTCCACTAAGGACTTCATTTTCGGAGACCATACGTCTACGGCTCACTTTAGAACATGTGTTCAAGGATGATACAATCCCCACATGTATTCTCATCAATACATCTATCATCAAAAGCATGTATTCTTACTAATACATATAACATCAAAAGCATGTATAAGTAAAACTAAGTATTCTAAGTATACGAGTCCTAAATCTAAATATTTCTAAGTATCTAGGTGTAGAGAACAGGCTACCTCATCATCGACCTTGTTGTTCGATGAGACAATCTCATCATCAGTGACTATACTACTCCCCCTTTCGAGGAGGGTCCTTTTGAGCTACACCAAGCTTGTCTCGGAAGTATTCAAATTTCACTCGAGACAGAGGTTTGGTTAGTACATCAGCAACCTGTTACAAATTCAAACTTTATAGTTCCTTTCTGCATCATATCTTGTTAGATCCCTATGTTCTTTGACTTATCATGGAACACTAGAATCTATGTCATCCTGATACAACTCTATTTATCACATAGGATCACAGTTGGTTCTATCTCTAAGTCAAACAATCCTGAAGCCAAACTTCTTCACAACAAGTAGAGAAAGCAACCATATATTCCGCTTGTGCTGAGAGCCACACTAGACTGCTTCCAGCTAAACCACGAGATCATGGCTAATCCCAGACAATAACATCCTCTCGATGTGTTCTTCCTGTCTGATACACTTTCTTCCCAATCAGCATCTGAGTAGCCATCTGAAGTCATGATCTCCAAGATAGCATAGATCAATGTCTATCCTATCCTTTAGGTGCCTCATCACATGCTTTGCAACTATCGGGTGAACACATCTAGTTTCCACTAGATACTGACTCAAGGTGTTCACAACAAAGCATATATCTAACCTAGTATATGTTAGATACATCAATGACCCAATAATTTGACTGTACAGAGTTGTATCCACTAACTCTGATGAGTCATCTCCTAACAGCTTCAAGTTGGAATCCATAAGAGTGGCCATTCCAACATATCAAGTCTTCTCAAGATTTCTCAGCATACTTTCTCTGGTTGAGAGAGATTCCTTCTGAGACTTTCCATACTTTTAGACCTAGAAAGTAATGCATCAATCTGAGATCTTTCAATTTCATTTCTACAGTCATCTATCTATGCCATCTCTCATCAGATGGGTCTATTGAGATGAGCCTCAACATCATTCAAACTCTGTGGTGAGTTCCTTCTTGCATCCATGTCATATGTGTATAGAAGCCATATTCAACCTTGTAGCAAAGGTTGAGATCCACATCACCCATGGTGATCATTAAGCTTATCAATTTATTATCGATCCTAGGTACCTATACAGAACCTGATTCACACTTCTTCTTTAATTACACCATACTTGGAGCAAACATCTTGTCATGATTCTCTTCCGCTTTCTAAGAGAATCTTCTAGCCATGAGCCTTCTATATTTTGTTTGATTTGTAAATCTTCTTGTTTGAACATCCACCACTTGTACAGTGACCTTTCCTACAAATCAAAATTAAGTACATGATTAGTAATACTTCATAATCATCAAATCATATTGACATGATAACCTATTATGCATACAGATATCATTTACATAGTGATGCAACTATTTTGACCAATACTTTGGCACAACACTTTCCCATATCCTGTATGCATACAGTGGCTATCTAGATGCCTTCCATCTCTACCAGAACATACTATCGAGAGTGTGCACAACTCTCAGCATGTCAGCAAAGAGGTTTCATTCTAGACAAGCAACAATGGAATGTTTGTCCAACTTACCAATCATATGCATATTAGTAGTATACTGTTCAATGTTCTATGAATATTTACACTCAGCATGATATATTATAGGAATACAAATATGCATACAATCTATTACAGGCAATATCATTTACTATTTCAAATAACAACTCAAATACTTATCTTTTATGTTTGTGTGGTTGCCTCCCGCTTGATCTTCTGTATGTCTTTTGAACTTCTATTCATTCTGTACCACTGTGCATGCTCAAATGTGCACTAGTGTCATCATCATGATCTCATACACAAACATACATTCATTAGTATAATCTCAATGTTATCAAAACATTATAGTTCTAAATAATCTTGAAAATGTATAATCATGATTATAGATAATATTCAAGGTTTCAGGGAAGTCTTCCTTTACTTATGCATATTCTTGTTTGATCTAGTTAGTTAAATAATCAACCAAGATAAGAGACATGATATGCATAAACCCTTGATTACTAACTTTATGAATAAGCATAACCAATCATACCAAGTATACTTATATAAGGGATCCTAATCACAAGGTAAGATTCTAACATGACATAGGAAAACATACCTGGATTAGTATACCTGCTTAGTTATGTGCAACATACCTAAACAATCTCTTCATTGATTTAGAGATCCTGAGCTAGAACCTGCATGTCTCATAGGTTAAGCATAATATAACAAGTTCATACATACCTCGTAAGTAGAACAAAGATTATGGATGAGTCTTTGTATTCATGTGGTCATGGTCATGGAACTTGATTTGTCTTTTGTGATGTACCTGTATCTTGTTAGCAGACAACATCAACCTCACACAACACCATAATGCATTAGTACAATCATATAGCCCTAATCAATGAATGTCTTCGATCATTCACATGCATTCATACTGTTACTAGGGTGATAAGACAATTCTAACATTAATCAAGATTGTACTAATAAATAACATGAAGACAAAACACATTATGAACTTAATCAAGAATCAGATTTCAAGACATACCTGAACCTCCTTAAGTCATACCTGTCGAGACTTCTTGTAGTCTTCTTATGTAAGGCCTTAGCCTCAACTCCCCCTAAAACTTGATCTGGAGCTTGATTAGGGTTTTCTAGAGAAACCCTAAAAATTCAATCTTTGACTTTCACACTTCTGAATGGATGAAAGAATATGTCTTGCTAAGCTGATCAAACTAGCATACTTCAATTTTGGAATTTCCAAAATTTGACCCCTCAAAATTGCCTTTGAAACTTCTAGATCTTCTGGATAGGATCCCGAACTAGGGTTTGATGAAGCCCACCTTTCTGCCCAAACAAAAGGTTCGATCCAAGGCTCTAAACTTTTATTTTTCTGAGGAGCTTCCAGCCATGGTCACAGATTTCAAAAATTCCCATTTTTACAGAAGCCCTAATTTTCCACTTTTCTGATCAAAGTCCCGAACTAGGGTTTGATCAAGCCCGGCCTTCTGACCAACCAAAAAATCTGATATTGGTCTCTAAATTTCTATTTTGATGAGTAGCATTCAGCCGTGGTCTCCGTTTACAAAAATTCCAACTTTCTTTAAAGCCCTAAATTCCGGAAGCCATGAATGAAGGTACTCAAAAATAATTCTGTTTTGACAGAAATATGTACCTGATTGTTTCTGGTGTAACTCCAAACTTTTCAATCCACAGGGTCTGAAAAAGTTTTTTTTGAGATAGCCTGACCTGTTATATTTCCATCCTGATAGGTCTTCCCTCAATTGGATTCTCTGAGAGAGAGTTATGTCAAATGTCGCAATGTGACCTGTTTTGGGATAAAACAGAAGAGTGAACTTGTACGGCGTGCCACGTGTCACTGTTTGAACTTCGTCCTCTGAAAAACTTTCCTGAGGTAGCTCGGCCTGTTATATTTCCATCCTGACAGGTCTGACATCAATTGGACTCTCTGAGAGAGAGTTATGCCAAGTGTCGTAACATGACCTGTTTATGGGTTAATACAGGAGAGCGAACTTGTACGGAGTGCCACGTGTCACTGGTTCAACTTCGGCCTCTGAAAACGTTTTATGAGATATTACAGACTGTGTAATACCTGTCACTTTTTACGAAATTTCATTTGGAGCTTCCTAGCCCAATATATGACCTTTTTCCCAAGGTCACCTGATTTTGACTCAGATCTGGAAGAGGCAGAAACCCTATATTGTACAGATCATAAATCACAAAGTACAACGAATTAGAGGTTGTCCTTTGGACACAAGGTACCTGGAGATTTAATCTTCGTCCTGTAACAATTTCAGATCCGAAAACTTCGCCAAAACGGATTTATAGTGAAAGTTCCACGAAGACTGGTTTTTGCTATGTAAAACCCTAACCTTCAAATTATCGTAAGTAAAGCAAGTGTCGTAAGTGCCATACCTTGTCTTCCTTCAGGTTAGCTCTGATACCATGTTAAAATTCAATATGCTAAGACAGAAAATAGTAGCATTACATTCCATTTCACAATAATAGCATATACAGGATCACTGAAGAAACAACAAGCACAGCATAAACACAAGAGACAGAGATTTATCCTGGGAAACCCTCATGGGGTAGAAAACCCAGCAAAGCTTCCTCAATATAGATGACCAGCAATATACAAAGATGAAACCCTGAGACATGATCTCCTCCTCTACAATAGCAGACCTCTCCTCCACAAGTGCGCTATCCTCAAGTGTGTGAGTGTGTCAAATGAGGAACACACCTCCTCTATTTATACACTACTCTGATATGTATTTTACACAAGTACATGTAGGCTCGTATTTAACCATTAGGTTAAATACCCCATTATAACTGACTGGGCCGACCCCCACATGGTGGGTCTAATAACCCTAGTTACCACACCCAACTCGGAGGAATAAACATCTCCGGATTTATAGTATAATCACATCGGAGGTATGGAACATCTCCGGAATAAATAATATACAAATATAATATTCTTTGAAGTTACAATATTTCAACACATTTTGAAGGAGTGTAAGATACTATTCTCTTACATGAGATATCATTCTAACACTAATATCCTTCAACATTATGAATCACATATTCTCCTCCATTATCAAACTTCAAACATTTCACAGGTCAACCACACTGATTTTTAGCAAATGGCCTAAACTCCTTGAAGTTATCAAAAACCAAATCCTTTATTTTCAAAAAGCATAAGTTCCAACCATGGCTTTTCTCTCCAATAATAGATAATGATAGAATACGACAATACAAAAATAGAGATGTGCACATAAAAATGATTGACATTATCAAGAAAAATGTGAGGTACTTATACATGTGCTTGATACTATAAAATAAGAGTTAGGTCTAATCCCTTCCAAAATTTGTCACATGCTTATCACCTCGCTATCTCTCAAGCTATTCCTAAACTATGTAAGAATCTCCCTTGGAATAGAATCACTCCTAACAACTAACAACTAACACTAACATATATAATACTAATATACTATATGTAATAATATATTTGGAATTCTAACATTCCCCCCTTATTACATATAGTTCAACTTAGGAGAGAATTCACTATTGTATGTGAACTTGGAGATATCAATGTTCATCATGCCTATGGACATACTCATTGTGGGAAAGGACCCACCACACATCCTCAATATTTTGATCAAGGAGGGGGGTATACATGTTATTTGAGATCATACAATAACTGTGGATAGGGACACACATGTTATTCAAGACCATAAAACAATTGTGGATAGGGACACACATGCTATCCAATATTTGAAGCTTATGACTAGGGACACACACAATTTTTCACCATATGATTATTCAAAATATGACTTATTGATATTTACGACAATGTATGAATAAGTATAAATTCACTTTTCACAACAAGTGGGTCATGGGCTTCCACTCACTTTAAAATTTTTCTCCTTTGGTTGGATTGAGCCTCACTGAATAGTTAAACAAATATAGTAATGGGACTAGGTTGTCACTATGTATTCAGTGTATGCTGTACACCTCAATAAACAAATTGTCTCTAGTTCTTGAACTTGATCATTATCACTAGATCATAAACAACACTGTAATGAAAACCATTTTTGGCTTCAACCTTTTTTTTCTATATTATTTTTCCCTGTGGTTAACAACAACATTGGAGTTAGTGAAGAACTTGATATTGGTAAGTAGCCTCCTTCATTTCCTCTAGCCTCTTGTGATCTCAACTTATAAGGTCAATCACATGTCATGCATTTGTGATCAAATTCTACCCCTTCAAAATGGACTTACATAAGGTCAATCACATGTCATGCATTTGTGATCAAATTCTACCCCTTCAAAATGGACTTACATATTTGAATGGATGCTAGGTTCTCTCCTTTGTCTATACTTGATCCAAGAGGATCTCCAAGATTGATCCAAATGCAAGTATTCAAAATGAGAACAAAGCTTACCAGATGGGTAGAGCTTGTTGAGAGATTTCCCTTGACGTTCATTTCATGAGAAACGACCTTCGGACGTGAAAGTTATTGAGTTATGAAATTACGACAAAACATGTAAAAATGGCCAAAAAATGAGCCACGTAGAACACCCACAGGGTGCCACGTGGCATGTACAATCAATAGACAGGTGACGTGGCATACCTACAGTAGGCCATGTGGAGGCTCCGATGACTAGGAAGATGAGCTGGACCAATGACAGGTTGACAAGTGGCAGATAAGGCATTTATGTGGACCAACTAGGGCCTACCATTTGACATCCCTATTGGCACTTCGTTGGTCGGTTTACCAAAAAACATGGATTTGGGGAGGATAGTACCGTCGACCTCTTACTCCGCCAAAGCCTCCAAAATATCCTCCTAGCTAGGATCTTCACCGATGTTCCTTAACCACTATAGGTCACAACTTCTATTTGAAGTTGTATGGTGATTTAGTTGGAAAAAGGGGTGGGCTGAGGGTTAAGCCCTCGACCCATGTGTAATGTATATCCAACACTAAGGCCGATTCAAACCGACGGAACAACCAAGATCCAAACCATATTCCAACACATATGCCAACACATTAAACCAACGGTCCAATAAAAAAGACAACACAACAAACCAATGCAACAAGCCAACACGCCAGCACTATATTGTTACCACATAAAAGGGGTAGAAGCGAGGCTCACGGGTTTGACCCCGGGACCTCTGCTTCCCTACGCCAACGCTTTACCACTGGGATACGACCCAATCCTTTGTTAAGGATTGGCGTATTTTGTTTAAAAATTTGTTTCGGATTTGGATCCCAAAAAGGGGAACATGGCCACAATTTCGGGGCCAAAAACACTATTTTAACCACGATTTATGAGCCAAAAACACTATTTTAACCATGATTTCTTAGCCACGAAGGAATAGTTTTCGACCATGATGTGCACAGTTCTCGAGGAGGGATTTAAAGAACAGAAAGGTACAATCCATACAGTCCTACAGGTGTAGCAAGGATCTTTCTCGAAGTGCATGCGAAAGGAGGTCTCAGGCAAAGGGGGTCGACTTTATACTCATTTTTCTCAAAATTTCGATAGGAGCACAGTGGTACAATCTGTTTCTGTGTTTGACTGACAGAACTCATATTTTTTTCCAGAAATCATGTATGTAAGCTTTTGAAGACTTAATAAGATCGACCTTCTCATTGGAAGTGGCCCAAAGACGTAGCCTAGGAAGGGTGAACTCCATTATCATATGCTGTCTGCAATTTTATGGTTTGCATATTTGTTTATTTGCTTATGTGGTTTGATTAAGCGTTTAAAAATTGTCTTTAAAGAAGTCTTTTTATGAGGTTAAGCATTCAAATTTCACATGCAAATTAAATGGTTAAAAAGATCCTAAAATTTTCAGATCAAGTTTGGTTACATAGTAACTTAACCATTGTATTGTGAGTTGTGAATGTTAACAAGATCAAGACTTTAGCGTGGTGAAGGAGAGCTTGAAGAATTTGATCCAGAAATCGGTTCAAGAAGAGGGAGAATGGATTCATCAAAAGGAGAAGATGGGACTTCTTTAATCCCATTTGAAGGAGAATTTCTTAAGGCTTTTATGAGGATGCAAACAATTGTGGAAGAGCTTTATCAAAATCGAAAGAAGGGTGAATAAGGTGTCTCATCTCATGCTAAAGGTAAAGAGGAAGGACGTGGTGATGAAACTCTTAAAACTCCACCATCTTCGCCATATTTTCTTGATGGTTCTTTACATTCCTCACCTAAAAAGCAAAAAGTTGATTTTAATATGTCTTAATTAAAGTTTGATATTAAGTTTGTATTACCTATTTATAATGGAGAACTTAATGCTGAGAAATTGGATAATTGGATCCGTCAAATAGAAGTTTATTATAGGATTCAAAAGTTCACTAAAGATAGCATAAACATTCAGTTGGCTTCTCTTCAACTTGGAGGGACCGCTCTCATATGGTGGGAGAGAAGAACTCAAAAATATCTTGCCTCAAAAGGCAACATCATTTCCTCTTGGCATGAGTTCACTTCAGCATTAAAGAAGCAGTTCTATCCATTGAGCTACATGCAGCAAGCCATGATGGATTGGAAGAATCTGAGACAAGGTAAGGGACAAAGTGTGCAGGAGTACACACAGGAGTTCAAGAAAATGGCTTTGATACTTAGTAAACCTATTTACACTTAAGAAATTATTCTCAAGTTTATAGGAGGATTACATAGTTATTTGCATCATATGATAATTAAGTTTAATCCGACTAACCTTGATGAGGTATGCGTTCAAGCGACTCATATGGAGTCCAAGGGGAAGAATACAAATGAATTTTTTTCTAAGAAACCTTTCAAACCCGATGGAAACAAATTCAAAGGTAAAGGGAAAGGTAAGCATACAACTATAGTAAAGAAGGGAGGAGATAAACCTACATGCTCACATTGCCAGAAAATGGTCATGATGCATCCAAATGTTGGAGACTTCACTCGGAACTCAAGCCTGAGAAGTTTGGGAATAAGGAGGACAAGAAGACTATTGCTACAACCATCCAACATGATTTGGTATCTGACTCAAGGGATGAAACTAAGATTTCTACTATGGGCATTCAAGGTAAAATCCTTGTACTATTTCATAGCATGAACCTATTGTTGATGAAAGAAAGAGAAGTGAATTATTTCATATCAGAGTAATCTCTAAGCATACAAAAATAGATACTCTTTTTGATAATGGATCACAAGCCAATCTCATTTCAGAAGAGATAGTTAAAAAACTTCATTTGGAAACTAAGCTACACCCTAAGCCATATCCACTTGGATGGGTATGTGATAATGCACAATTGGAAGTCACAAAACAATGTAGACTTAGGTTTTCTATTTCTTCGGGATTTGTTGATGAAGTTGATTTGGATGTGGTTCCATTGGATATCCGTGGTATTGTGTTGGGTAGTCCTTATCTTTATGATAGGAAGGCTATCTTTTACATGGAAGATAACATATATCAGCTCACTAAAGATGGTGTTGAATATGTTGTTTGTGCACATCGCATGAAAACTAATCTTTCTTTGGTTTCTGCAAGTCAAATGAAGAGGCTAGTAAATTCTAGTAAGAATTTTTCTCTTATGATAGTTAAAGCAAAGGATGTTGGTCAAAATGAATATTTTAAGGGATGTGATCCAAGACTTAAAAGTGATTTGGCTAAAGCTGTATCTGTTTATGATTTTTTGTTTCAAGAACCTAAAGGTTTACCTCCTAAAAGAGAAATCCAACATGAGATTCTCTTACAATAGGATGCACCACTTCTTAATATTGGCATGTACAGGTCTTCAATAATTGAAAATGCAGAGATAAAGAAGCAGGTTCAGGAATTGCTTGAAAGAGGGGACATTCAACCAAGTTCCTCTCCATGCGGTTCAACGATTGTTTTGGTGACAAAGAAGGATGGCACATGGCGTATGTGCGTTGATTACAAGGCACTAAGTAGAATCACAATCAAGAACATGTATCCTCTTCCCCGAATTGATGATCTTTTGGATCAGCTAAAGAATGAAACTTATTTCACTAAGTTAGACTTGCGAAGTGGCTATCATCAAATTTGAATCCATGACAATGATATATGGAAGACTGCTTTCAAAACTAAACAAGGATTGTATGCATTGCTACAAAGTGTAAAGAAGTGGAAACATTACCTAAAGAAACCTGAAACCTTCTCTAAATCAATAATTAACTATCCTACCTACGATAAATAATTGTATGCATTACTAGAAAGTGTAAAGAAGTGGAAACATTACTTGATGGGTGAGGAAACAATTATACATACTGATAATCAACCACTACAATATATTCAATCACAAACTAAGCTACAACAATCAAGACATTTCAGTTGGATGGGTTTTCGACAACAATTTCATTTGGTCATTAAATACAAGAAAGGAATTCAGAACAAAGTTGCAGATATGTTATCAAGACCTCCAACAAATGATTCTATTGTTATTCAACAAAGTCCTTTGGTACATTCAAGTTATGTTGAACAATATGCTAGGGATGAAGACTTTAAAGAAGTATATGAATCACTAATGCATGGCTCTCAAAATCAAGAATTGAAATATCATGTTCATGATAAGTTGTTGTATCATCTTGGAAAAATATGTATACCACAAAGTGAAAGAGTGTATGTGATAAGATAAGCTCATACTTCTCTCATATCAGGACATTTTGGAGTAGGGAAAACTATAGCACAATTGCAAAAGTTTTGTTACTGGCCTCAGATGAATGATACTGTGTCCAAATATGTAACATGATGTGTCATGTGTGCAACAAGTAAGCCAAGTAATAGAAAGTTAGGCTTGTACACTCCACTTCCTATTCCTTCTCGTCCATGGGAAAGTGTGTCAATGGAATTTGTAGGAGGTTTACCTATGTCTAGAAAGGGACATGATTACTTATATGTTGTTGTGGATAGGTTCAGTAAAATGTGCATTCTAATTCCTTGTAAAAAGCAGATCACAGCTGAGTTGACTGCTCATTTGTTCTTCCAACATGTATGGGTCCATTTTGGATTACCTACTTCTATTATATCTGACCGAGATTCCCGCTTCCTTGGGAAATTTTGGTCGTCTTTATTGGAACTTATGGATACAAATTTGAAGAAGAGCATAGCATTCCATCCACAAACCGATGGAAAAACTGAAGTGGTCAACCAGACTGTGGTACATCTTCTCCGAGGATATTGTTCTAAGCATCCTAAGCTTTGGGATGAGCAGTTGCATTATGTTCAGCATGCCTACAATAGAGCCATACACTCTTCAACACAAAGGTATCCCTTCGAGACATGTTTTGGATATTTTCCAAAGTATCCCTTAGACTTTGTTGATGGGAAATATTTAGTGGGATATGGTCAAGTTGATGCGGATAAAGCTTTGAATTTTATTAAGCATATCCAGTTGATTCATCAAATAGTGCAAGAGTAGTTGGAATCAAGTCAGGCCAAGTATAAAGAAAGACATGACAAGCATCGGGTGGATTATCATTTTCAAGTTGGTGATCAAGTATGGATTCATATCAACAAAGACAGACTCCAAGGTGAAGGTAGAAATTTGAAACCAATCAGGTATGGGCCTTTCACAATTTTGGATCAAGTTGGTAATAATGATTTTCGGTTAGATTTGCCTCCTTATATGAAAATGTATTTTTTTATTAATGTGGAAAACTTAAAATTGTATGAGCCTCCTATGATTGTGGACCAAGATGTACAGGTTCAAGTACCTTCTATTGATGAGTTATCTCTTGAATACCTCAATGAACTTCATGAAGATGTTATACTTGATAAGAAGGTCATATCTTCACGAAGAGGTGATGTAGAATATCTTCGTGTGGGGCTTAAAGGAATGCATCCAAGCAAGAAACGATGGCTAGATATTGGAAGAGTGAGGGAGATGTACCCTCACCTATTTTTGGAATGAATCTATGCTTTTGGTGGCCCAAAAGCTTCCCAGGGGTAAGGTTTGATCCAGGAGGATATCTAAGATTGATCAAAATGAAAGTCATCAAAATGAGAACAAAATCTTACAGATGCATAGAGCTCGTCGAGAGATTTCCGGTGACGTTCGTTTTGCGAGAAAGGACCTCTGGACGTGAAAGTTATTGAGTTATGACATTACAACAAAACAAGTAGAAATGACAAAAAAATGGGCCATGTGGCACACCCATAGGGTTTGATGTGGCGTGTAAAGTCATCAAACATGTGACATGGAAACCCTACAACAGGCCACATGGAGGCTCCGATGACTAGGAAGATGAGTTGGACCAATGGCAGGTTGAAAAGTGGCAGAGAAGGCATTTATGTGGACCAACTAGGGCCTACCATGTGGAAACCCTGTCGGCACTTCATTGGCATGTTTACCAAAAAATATGGAGTTGGGGAGGATTGAACTCCCGACCTCCTACTCTGCCAAAGTCTCCACAATATCCACCTAGAGAGGATCTCCGTTGATGTTTCTTAACCACTATAGGTCACAAATTCTATTTGAAGTTGTATGGTGATTTAGTTGGAAAAAAGGGTGGGCCGAGGGCTAAGCCCTCAACCCATGTGTAATGTATAGCCAACACCGATGCCCATTCAAATTGATGGAACGACCAAGAGCCAAACCATATGCCAACACATATTCCAACACATTAAACCAATGGTCCAATAAACAAGCCACAACACAACAAACAAATGCAACAAGCCAACACGCCAACACTATATTGTTACCACATAAAAGGGGTAGAAGCGAGGCCTGTAGGTTTGACCCCAAGACCTCCACTTCCCCCAACTTACGCTTTAACACTGGGATATGACCCAATCCTTTGTTAAGGATTGGCATATTTTGTTTAAAAATTTGTTGCAAATTTGGATCCTAAAAAGGGGCACATGGTCACGATTTCAGGGCCAAAAACACTATCTAAACCATGATTTCTGAGCCACAAAGGAAGATTTTTCGACCATGATGTGTGCAGTTCCCGAGGAGGGATTTCAATTAAAGAAAGGTACAATCCGTACAGGTGCAACATGTATTTTTCTCGAAGTGTGTGCCAGAGGAGGTCTTAGGAAAAGGGGGTCGACTTTATACTCATTTTTATCATAATTTCGAGAGGAACGCAGCGATACAATCTGTTTCTGTGTTTGACTAAAATAATTTAGAAGTTTTTCCAGAACTCATGTATGTAAGCTTTTGAAGACTTAATAATATCGAACTTCTCATTGGAAGTGGCCCGAAGACATAGCCCAGGAAGGGTGAACTCCGTTATCATCTATTGTCTGCAATTTTATGGTTTGCTTACTTGTTTATTTGTTTATGTGGTTTGATTAAGCATTTAAAAATTGTCTTTAAAGAAGTATTGTTATGAGGTTAATCATTCAAATTTCACATGCAAATTAAATGGTTAAAAAGATCCTGAATTTTTCAGATCAATACTACACTTTCCAATAGTCAACAAGTACACCATCTCAACCTATACAAATTATTTTGCATGGGAATATTACACATCACTCCAAATATTAGTTCTCTCTCTTAATCTCTTCAAAATAGACTCAACCACAATTACTACAACCCCATGCTTCTTTGTTGTATATGATGAAACTTGAATAATTCCTTTTACATGCATAGATGACGATGAGTGCTGATTTCAAATGATAAGTATACATTTACCTGAGACAATATAGCAATTGCTTTTCTTCTCCCTTAAAAATTCATTGTTTGTTGGGGTTGACTTCAATGATAGATTCAATGCTATCTATGTACATATTATGATACACCCTCTATATTTGGCCCTTCTTCTTCGTTCTTATCTCAACTCTAGATGTTTTGAACCTCTAGTTCTCTTTAAAAATAGTGGTCCTATCACCCTTGAGATTGCAACATTTGATGGGAATTCTCTTTAGAGACTCAAAGAGTAGTTGCTTTCTCCATTGACGACTTCATTATGACAATGGCGACTACCCTTTCTTTACCTTGTTTGATGCATTGCTTGCAACTTATTTATGTGGCTTGCAACTTTGCATAACACTCTAACTAATAGTCTTGAAATATTAAAGAACACAATATAATAATCAAAATTCAAGCTTTGAAAAGACGGTTCTAAATGCACATTTTCAATAAATGAAAAATCTAGACTAGTATACTCTTTATAATCTATTCCCATGTATCCTACATCTAAATTGGATTTAACAAATTAGAATTTGGATGATCAAAAACCTCTCTCATGAGATATTTAGTCCTCTACCCACTTTGATACCATAATAAATAGATTTCAACAATAAAATGAAAGAGATGTGCATAAATGTTAGGGGAGGAAGCAAATATCTAGATCTCCAGTATTCCTGTTGTATAGTTATCGATTAGGTCCACGTGCGATTTGTATGCACTAGGAACACGGGGGGTTTATGAGGGGTGCAAGGGAAGAGCCACTGATGCGGAATTTTTTAGGCCATTCTAGTGTATTTCAGTTCCTTCTAGAACCCTCATATGCATTGTATAAAAGCGGAGTGACCCCAAGCATTGTAATATAAGAGCGATAGAAGAAAACATTGTAAGTTTTTTTTTCCAATTAATAATAAAAGATCAAATCTTACATTGCCCCGTGCTTTTACCTGCATACAATAAGTTTTCCAAGTAAATACCGTTGTCTAATGTTATTTGTTTGCTTCTTCTTTTTATATTTTTCTAACAACATAAAACTAGAATATATTATTAAGGAAAAAGTGAGATACTTATATGTGATTGATACTATAAAATAGGAGTCAATTCTAATCCCTTCCACAAATCTCTTTCATATTTGTTTATTCAGTCCACCTATCTCTCAGGTTATTCCTAAACTAAGTAATGATCATAATAGAATCACTCCTAACAACTTGTAACAACTAATGCTAATATATAGTATATTGATATACTATATATAATAATATATCTAGAATTCCTAACATCCAAGACTTCTCTTTCTCAAACTTTACTTTGTGATGCTTATTAAGAACACAATACTCACATACTTCTTCAAGAGGAATCACTCTAGGTAGACCATGCACCATATTCAACTAAACTAAATTTATTTCTTCTATCATCAATTCTAGTTATAAGTGCAAATGAACTTGTTTCTTTCTTTGCACTCTTAAAATCACAAAAGTAATACACCATGTACTTAGGGCCAAGGATACCATCAGCAAAAACCTCAAAATTATTGTTAATATCCTTAAGAAGAAACTTGTTTGACCAAACTACAACTTTCTTTCCATTGTGGGTGAGTTGGGTACATAGAATAGATTTTCATTTAGATGTGGTACATGGTAAATATAAATGATAACACCATTCTCATATTCAAACCTATCACTTATAGTAATAGTAAGTGGATAGTCATCTACAACAAATATCTTATGCTATTTGGCCTCTACCACTTCTAGTAATAGTAAGTGCATAGTCATTTACAAAAAATATATTCTCCTATTTGTCCTCATCTAATGAAGAAAAAAGAGAAGCACCCTTAGCGATGTGATTTGAACATCCAAAGTTTACAATCAATTCTTTTTAAGAAGTATGAACATGCAATGCTTGAGAAGAAATAACATAAAAGGTATGAAAACTGTCACCTTTATTTTGTTGAGAGTATTGTTGCTGCTTTTCATCAAGCCTCCTATTCTTCTCCTCAAGGTCTATGGTCTTCTTCCAACAAGTCTTCTCAAATTCCCTAAGTTTCCACAATAATGACAAGTCCTTTGTTCTTAAATTTTCTAATCAATTGATGAATGCCACCTCCATGCTTTCTTTCATCAATTTGATATTCATGATCCTTATCATAGTCTACAACATGGATTCTATCTTGATTTCCATCTTGACCTCTTTCTTTGTAGTTATGTCAATGTATTCCTTGAGTGAAATTAGTTTTTTCTTACTACAAAGAAGAAAATGGATCAATGGTCTAATGCTTATTGTCTTCTTTCCTTGAATCACAATCAGATGAAATGTGGAACATAATACATCGTAAGTTGGTTTTATATTTGTTAAGATTAATTGGACTAGTTTCCTTGCTTCTTGAATAAGTCTTTTCTACATTTACCTAGCATCAATTGTGGATCCTTAACAGTAGTTATAAACTTCTCAATCCCATTGGAAGACATGGGATCCAAAGAGATCAAGTATTTCTCAACTTGCATAACCTAAATTTCATCCACCTTGTCAAATAACTTCTTTATCTTCTTCCAAACTTAACTGGGGTAATCGATTCCATCAATACATAACCAAATATCTCTTTATATGTATGTTGTCATAACTTCTACAATTTCATCCTTCTTTCGATTAACCATGCACTTCTCATTATCATATTTAGGGTCAAACAAAACAATTTTTGTAAATTGCAACAATGCTTTTGTCTTCAACAAAGTCTTCACGTCTTGTCCCCACATGCCATAATTATTCCCATTGAGCACCACAGGCTGTGGTTTTGAACCCATATTAATTCAACAAACCTTGATCCAAATTCACAAGTCCAAATAAGTCTATTTCTCTTGAAATCCAACTTTTTAGAAGTACATATATCATCCACAATATTCTGGTGATATGGCCGCACCTCCAAAATGCCTTGGAACAATAGACCCAAGCTAGGATCTTTAAAACAAGGGATTTGATACCATGTTAGAAAACACAATTGTATCATAGAAATAGAAAATAAATTCCAAACTTTCCATAAGTAAAAAATAGAGTACAACTCATAGTGATAGTGTTTAGAAACACCATTACGACATTAGCATAGTATCACAAATTGATCCACCATTATTCACCATTTCATTTGTGCAAATTTCAATATAGATCGGTCCATTTGATAATTTATTTATACACTTAAGTGTGTAATTGATAAACTCAAAACATGGTTGACTCAATCAACTCTAGTAACCCAAGTCTACCCCAAAATAGTTATAGAACCCCATATTTAATGGCCTTTTCAACACATAGTTAGTTATGGTTGACCTAAGTAGGAATAATCCATGAATATTATCATACTAGTTGTAACTCAAAAGCCAACTAGTTAAACTCTTAATTGATTATTATGCGAAAATGTATCTAAAACTCACCTATTGACACTTTAACACATATATTCTAACACGTGATCCACTACCTTAATCCAAGTTTCATGTTGTACAACTAAATTTAGGACATGAATGAGGGAAATTTTGAGTCTAAATGAGCGATTAACAAGACAAATTAAGATATGGGGAAACCATAAGTATGTTGATGCATATGTAATGCCCCATCTCCGGGTATGATAAATTACTTGTAAATGTTAATTAATAAAGAAAGCATGGCATAACACAAGAACTAGCAAAAACAGATTAAGCTATATTCAACACATTATATTCATCCAATGATATATATAGTACATGGATGTAACCACCTATAGATACAGATCTCATTGACAACTTATAAGTGCAAATCAATTGTTGGTGGAATTAATGGTGCAATTCAATGATTAATTTAATGGTTCAAAAGACTGTTGTCTTTGACATGAATCTTTAACTATGCTCAATGCAGTTTAAGAGGAACAAACAAATATTAGCCCTCTTCTTACATGAGATTACATGATTGGAATGATAATTTTTATTTAATGTGTTTTGTTATACAACAAATTGCATTTGTAGTTTTAGGTGTCAAAACTAGACACAAATAGCCATTCAAATCCTTTTAATTTCGTGATAGGTCTAGGACACCACTAGCATTGGAAAAAATATGTTGTTATTGATTTTACAAGGTTATAATGATAATTCCCTTCAAAAAATAAAATAGACAATTTGGAAGAAGCCCTCAACAATTTTCATATATGCATGGTGAGTGTAATCCCTATTCTAAAGTAACACATCTTACGAAGTACGAACCTTTTGACTTTCAAAACCTTTCACAAAACTTTTGAGTAAAATCTATGACAATCTGATGGTATAACTTTAAACACATTATACAACTTGACAAGAACTTTAACCTCAAAACAATAACTCTAGTCATAAAAAATCATTTTTTGCATAAAAACACCAAAAATAACCTCCGAATCGAAAAGTGTTACTACAAGTAGCAACCTTTTTTTGGGGGGCTAAAATTACAACTTTTTTGAAATCCCATTAGTGCCATTGCAATCAAAACCATAAATTTACCCTCGAGTCGAAATGTGGTGCTACTGGTAGCAACCTTTTTTTTAGGGCTAAAATTATTTTTTTTGGAAAGCCCGATTGGTGCTAATGCAATCAAAATTGTAAATCAACCCCGATTGGGCTGAAATTACATATTATTTGAAACCCTAACTTTAACAACTAACATTGTTGCAATCAAAAGTGGTCCTACCATGATACCTCCATTTTTTTCGATGTTGAAATTACATTTTTTTTAAAACTAGGAACACCTATTTCATTAAATCTAGAAAAATTCTATTACAAGGACTTCTATGACATTGAATTTTTTTGTAAATATTTTATTTATTTCATTTAATTTGTAAAAATTATGCATTAAAGAAATATTCCATTAAAATTGGAAAAACTAATCCTAGAAAGAATGTTTTTATTGATCACAAATTTTATTTACTCCAAGTGTTTTTAATATACAATCATAAAAAATGAAATGTTGTATCATTTATAACTAGTTCGGTATGCCATAAATTAGGAGGAGTATATGAAAATCTGTAATTTGTTGAATCGTGAGAAAAAATATTCATGAAGATATAAAATGTAGGATTAATGAAGTTAAGTTGCACACATAATTGCATGTTTTATTACAAGAAGATCTCTATCTATATTTGAAGTGAACAAAGTATCATATTACATATTTTCATTGTTAAATAACATATTTAAGGAAATCACAATATTAAATTAAAATAAAATAAATTATAAGAAATGTATTGATGTCACCAAATAATAACTATAAATTCGTCAAAATTGGGATAGTTGTTAGGTACAACATTATACATACACAATGAAAGTGTGAAGAAATCGAATTAAGAAATCATGGCCGAGAATTACTTTCACCAAAAGGCAAAGAAAATGATAAGATTTTTAAATGTCGAAGAAATAGATGTTGAAACATATTTTTCAAATCTTTTAGTTGAACTTTATATATGACCCCATGTTCTTTTGAATTTATTTATGGCACATATCGAATGAGTCTAAATAGTCCACTTAGTACTCATGATCAATTAATTATATGGTTTTACATTGTATTATATTCCAAAAATTACATACTACATTTATACATTCATTTAATGCATATAAGAAGATAAAAGATAGAACATATCTCGTGCTTTGTTGGCCTGTAAGAGATTATTTCAGTTAATCATAATTGAGTTAGTAATACAAACTTACAAAAAAATGAATTGAGAAATCAAATTTCTTATAGTTCAATGTCACTCACTTATGACCAATCACGTACTACCCTTAATACCACTTAGCACTCATTAGAAATAAAAATTACATACTGCATTGATAAACTCCTCTTATTAATGAATATACGCAAATAAAAGTCAATAATTTATTTCATGCCTTGTTGGCTTATATGAGATTATTGCAATTATAAACTATTAACTTAAGAATACACATTTACAAAACTTTGTGCGTGCCTTGTTGGCTTTTATGAGATGATTTTAATTACAAATATTTGATTTAAGAATGCAAATTAAAAAAATATTTTGAATGGGGAAATCAAGTGGTGTAATGCAAAAAAATGTCAAACTTAAGGCAATCATAAATAATATTTTTTTTTGACACAAGCGGTTAGTTTTTGTATTAAAGGGGTGGCAGAGCCACAAGCAAAATTACAACTTCAAAGTCTGTAAACTAACTATCCTGGAAACTGTTTAAAGCAATAGATGCCTGTGATTATACATATTCAGGACTTTTAGGAAAGCATATGCTTGTGTATTAACAAAAACAGGTCTTTCTAGGAATAGACATACAAAAAACAGCAGGGTTGGAAGACAGACTGGTGGCGTCGGTGTTAATCCCTTGAGGAGCGATTGCCTTCTTCTGAGACCTTGCCTGCGTCTTCACGCAGCTTCACCAGAACTCCTTCCATCTTGTCGAGCCTTTTGTTCATGCTTTCGATGGCAGCGGTTACCCTCGTCTCCAGCATTTCAAGAGCTTCTGCAAACTCTGCTCTCGAACTTCCAATTTCGTCCTCCATTCTATCCAACCGATGTCCTCCCTGCACATCTATTTGTCGCATGAACTCCCCCTGTCTTCGTACACACCGGCGAAGGGTCCTAATGTCTGCTTCTAGTTCAAGGAGCGGGTCAGGGGATGACGCAGCCGAGTCCTCTGAGTGAGCCATTTTGTCCAGCGGGTTCCAATCGCTTTTCTGAGGAACCAGATTGCAGGAAGCGTAGAGCTCCCAATAGCTGTGCCAACCTGAGTCTACCTCCTTCAGCTTGGAAATGCCTCTCGAATTCAGGGATGGGCTGAGGGGCACTTTGTGGGAGGTGCTGGAGTCATTTCTCTGTCCATAATGCGGATAGAGAGCCTTCAGGATGAGACGTGGCCCTTTTAACCACATGTTCATGCTCTTGCTTATGGTTCTCATACAGTTCCATAAATGCCTTCGTTCATTACAGAGAGAGGGAGCCGCATGGTAATCAGTACCCCGAATGTCCATGTCACAGATCGCGGGCCCTGTGAGCCCAAAGCCTTTGGAAGTTATGGCACTTAAATCTCTGTGCTGATGTGAAATTGACTTCGCACGCTTGACAGGAGGAGGATGTGAGATTTTGGAAGTTATGGCACTTAAATCTCTGTGCTGATGTGAAATTGACTTCGCACGCTTGACGGGAGGAGGATGCGAGATTTCCTTAGCATGGGAGATCTTTCTGCGTAACTGCTCCAGTACGTCATCCGCAGGGACGAAGACGCCATCATTCTGAGGTGAGGTGAGCGCCCGTTCAGATGCGAGGAAGGAGGGGTGGCGCGGTTAGAAATGGCTATCACACTTGGAATTGCCACGTTGCGAGTGGAGAGAGTTCCCATCCGTCGCCTGGAAATCGTTCCACTTGTCATGAGGTTCCTGCCAACGAGTAGCTCCCAAATAAACGTCGAACCCATAATGTTACGGGATTGGATCCAGGACATGGTCGTTGTTGATTTTAAGAATCCCTTTTCCAAGGGGAATTGCTTCGTTTGCGGCATTGTCGGCCTGAGCATTGTTTTGGACCACACATCACTGAACATTTTCTCATAAAATTGTATCACACTACATTATTTGAATTTTGTTTCCAAGTGACAATGAGAGCTGTCCCATATGAATTCAAAGTCACTTGTATCAGTATTTGATTTTTCAACTACTTGTGGAATGTTTTTACATTGTATTTTATTCCAAAAAATACATCACATTTATACATTCATTTAATGCATACAAGAAGATAAAAGATAGAGCGTATCTCATGCTTTGTTGGCTATTATGAGATTATTTCAATTAATCGTAATTGAGTTAATAATACAAACTTACAAAAAAATGAAATGAGAAATCAAATTTCTTATAGTTCAATGTCACTCACTTATGACCAATCTCGTACTACCCTTAATACCACTTAGCACTCATTAGCAATTAATTTTGTGTTTTAAAACAATTGCAACTTCAATTATATGGGGTTTTATTTCAAAAATTACATATTGCATTGATAAACTCCTCATATTAATGAATATAGGCTAATAACAGTCAATAATTTATTTCATGTCCAGTTGGCTTATATGAGATTATTGCAATTATAAACTATTAACTTAAGAATACACATTTACAATAAGTTATAGATTGGGAAATCAAATGCCTATACCTTTCAAAATCATTCATCTATGACTCATCATGCTTCAATCTAAATTCTAGTACACTTAGCACTCATTATCATTGAAGTAATATTTTTTGTAAGAAATGTGCTTTTATATAGACGGAGGTTTAATTCAAAATTTGTGTGTCACTTGTATTAATCGATATAGATCAATAAAACTAAAGAGAACTTCATTCCTTGTTGGCTTTTGTGAGATGATTTAAATTACAAATAATTGATTTAAGAGTATGTAATTTAAAAAATATTTTGAATAGAGAAATCAAGTGTTGTAATGCACTTGTAATAATACATATAGATAAATAAAACTAAAGAGAGTTTCTTGCACGCCTTGTTGGCTTTTATGAGATGATTTAAATTACAAATAGTTGATTTAAGAGCACAAATTTAGAAAATATTTTGAATGGGGAAATCAAGTGTTGTATGATGCAAAAACTTGTCAATCTAAAAGCAATCATAAATAATACTAATAATTGTATTTATATATCATTGTCAATTATCATCTATCTATAAAAGTTATAAAATCATACAAATTAATTCACTAAAAAATGTGTCCAACTTGTATTGAAATATTGCAATGTAATCGTCAACAAATTTCCATATAATAATATCTTCACTTAATACAAAGAACTCAATGTTCTATTGAACATTCGAATGTAGTTGCGTTTCTGTTTGATGCGATGAAGTGTCTTTAAAAAGGGGAATAGAACTTGCACAAGCCAAGTATCGTGTTCATGTCCTATATAAGCCTTTATTAAGATACAGTTTGACCGATATCCGAGGAATTGAGAAGTAGGCTTTGATGTATCTATTAGCAATACATTTGATTCTGTGTACTTATTTCCATATTGGGACCACACGTCGCTTAGCCTTTTCTCATAAAACCGTATCATACTACATGATTTGAATTTTGTTTGCAAGTGACAATGGGACCTATCCCATATGAATTGAAAGTCACTTGTATCAATATTTGATTTTTCAAGTACTTGTCGAATGTACTTGTTAGTAACATTTGATGTCCATATCGCAACATCATAATGTTTTAGGCAGTATTTTAATACTTCTAGTTGAAAAGGCCTACAAAAGTAGGATTTATCACCAAGCTCCCAATCTGGTTTTCTTTTAATTTGACAACTCGTATCATCTTTGGAATACGACGAGAAGAATACTCCTTCCATTTCAAAGATCAACAAGATCTTCCGACTGATATTAACTCCCATCTGCATTGCTGCCACATATATAACATTAACATATTTTCACTTCAAAACTTCATTGCTAAATGGCATCAAAACATATCCAATTTATTTCCACTCCCAAACAAACAACTTAATGAAAAAAATAAAAGTAATTTCAGTGGAATAGTTTTTTTATACAAACACATTCAACTACTACTCAAATCACTAATTTTAAGAATTGTAATGAGATAAACTACAATTTAAAAATATAATTACAATAGTCGAATTCATTTGAACTAATTATATGTTAATATCTACATACTACCTAAATTTTACAGTTTTTAAATTTAAATCAAGCAAACTATTTATATGTTCATTTTTACATACAACCTCATACGATATTTTAATTTTCAAGAAATTATAAGAAAAATTCATATAAGCACATTGCAATGAAATTCAAATCACAATTTAAAAATATAGTTACAATGGTCCAATTCAAACCAATTATATGTTAATTTATACCCACCACCTAGATTTACAATTTTTTAAATTTCAATTAAACAAGCTAATTATAGATAATTTTTACATACAACCTAATACAATTATTTAATTAATATGGAATACTACATTTTTATGCAAACACATAAGACTATTATTCAAATCACTAACTTTTTATAATTCAATATCTCAATATAAATAAACAAAATAATAATATGTTAATTTATAATAATAACACAACAACAATCCTTATATGTGTATTATGAAATAATAGACATTAAATTGATAATAAAATAAAACACAGTAATAACACATCACATGTAGAATTAAGTCATCAAATGTACAATGACCAAGAATTTATATCATAAACTTCAAGATTTTGTTTATAGAGGAAATGAATAACAGTCATCTTAATGTACTATTAAAAGTCATTGAAGATTCTTCAAAATATCTCGAACATCGAGTGCCTTGTACAATTTATTCAATAAGCTCCACAGATCAGCGATCAACCATTTATCCTCATTCTTTCCATCAAACGAAGGGGCAATAATCACATTTTCTTTGGGATTTTCTTTCTTTGTCTCCATTGAACAATCCACTAGAATAGTGTTAGTAGCATCATATTGAGAATACATTCTCCACACTTTTTTCAGATGTTTTTTGTATATAACTTGTGTTGAATTATCAATGTCATTTTTTCCCTTTTGTTGTTTGCAATCTGAAGCAGTCCATGTAAACAAAAATTTAGCTTGTAATGTTTCTGAAACTAGCTTTTTCATAACTCTTGTTGTGTTTTGTTTCAAAGATGTCGTCCAAATTGCAATGTCAAGAGATTCATTTCTGGAACACATTTCAAGAAATGTTTTTGCATGTGGACGAAACCAAAATGATTTTTTCTCTATCGTGTAATCTGTGGCCCTTCCCATTTTCTCGATAAATTCTTTTTGTGATGCATCACCATCAACGCTCTGATAGAAAATGTTATTCAATTCAAAAATAACTAATTTCTTTTGACTTATAATAGCTGCAAAACAACAATGGATCATAGTAAATTCATTTTATTCATGCTACATAAATTATTATTAAAAAAAATTGTTGAAGAAATACACTCACTTTGAGTATTTTTTGTACTAGTTATTGATAAGCCACACTTCTCTTGTATTGTCTTCATAGAACCTAGAGCCAAAATAACAAACCTTCAATCGAATACCAATAATACTTCTTTAAATCATTTTTTTTTATAAGACATATTTTATGTTTAATTGAAAATAAGAGACATGTGAAGTACCTGATATGATATCATGTTCTTGACTATGGCTTTCTGTCACATTCCCTTGATCACTGTCTTTTTTCTCCTCGTTTTCTACTGTAATAAACATATGAAATGTTATAAAATGTATCAACGAATGAAATTCATTAAATAAATAGGCATAGAATCCAAAGAATCACTAGAGAAAGAACAAAACAAGTACAATACAACAAAAGAAACAAAATAAATTATGTACCTGGTATGGTATTTTCTTCGTCTTGTATTTGCATCTCGAAAACTTCTTCGACATTGTGCACACTATGTTGATCATTGCTTTGTTGCAAAGTGTCGTTGTTTTCTTTACAATTTCCGCCATTAGTAGTTATAGTAAACATCTTGTTAATCAAGATATATAAATAGCATAGAATCCAACGAATCACTAGAGAAAGAACAAAAAAAGTACAATACCTGGATATTCCAACAGCAATATATTAGACATTGGTTTTTGCAATTTGAAGGATTCTTGATTAGTCAGCATGGTAGTCCTTTGTAACTCGTTTTCGACGACACATGCTATTCTTCTTCCATATGTACAGCAAGCCTGCTGTAAATTTTTCCCCGCATAAAGAGAAATAATCAAATTTAGATCACTATGTTGTTGATGCATTTGCAATAATTCTTCCCAGAATTCAAAATCTCTCTCTTTTTCATCAGATATGTCTCTAAAACTGTGAGAGTATATTGAGGCCTGTAAACTTTTAGACTCTTCACTATAGAAATGTATAGTTAAAACTATATCATAACTATAGTTATTTTGTTCTTTATATTCATAAAGACCGGTAGCCATTTTATAGTTGACATTTGAGTCCTTGACAACAATCTCCAGAGCTTGGCGTACATCCTTACAAGACCAAATTTCTACTAAGATAATCATAGTAAAATCTTTCAACCCATTTTTTTCGATTAAAAATCGAAACAATTCAATATAGTGATCCTTAAGGAATGATTCATCTTTCAAAGCCAATGTATCCAACACAACAAAGTCAGTGTATAACATTGGTTGAAACAGACAAGGAAAAGAGTGCAAAAGTGTTGACAAGAGGCTAGGACCCCCATAATGACAACCGAATTCAAAACTGTTCTCAATTTCCTGTATATCTGTCGATGCATCAATTATTCTATCAAGGACCACACACGCTTGTGGAGAAAGGGACTCTATTTTTGTATTTCGTGATCCTTTTACATATTTACACCCTTCCATTGTCTTACAGAAGTTGGCAAATATGATATCAGTAATTCCATAATGCTCAAGAATATTGGATATTGTAAGAATCTTATCATTCAGATTCTTATCATGACTTTTGCAATATGTTACCATTGCCTCCAAAATTGTTCTTTTGGTTTTCAATTGTGAACAATAATCTTTCATTTTTATGGCATTGGTTGGATGGTTCACTGGAATAGAAAACCAGACAGTTCCATCCAATAGTTTATCTGCTACAGAACACATTTCTTCAGCGGTTAGTCCCTGAAGGGGACGGAAAGAACTTGATACCAAACTGTTCAGACTATTTGTCTTATAGTTTGGATCCTTAGGTTGGTTTGGAGAACACATTAATGTCCCTAGTTTGTAACAATTAAAAACAACTTCCCATTTATCCCAAGTAGTATCATCAAGATATAACAAGACTTTTTTTTCAGCAAAGTTTGTTAGTGGACAATCGAAGAAAGAGCACAACATTTCATCATCAACCTGTTAAAAAATAACAAATATAAATTAGTAAGAATGTGATATCAAAAATAAAATAGCCATGAATTTAGTTATAACAATATAAACTAAGTGCAAAAAAAAAAAAATGCACACCTTGTCTTCAGCCGTCTTAGCATTCCCACATTTTTGTTTCTTTAATTTATTTGTGGCAATTAGGAATTGTCTTGCAGATCGCACAGAATCAATGAATGGAGTTTTGAAGAACATTGTGTTTGCAGAATTTAACTGGCAGCAAATACGAATCACCACACTGGGAGCAACTAATGGATCTAAGAATCGAGCATTACGTTCTTTGTACTTCTGTTTTGCCTCCCCAGATAGACTGAATTTAGGATTTGATAATATTTCTTTTGCTGCTTGAATGGTGTGTTGCCCATCAACTATCCAAAAATTGATGTTCTTGGCATTTATATCCATTTCATTCATGATTTTCACAGGGTTTCCAATCGGATCAGACTCTTTTTTGTCAAATGGAATCAGAAGAGCATCAGGCAATGATTCTTGAAATTTCTGTAGGAACGATTTTAATAATACTCGAACATTTAAATCATCCCGTGATCTCAATTTATATAACTTGGGTGCTTCTACACATCTTCGAACATCCACCTTCATGGTAAAAGAGCTTGAAAATAAATAACTGTCCTTGAAATTTTCATGGATTTCATCGCATTGGTCAGCAAGCTTCTCTATCTGAGAGTCTTCTTTTTGGGATTTTACAAACTCTGTAGTAGGCATGAACTCACTTTCTTTAATGCTCTGTTCTAGCTCAACTAAATATACCCTTCTCAAAGCAAGCATTTGAGCCTCGAGTTTATCATCTGGTATGTTATCAAGTAGTTTACCTCTTTGTTGCAAATAAAGAAACACGGATGATGTTTTCTTACATCTCACAAAGCGATATTTCATAACGTTGGTAATACGTTGTACAAGATCATCACAACTCTTTAGACCAGATTCATTGAAGCTCTCAAAACTGTCCAACTTAAACTGTGACTTTTTTATTGACTCTGGAAATTCTGTATTAGTATCAATCAAATCTGGTCTAAATTTTGTGTAATCAATTTGGCAGGAAAATAATTTCACTTCATTTTCTTCAATTACCTCCATTTGAAAATCGATCTGACTATGATTGAGAGCATAGCAATTAACAATTATCCCTATCCTTTGTATATCATTTCCATCCATGGATCCAAATAGATACATATCTGGAAACATATTCATGGGACTTTCAATCTCAACATACCAATCTTCGACATACTCAAATGCAGCAGATGTTTTGAATTTTTTAATCATTTCAAAATTAGAACCCATTGTTGAATTTATAATCTGAGTTGAATGAAGCTTTTGTTTTTTGAATGCTGATTGTGGCATTTTACTTGCTTTGGAGACGACAGCTTCAAAAAACAATAATAAGCAATTATTACTATAAATAAAATGAAATCAAAATCACAAATATTACCATATAGTCTTCTAGTCTAACCATTTAGAAATGAGAGAATAATATTTAAAACCACCATACCACATGGGGGAGACGTTGTTTGTGTGTCACTTGCAATTCGTTTTTTCTTCAAATTATTCCTTGGAATTGTCATTGCACCAGAGTCCATAGCTTCTAAAAACAATAATAAATAGTCGACTATAAGTTTAAATTGTTTTAAAAATACATGAAATAATGAGCATTATCAAAGAATATTCTATTACATGTCTTTTATTCACATGCACAAGAATAATAAGGGTCATGTGTTATGGAAACATATTAAATACTTAGAGATAAATAAAAATCCATTGCATCTAGCACAAGTAGGGACTCATTAAAAAGAAAAGTTTTCCTTCTCAAAAATGCTAGAAGGAAATGCTTATGCTAGAAAGAAAGCTAGCAGTCGCTAGTTTTCATTGATCTTTACCCATGTGCTTATTTCAAAATAGAGCACATGGCACAAGCTCAAGGTATAAGCTAGCAACCACCAATCACCATGGACAGGATTTTTCTATTGGAAAGCTAGCGATTGCTAGCTTTCTTTATAGCATAGGTATATGTTATTATCCTATAAGTATTTTGCTTATGCTAAAAGGAAAGCTAGCAGTCGCTAGCTTTCCTTGATCTTATGCCATGTGCTTATTTGAAAATAGAGTACATGGCAGAAGTTCAAGGCTTTCCTTACCTAACTAATTTATGTTTTGTGACCTCATGTGAAGCTTGGAGGCTACACCAAGAATATAATTTTTGAGATAATTTCTATTGCTAATAACAAGTAAATTATACAAAGACACTACCTCTAGTTTTCTATTGCTAATAACAATTAAATGTTACACATAGATTACCTCTAGTGCAAAAATAGACATAAACATAGTAAAATATACATAAAGAAAACCTCCTTCGTTATAGCTTTTATACCAAATTAAGTTTATTGGTTTACTTAAAGACCTGTGAACAAAAAAATAAATAAATTGAACCCATATAAATGATAGACTATAAATCATCATATATTTTTTTTGAACAGAAACTAAAAAGGAGTATATTATAAAGGGGCTGTGCACAGCCATTCAGTACATAGCAAAAAGAGAGGAAGAATAGTCCTTCAGAGCAGAGATAGAGCATTGTAGACTAAGCCTGCAAAGGGTCCAAAAAACTATATACAGAGTTCTTCCATGATGACTAACAGAACGGGAAATATATACCCTTATATATCTTACATAATAAAAGACAAAAAAACATATATCCTTAAAAACCAGATTACAGGTGGCCCCTGAAGTGGACTGGCTGCACCACTGATTCTTCCTCGATCTGACGCTCCCCTTCAACAGTTACTGCATTGTTCCTGCTGCCCTCCTCCTGGATCATATCCACCTTCCCCATCATCTCGCGCAAGGAGCTTTCATTATCATCGATCCTAGAGTCATGGTTGCTGATTTGAAGGGAAGTGTAGCTCACAGTGTCCTCCATCTTTTTTATAGCGCAGGCTATCTCCCTGTTATCCATAAATCTTATGGAGACTATCTCATACAGCCGCCCCAAACATTTCTTGATGTCCTGGATGCCGGTATTGTCCCCTGGCTGAGGCATTCTGCCAAAATCAGAGGAAATAAGAAGACAGTCAAACTGCCTGAGCAAAGAATCAGCAGTTAAATTACTACACGAACCCTCACGCGCTGAGAAATTAAGGATGCAACTGAGCACTAACAGTTCCTAATGGAGCACCGAACCCCCTTGTCCGTCAGAGAAGACCTTTAAATCATCATATTTTTATGTCATTAACCAAGTAGTTCTTTTATCATTACATTTTGTTAACTCATTAAACAACATAAGGGTCATGTGTCCTGGAAACATATTGCTTACATAATAAAAGACAAAAAAACATATATCCATAAAAACCAGATTACAGATGGCCCCTGAAGTGGACTGGCTGCACCACTGATTCTTCCTCCATCTGACGCTCCCCTTCAACAGTTACTGCATTGTTCCTGCTGCCCTGGTTCATGGAAATGAGTCGCGCAAGGTCCTCCTGGATCATATCAACCTTCCCCATCATCTCGCGCAAGGAGCTTTCATTATCATCGATCCTAGAGTCATGGTTGCTGATTTGAAGGGAAGTGTAGCTCACAGTGTCCTCCATCTTTTTTATAACGCAGGCTATCTCCTTGTTATCCATAATTCCTATGGAGACTATCTCATACAGCCGCCCCAAACTTTTCTTGATGTCCTGGATGCCGGTATTGTCCCCTGGCTGAGCCATTCTGCCAAAAGCAGAGGAAATAACAAGACAGTCAAACTGCCTGAGCAAAGAATCAGTAGTTAAATTACTACACGAACCCTCACGCACTGAGCAATTAAGGATGCAACTGAGCACTAACAGTTCCTGATGGAGCACCGAACCCCCTTGTTCGTCAGAGAAGACCTTTAAATCATCATATTTTTATGTCATTAACCAAGTAGTTCTTTTATCATTACATTTTGTTAACTCATTAAACAACATAAGGGTCATGTGTCCTGGAAACATATTAAATACTTAAAGATAAATAAAAATCCATTGCATCTAGCACAAGTAGAGACTCATTAAAAAGAAAAGTTTTCCTTCTCAAAAATGCTAGAAGGAAATGCTTATGCTAGAAAGAAAGCTAGCAGTCGCTAGCTTTTCTTGATCTTTTGCCATGTGATTTGTTCTTGGACAGAAGGTATCCAAGAAGACATCTATCCATCCAGACCATGATCTGCACAAATGATGTATAATAAGGGTCATGTGTTATGCTAGAAGGAAATGCTTATGCTAGAAGGAGAGCTAACATTCGTTCAAAATAGAGCACATGGCACAAGCTGAAGGTATAAGCTAGCAACCATCAATCACCATGGACAGGGTTTTTCTAATTGAAAGCTAGCGACTGTTAGCTTTCTTTCTAGTATAAGCATGTGTGTTTATTTTAGAAAGAAATGCTTATGCTAGAAGGAAAGCTAGCAGTCGCTAGCTTTCATTGATATTTTGCCATGTGCTTATTTCAAAATAGAGTAAATGGCACAAGCTCAAAGTATAAGCTAGCAACCACCAATCACTATGGAAATGATTTTTCTATTGGAAAGCAAGCGACTGCTAGCTTTCCTTCTAGCATAAGTATGTGTTCTTATCCTAGAAGGAAATGCTTATGCTAGAAAGAAAGCTAGCAGTCGCTAGCTTTCCTTGATCTTGTGCCATGTGCTTATTTGAAAATAGAGTGCATGGCACAAGCTCAAGGTATAAGCTAGCAACCACCAATCACCATGCCCAAGGTTTTTCTATTGGAAAGCTAGCGACTGCTAGCTTTCCTTATAACATAAGCATGTGTGTTATGCTAGAAGGAAAGCTAGCATTCGTTCAAAATAGAGCACATGGCACAAGCTCAAGGTATAAGCTGGCAACCACCAATCACCATGGACAGGGTTTTTTATTGGAAAGCTAGCAAATGTTAGCTTTCCTTCTAGCATAAGCATGTGTGTTTATACTAGAAGGAAATGCTTATGCTAGAAGGAAAGCTAGCAGTCGCTAGCTTTCCTTGATCTTGTGCCATGTGCTTATTTGAAAATAGAGTGCATGGCACAAGCTCAAGGTATAAGCTAGCAACCACCAATCACCACGGACATGATTTTTCTATTAGAAAGCTAGCGACTGCAAGCTTTTCTTCTAGCATAAACATGTGTGTCATGCTAGAAGGAAATGCTTATGCTAGAAGGAGAGCTATTCGTTTAAAATAGAGCACATGGCACAAGTTGAAGGTATAAGCTGGCAACCACTAATCACCATGGAAAGGGTGTTTTATTGGAAAGCTAGCGAATGTTAGCTTTCCTTCTAGCATAAGCATGTATGTTTATACTAGAAGGAAATGCTTATGCTAGAAGGAAAGCTAGCAGTCGCTAGCTTTCCTTGATCTTTTTCCATGTGCTTATTTCAAAATACATCACATGGAACAAGCTCAAGGTATAAGCTAGCAACCACCAATCACCATGGACATGATTTTCCTATTGGAAAGCTAGCGACTGCTAGCTTTTCTTCTAGCATAAGAATGTGTGTTATGCTAGAAGGAAATGCTTATGCTAGAAGGAGAGCTAGCATTCGTTTAAAATAGAGCACATGGCACAAGCTGAAGGTATAAGATAGCAACCATCAATCACCATGGACAGGGTTTTTCTAATTGAAAGCTAGCGACTGTTAGCTTTCCTTCTAGTATAAGCATGTGTGTTTATTTTAAAAGGAAATGCTTATGCTAGAAGGAAAGCTAGCAGTCGCTAGCTTTCCTTGATCTTTTGCCATGTGCTTATTTCAAAATAGAGCAAATGGCACAAGCTCAAGGTATAAGCTAGCAACCACCAATCACTATGGACATGATTTTTCTATTGGAAAGCTAGCGACTGTTAGCTTTCCTTCTAGCATAAATATGTGTTCTTATCCTAAAAGAAAATGCTTATGCTAGAAGGAAAACTAGCAGTCGCTAGCTTTCCTTGATCTTGTGCCATGTGCTTATTTGAAAATAGAGTGCATGGCACAAGCTCAAGGTATAAGCTAGCAATCACCAATCACCATGCCCAAGGTTTTTCTATTGGAAAGCTAGCGACTGCTAGCTTTCCTTCTAACATAAGCATGTGTGTTATGCTAGAAGGAAAGCTAGCATTCGTTCAAAATAGAGCACATGGCACAAGCTCAAGGTATAAGCTAGCAACCACCAATCACCATGGACATGGTTTTTTATTGGAAAGCTAGCAACTGTTAGCTTTCCTTCTAGCATAAGCATGTGTGTTTATACTAGAAGAAAATGCTTATGCTAGAAGGAAAGCTAGCAGTCGCTAGCTTTCCTTGATCTTTTGACATGTGCTTATTTCAAAATACATCACATGGAACAAGCTCAAGGTATAAGCTAGCAACCACCAATCACCATGTACATGATTTTTCTATTGGAAAGCTACTGACTATTAGCTTTTCTTCTTATCATAAGTATGTGATCTTGTGACGTGTGCTTTCCTTGATCTTGTGACAAAATCTGTCTCAGGTACTGTCGGCTTCCACGACAGTCACCTATAAGGAATGACATCCTAAGTTGGTCACTAAGTACCTTCGTCAAGTGGAGAAAGAGCAGTTATCCCTCGAACGGTATTGGGTCGTCTCCTTTTCAACAAGTGGTGGTGAGCCCACTTGAGAGAACATACACCCGCAACCTTGGGTTTGACCTCCTATGGCGCGGCGCCGCTCTTTCACTTGCCCCATGTGGCTATACACGACCACTTGATTTAGAAGGATTTATAAAGCACCCTAAGGACAACAACTATGTTTTTGGATGCCTAGCCCCAAAATCGTACCTAAACTACAAGATTCTTTTGTGCCCTCCTATGGAAGTATTAAGTGAGTAGATTTAAGCTATTTTTGAATTTAGTGAGTGACGAGAGAGTTTCTTGTGTGTGTGTGTGTGCATCAAAGAAAGTGACGGTTTTGAGCGCACATGAGATATTGCATATAAATGAAAAGGCTTTTCTTTTAAAATGAAAATAATGCAACTCAACCTAATAGAAAAACAACTAAATAAACCATGTAAAAAAAACTAAATAAAATAAATTGTAAAAATAAAAATAAAAAAAAATCTATAAACAAAATTGTAAAAGTAAAAAAAAATCTATAGACTTACCAAGATTTTCAACCTCTTTTTAATCAGGTCTTCTTCTTTACTTTTTGTTTGGCTAAGACTAAAGCTAATTCCAATGCCAATGCCATTTTTTCCCATAACTTCATCTTCATCTTAGTTGGTCTTGCTTCTTTGATAGACAATAATCTAGAAGCTATGAAGCCAAGAATACTTGAATGGAAACTGTACAATATATTGAAACTATCTGTAAGTTACAAACTTATATCAAATAATTAAATATAAAAAACACTAGCTATTTAGCTATTTTTATATACAAGTAATGCTATATATTACATCTTATATACACGACAGTCACCTATAAGGAATGACATCCTAAGTTGGTCACTAAGTACCTTCGTCAAGTGGATAAAGAGCAGTTATCCCTCGAACGGTATTGGGTCGTCTCCTTTTCAACAAGTGGTGGTGAGCCCACTTGAGAGAACATACACCCGCAACCTTGGGTTTGACCTCCTATGGTGCGGCGCCGCTCTTTCACTTGCCCCATGTGGCTATACACGACCACTTGATTTAGAAGGATTTATAAAGCACCCTAAGGACAACAACTATGTTTTTGGATGCCTAGCCCCAAAATCGTACCTAAACTACAAGATTCTTTTGTGCCCTCCTATGGAAGTATTAAGTGAGTAGATTTAAGCTATTTTTGAACTTAGTGAGTGACGAGAGAGTTTCTTGTGTGTGTGTGTGTGCATCAAAGAAAGTGACGGTTTTGAGCACACATGAGATATTGCATATAAATGAAAAGGCTTTTCTTTTAAAATGAAAATAATGCAACTCAACCTAATAGAAAAACAACTAAATAAACCATGTAAACCATGTAAAAAAAACTAAATAAAATAAATTGTAAAAATAAAAATAAAAATCTATAAATAAAATTGTAAAAGTAAAAAAAAATCTATAGACTTACCAAGATTTTCAACCTCTTTTTAATCCAGTCTTCTTCTTTAATTTTTGTTTGGCTAAGACTAAAGCTAATGCCAATGCCAATGCCATTTTTTCCCATAACTTCATCTTCATCTTAGTTGGTCTTGCTTCTTTGATAGACAATAATCTAGAAGCTATGAAGCCAAGAATACTTGAATGGAAACTGTACAATATATTGAAACTATTTGTAAGTTACAAACTTATATCAAATAATTAAATATAAAAAACACTAGCTATTTAGCTATTTTACATCTTATATACATTCATAGAATTGATAACTATTTTTATGTACAAGTAATGCCATATACTTATATACATTCATAGGAACGATTAACATGCATTGACAGTGTTGGATTCTTTCCTTGGCATACAACTCAATTCATGATATCTATGGTAACAAAACCACTTTGGGGGTGTCCCCATTTTCCACTAGTTTCCCCTTTGGTAAACATGCAACCTTATTTGCAACCATGTTTTCTCAACTATTGTTTCTCCATCAAGTATGAAACAATTGGAAGAATTCAAAGGAATCAATCATACTCTAGATTCTCATTTTCATACGCTCAAGAACTACATCTTTGAGTTGAGGATTTCTTCTTATTAGTCCTATTAAAGATGAATATTAAATGATAGTAGCTATCGTATTTAAGGGTAAACAAGGGAGTCTCATACACCAACAAGATAGCTAACCGACATATATGAGGTAACTAAATTAAACCAAAATTAAACCCACCCAATTCTTTGGATTAAAAAAGGATCTGATATATGACCTGACATGTAACGTCTTTAAAAAAAATTAACCCCAGCAGATTATCTATAAATACTGTTTAAATTTATTGGTTTCAAACACGTTGAGACACGTTGAACTTCTTCCTACTTATCAAGATTTAACAATGATATAAGTTATCATGGATAAGTCAATTAAGTGTTTAGTGGATGACTTAATTAGTAAAAGATTATCAAGTTCTCATGTGTAAAATAAATGTCATTAATTGTAAGTATCCTCAAGTAAAGGTGTCTTCAAGGTGAAGTATAAAAGTTAAACATTAATAATAGAGGAGTGTGCTATATAATTGTTGATCATGATTAATTAAATCATTTATTATATTTCATTGTTTATACACAGAGGTACTATGTTGACACTTATCCATTAACCAAATAAATATTTTAAATTACTATTCACAATTTAAATTAATTACTATTATTATTAATTGTTATTGTTATTATTATTATATTATTAATATTATTTAATTAATAATAATAATGATAATAATCCCTTTTATAAAGTATAGTGGGTTGAATAATAATGAATTTATTAAATAAATTATTAATTTAATTAACGGACGGAATCATCCCAAGTAAATTAAAAGGATATGTTTGAATATGTAGGATATGTTTGGGGTTGTTAAGGTAACTTACAGAATCCATTCCAGAAATCTTCTTATCTTACTGCAATCGACGGTTTCAGGTATTTTTCTGAACCAGCTTACTTAGAATGTATTTTCTTTTATTTCCAAGCTATGCATGTCAAACGAACAGAATTAAATGGAAAGTTTTAGGATTATGTTTATTTAACTGCAGAGACATGTAAACATATAGAAAACAGACAGTTAAACATTTACAGAAACAGAAATATAGATGGTTGAATCTCTTGTTTTCTTCTAACAATAATTAAGGGAAAAACTAGGTATAACCTGATAACCCGGAATAGACCCGGTGCCTAGATAGGGCACTACAGTTGGTATCAGAGCGCAAGGCTCAGACACTGAGACCTTAGGGCCTAACTACACCTGGAACTTTAGTGAAATTTACTAGAAAATAACAAACCAGTATGATGGCTGCAAAAAGATAATTTGAAGAGCCTTTTCCCATTTATTCGTAAAGCGTAACAGAAACAGAATTTGAATGATATATATATATATATATATATATATATATAACTGCTTATTTAGGGCTCAGTCTAGACCCCATTAAACAAACCTTTCCAGAAAAACAACAACATTTCTATATACACTCTTTTAATATTCAAACCCTAATATTAATCCAATGCTAAAGCATTTGGGATAAAAAAAAACACTTCATTGCATTTATAGAAAGAAATTGTATTCATAATAAATACGAAACAATGAGTCTCGCACAGGATTTACAGAGGGTTCTCCAAATTTCAGACCTGCAGCCAAAGTGATCAGTTTTCATTTCCTATTATTTTAATGCAGATCTGCCTTCTTGCCTGTAACATTTTGCTTTAAACATTCATTTCAATAAATGTGGCATAAAACAAATATTCAAATAATATTGTTGCCTGCAATATTGTTTATAATACAAGCATCGCAGCAATTTCGACGCAGAAATCGTTTCATTTGAGCTCGATATGATCCATTTTGACCAATAACTACGAAGATTTACGAGCATGGCAAATGCATGAAACGATTTCCATACTGCTCTCCATTGTTGCTGCTTGTTTTGTCCGAAACGAATTTCATACAAAATGTTGCTTCCTTTGAAACCCTAGCGCTCAAGCCAGGTGTACCAAGCGCCCGGAGCCCAACGCCACATCAATTGTCCTCCAAGCGTTTTTCTTCTTTCCTTTGTGCCCAGCCCGAACTCAACAACTAGAGCCAATTGGCCCACGCACTTAACACATCAATGCCCACCATCGAATCCCATGCACTGAGTTCACATAAGAGGACGGGAATATATAAAAGATGCGTTGTGCTCAACGCCGAGGACTCATCAGGGAACCGAATGCCAAGCCAGGCGGGTCCCATGGATTTCATATCTCCCATCGTCGAAGCATCCCTACAATGCCAAATAAAACCTTATTTCCTCCTTAAATAGGCATACTTTTGACGGCACGTGAGACGGTTTCCGCGTTGCCCATGAGCGGTTTACTATACCGCTTTATTGGAATGCGGACGAGTAAGGAATGAACACGTGGGATGGTGGTTTCCTTTCCGCGACCACCAACCACCCTTACCATGCGTACATGTTGCCGACGCGGAATAAGGAGAGCCGTCGATCCTGCGTTGGCGTCAATCCCCATGCGAAAAAGAAAAGGTTTTTTTTTGCGTTTTATATTGTTTTAATTTTTTTTATTATTATTTTAAATTAATGTTTTTTAAATATTAATTTAATTTTATTAATTTAATGTAGTGTCTCTCAAGCATGCCCCTTTTTAAAGCTATAATTAATTAATTTCACCTAATACACTGCTGTGCAATCTTTGGTTCTCACATCATATCTGTCCATCGTACAGATAATAAATTTTGAATGAACACCATAATTAATGTGTAATTGCCAATTCCATTAATTAATTTCACCTAATACACTGTTGTGCAATCTTTGGTTCTCACATCACATCTTTCCATCGTACAGATAATAAATTTTGAATGAACACCATAATTAATGTGTTGCCAATGCCATTTCCCGGCTTCTTCCATCGTGATTCATGGCATTGGGCACACATTTTCCAGTTGCAGATTAAAATTTTGGCAGACTTTATCTCCAGGGTATTGAGCTATCCAATAAGCTATGGCAGTCAAACATCATTTGCACTGAAACAACCATGCCCCTGGGGACCAGAGCTTCTGGAACCAAATTGGACCATCAAGGATTTCGGATCAGGTACTCCGGCTGATTGCACTTTATGCTTAAGGGAGACTCTCGCTACAGCCCATAGGCATCCGCATCAAGTTCCAATAAATCACTGCGAATGCAAGGGTTCGGGCTCTTGGGGAAAACATCCTTCTTAGAGGTAGGTACCGTATTGTGAACCATGAAACTTCAACCCCCTTGCTGGTACCAATTTTGCAAAATAGTAACATTACAAATGTCCATTAGCTAAAGCTATAATTATAAGATTCCATTGGCGAAGAAAATAAGATTCCATTGGCGAAGAAAACCGTAGTAACCTTAAGTTAAGATGTTAATTTGTTAATAATATGGGGAATGGCCAGGGTATTTATTTGGTTCTCTCTGATATTGGAACTGAAGGAGTGTGAGATATCGTTCTAGCTCATGTCCATGGAGTAAAGGTCCTTGTCAAATACATTCGGCTGTGGGAGGTTGACAATAGCCGACGGCTGGGCCTATCAAAAATAAGGTAACCTCTTAACCAACATTTACAGTTTAGACTCTAAATAAAATTGTAATTTTCATAAAAAATTAAAATATATTGAAAGTAAGATTCCGAATTTAATAATTTAAAGGAAATAGAAATATATTTATGCTCAATTAAGACAATTTTGCAGTTTAGATGCAATTTTCTTTTTACAAAACTTATCCATTTTTTAGATATAGATTTCCAAAAAATTAGTTTAATTTGAGGGCTTGATTAATTCCCCATACTAACTACACTAACTGTGTTAAATGAGAGACTAAAAAACCAGTCAAATAGATAAACCTATGCTAATGAAAAATGACAATAGAAATGAAAAATTTACCTTGGGAAAATATATCCATAGCCTCGGCTCTGAATCTATTAAAATGATTTACTTCAACAAACAAAGGGAAAGTGGTGGCGGTTGGATTAATGGTAGAAGCAACGCATGCAAAGTTTGATCCATGTTTAAAGTTAGATCCCACCAATTTCAAATACTAGCTCAGTAATGTTGGATTCATTGCCTCGTCTGTAATTCATTCATTAACAAACAGTCAGTCTAGACTTTCAAATCTTTACATCAAGAAATTACCCAACAAGATATAAAACGTCCAGGTACATAAAAAAATAATCGATAACCAAGCTCTCCCCAGATTCGTAGTATCTCCAAGTGTGTTTTTCCTGGCTGGGAAGGAGAGAATGCAGCCTCACTCCTGCCACAAGGCCGCCTATGTCATAATTCGAGTGTCCAAAGTTGAAAATTGCAGTGAAATTACAAGCCCCAGCCCTCGGGTCTTGAATCTGCCACCCTACAATGCCAAATAAAACCTTATTTCCTCCTTAAATAGGCATACTTTTGACAGCACGTGAGACGGTTTCCGCGTTAGATCCCACCAATTTCAAATACTAGCTCAGTAATGTTGGATTCATTGCCTCGTCTGTAATTCATTCATTAACAAACAGTCAGTCTAGACTTTCAAATCTTTACATCAAGAAATTACCCAACAAGATATAAAACGTCCAGGTACATAAAAAAATAATCGATAACCAAGCTCTCCCCAGATTCGTAGTATCTCCAAGTGTGTTTTTCCTGGCTGGGAAGGAGAGAATGCAGCCTCACTCCTGCCACAAGGCCGCCTATGTCATAATTCGAGTGTCCAAAGTTGAAAATTGCAGTGAAATTACAAGCCCCAGCCCTCGGGTCTTGAATCTGCCACCCTACAATGCCAAATAAAACCTTATTTCCTCCTTAAATAGGCATACTTTTGACAACACGTGAGACGGTTTCCGCGTTGCCCATGAGCGGTTTACTATACCGCTTTATTGGAATGCGGACGAGTAAGGAATGAACACGTGGGATGGTGGTTTCCTTTCCGCGACCACCAACCACCCTTACCATGAGTGCATGTTGCTGACGCGGAATAAGGAGAGCCGTCGATCCTGCCTTGGCGTCAATCCCCATGCGAAAAAGAAAAGGTTTTTTTTTTCGTTTTATATTGTTTTAATTTTTTTTTATTTAATTTTTTTTATTATTATTTTAAATTAATGTTTTTTAAATATTAATTTAATATTTAAAAAACATTCATTTAATTTAATTCGTTTAATTTAATTTAATTAATTTTTCCTGGCTGGGAAGGAGACAATGCAGCCTCACTCCTGCCACAAGGCCGCCTATGTCATAATTCGAGTGTCCAAAGTTGAAAATTGCAGTGAAATTACAAGCCCCAGCCCTCGGGTCTTGAATCTGCCACCCTACAATGCCAAATAAAACCTTATTTCCTCCTTAAATAGGCATACTTTTGACAGCACGTGAGACGGTTTCCGCGTTGCCCATGAGCGGTTTACTATACCGCTTTATTGGAATGCGGTCGAGTAAGGAATGAACACGTGGGATGGTGGTTTCCTTTCCGCGACCACCAATCACCCTTACCATGCGTGCATGTTGCTGACGCGGAATAAGGAGAGCCGTCGATCTTGTCTTGGCGTCAATCCCCATGCGAAAAAGAAAAGGTTTTTTTTTTTCGTTTTATATTGTTTTAATTATTTTTTTTATTTAATTTTTTTTATTAGTATTTTAAATGAATGTTTTTTAAATATTAATTTAATTTTATTAATTTAATATTTAAAAAACATTCATTTAATTTAATTCGTTTAATTTAATTTAATTAAATTAATTTAATGACTTTTAATTTAATTTGATTTAATTAATTTAACTTAATGTCATTTAATTAATTAATTTAATTTAATTAATTCAATTTAAATTTTTTTAATTAATTCAATTTAATTTAATTTTTTTTATTTTGTTTTATTAATTATTATTTAATTTAATTTAATTTAGTTGTTGATAAGAATTAAAAAAAAAAAAATACCATGTAAAAGAAAAGGGTTTTTTTTGCGTTTTATATTGTTTTAATTTTTTTTATTATTATTTTAAATTAATGTTTTTTAAATATTAATTTTATTTTATTAATTTAATGTAGTGTCTCTTAACATTTATTTAATTTAATTCGTTTAATTTAATTTAATTAATTTAATTTAATGACTTTTAATTTAATTTGATTTAATTAATTTAATTTAATGTCATTTAATTAATTAATTTAATTTAATGTCATTTAATTAATTAATTTAATTTAATTAATTCAATTTAATTTTTTTTAATTAATTCAATTTAATTTAATTTTTTTTTATTTTATTTTATTAATTACTATTTAATTAAATTTAATTTAGTTGTTGATAAGAATTTTAAAAAAAAAAAAAATACCATGTCAAAATAAAAGGGGTTTCAGCAAAATTTCATTTAATTCGTTTAATTTAATTTAATGACTTTTAATTTAATTTGATTTAATTAATTTAATTTAATGTCATTTAATTAATTAATTTAATTTAATGTCATTTAATTAATTAATTTAATTTAATTAATTCAATTTAATTTAATTTAATTTTTTTTTTATTAATTACTATTTAATTTAATTTAATTTAGTTGTTAATAAGAATTAAAAAAAAAAAAAAAAAATACCATGTCAAAATAAAAGGGGTTTCGGCAAAATTTCTTATATAATTATATAATGCTAGTGTTATTTTATTTATATTTAATTAAATTTCGTATATATTTTTATTTAAATTTCGTGTATAATTATATAGCGCTAGTATTATTTTATTTAAATTTAATTAGATTCCATATAATGTTATAACCTAGGTTTCTTAAAAAATTAAAAGTTAATATTTAAAAATATAAAGCTACTCACGAACTTTCAATTTAAAAGTTCTTCATAGATTTAAAGTTTTAAGGTCAATTATAGTAAGGTTGAAGTGGTTGGTGAAGTTATATTTAAATTAGCATAGATAAAATTTAAATTATAATTTATATTTAAGGGAGAAATTTAAAATATTTAAATTTAATATATATAAATATTTAAAATTTTGGAAAATAAATAATAAAGAGTGGTTTAAGTGGTTTGGTGAAGATCTAGGGTTTTATAAATCTATGTATTTAATCAAATTGTCTTAGTATTTATTATATTTAACATCCTACATAAAATTAAATTCAAAAAATTCAAAAAATATGTAGGTGTAATTATATAATAATTTTTGGATGGTCAAATTACAATTTCTCATAAAAAAAATTACAATATCTTTAATTTTTCAATTCTTGGTTCATTGCATTTCATGATCGTTGAAATTGCATTTTCATTTTACAATTCAGCCTACTCATATGGAGTTACAAACTCCCATTCATATGCCGTTAGTTTGGAACACAAGAATGAGTATATATTTCTTTTACAAATCAGCCTACTCATATGAAGTTACAAACTTTTACAATTCAATCGACTCATATAAAGTTAGTTTGGAGCACAACAATAAGTATATATTTCAATTGAGAAGAGGTTATCATATATAACGGCCTATATTAAGAAAACCTAATAACGGCCTATATTAAATGCAATTGTGAAATTACTATCAGGTTATCATGTCAGTACCATTTGTCAAAAACCCAGATTCATGGTATTATAAAATTGAAGTTTTCACAATTATTTATAACATCTACATTTTTTAAATTTGATAAATAAAAAATAAATTATCTAAAAATAAAAGACATTTTTATTTTTGACATTAAAAGTTTCCAACCATGTTAATGTCAAAAGAGTTGTAACCAAAACTTGCATTGAGTTGGCAGAATAATCAAAAGTCTATAGTTCTACACCTGAGTGAACCCTTTCTTAATATATTTTTACGGAAGAACACTACACTAGTACCATTTTACTCCCATTTACAAAACCTGTAAAGGTTGGCGGTAAAGATTCACCAGGCCAGTGACAAAAAAATATCGTGTGCTCCTATCTATGAATATGTTTGAACTCAAACGAGGGCGGTAAGCGGCAATGTCACTTGTATCTGGTAGTAAGGCGGAACAAAAAATTTCAAAATTCAAAATTCAAATGGGCGATACAGGAAAACGGTTTCATGAAAAACGACGTTAATATAGACATCTGTAGATAGATTTAGGCCCATCTCCCTCTACAACGTTTAATACAAGATCCTCAAAAAGATAATTGCAATCAAGTTATGGAAAATCATCCCTTCCATCGTCTCGATTAACCAAGGATGATTTGTCTTTTATTTTTTTGGAACCTTGAATTACCTTCAATTCTGTAGGTTTCAATATCAGAGATTGCTACTGCAAAAAAGGTTTTTATATTTGAGATGGTGCACTGGACTTATGCCTTAAATATCATTCAACTAGCATTTTGAAGTTAGGGTATGCTTTGCACTCTAACCTGAAGCGTCTTTCTGATTCCTATGGAGAGCTGGAGTGTTTTCGCTACTGTGAAGCGCCTAAATTAGACCTTCAAAAGGTTTTTCCATCTGTTCCAGGGGGGCTTTCCGACCTTGCAAAGACTGTGCTGGGAAGTGCTTTAAACAAAAGTACTAGGATGAGTGACTGGAGGGAGCGTCCCTTGAGCAATAGTCAGGTACACTAAATATAAATCCATGCTACGTTATAAGTTGCACTACAAAGTATAAGAACGGTCCAGTACAAACCTCTAAAAACTGATAAAGTTTGAAATAAGAACATACAAACTACAAATTTAAACGTTGCTACGAAATTTATATGGGAATGTTCAGATCAAGATTTTCAAGCATACAACAGACTCGCAGATATCTCCAGTAACTGAAATATGCAACCTCTTATAACTTGAAGAAGGCACAAAAATACCCATACCCCATGGGCCTTGTACAAAATCCAGATACTAAACTAAATGGACGAGAATGATAGGAATTTGTAGGATGAGGAGTACCTGAAGTTCTAATTTACAGGAGGACGATTCAGCCGCTCCAGCTGCTCGCAATAGGATTCAGGTTCTAATTTGCAGAGGACAAGAACAATGTTTCAGCAGCTCCAGCTATAGGAATTTGCAGGACGAGAATGAGGACCAGGTCTCTTGGCATTTTGCAATGGACTGCACTGCCTTGAATGCAGGTAGATGGGCGTTGAATGCAGGTAGGTGGGCGTTGAACCTTGAGAATATGGCGGGAGCGAGACTGTGTACGATGAGATCTCCAGGATATGGCTGCAGCTGGCTCATGATCAAGCTGCACGTTTTCGATGGGACTGTATGGCGCTTCGTGTGGTACTACGTCAATAATTATAATACATTATTATAATTATAAAAACTAGTTGAATGATATTGCAATATTTCTCATTTATGCAATGACATGAAATGGATGATAATGTATGGTATGTTCTTATTTCATATTCCTTTATGGCATGTTCTTATTTCATATTTCTTTATGGCATGGATGAAAAGTTAATGTATTATTATATTTTATAATACCTTATTATAATTATAAGATTTAGTTGAAAGATATTGTAATATTTTTTATTTATGCATGATAGTATAAAGTAGTGTGATATTACATTTTTTTTTGGGGATAACTGGAAGTAGAAGAAAGATTAATATTTTGTCTATATTTTGTACTTTCTTATGTAATTTGAAAAGTTAAATGTATTATTATATTATATTTTATATTACGTTTATGTGATGAAATGAATTAGGTAAATTTAGGATAATGCATCACCATATTTCATATTTCGTTAATGGGATAGCAAGATGTAAAGGAAAGGTTAATGCCTTGTTTATAGTTCATAATTATTTTATGGGATACTATGAAAGGCTAATGTATTATTATATTTATACTACGTTTATATGATAATATGAACTGGTTGAAAGATAAGATACTGGTATGATATTTTTCTTGATGTTATAAAATGAACTAGATGAAAAGTTAACACATGCCTATATTTCACAGTTCACTTAGGGGATTGTAGGTTGTAAGATTAAAGACATAGCCTTCCTTTTTGTCAAATTGTACCCTTAGGGTTTCCGTTTGCAAGTGTTACTTATTTAAGATATATTTCAACTATGATAGAGATCCTTGCCAATTCACATATGGAATAATTGTTCCAGAACAAATGCTTTGGAAAGCCAAAGAACTATAACTTAGGAGTAGACACTTATAGTATAAAAAAAACAAAAAGAAGAAGAAGAAGAAAAAAAAAATCATTCACTAACTACGAGCATTAAATTGTCGAATAGAGATGGTATCAATAACGTAAAATTGTATTTTAAGAAAAATCTACTCGGAGAAACTTGGATGTAATGTCCCCTTCCATCAATTTCGTGCCAGGAAGGAAACGTTAACCAAATACCGGGCGTATTGACAAACTTAGCCTCATTTATTGCTAAGAAAATCATGGATTATTAAAACTTCTTGTGTGCAGATTCATACTTCAAATAAACACAGTGGAATAACATACTAGCAAGCACACAAACAGTAATGCCTAACATATATATATATATATATATATCATAGCAGAGGATGATTCAGCATATAGAGACTCAATCTCGTTCCAATGCCATGCATAGATTCCAAATTAGGATAATCAATTCATTTCCTTAAACATGGACAATTTAACATATTGCAGAACACAAAATGCAAATAATTTATAATACATAGAACACTTATCTTGAAGATGAAGTTGTCCAAACAACTAGCTATGTGAGAGCAACGTTCCACCCAACCATAGATCTCTGTCCAGCTTGTATTCTTTTAGCTGAGAGATCACCCCCGAGCTGGGTTATGTATCCACTAAGGAGTAACTAGTTGGGCTCACTCACAGCCATGGTTTCGGTCATCATCTATGCTAAGCCAACACACCGTTGGGTTTATCAAGCATTCAAGAAGATAGAGGAGGGTAACGCTAAGCCAGTGAGCTCAACCACAGAGCTACAGGCATCTCAAGTGAACTCAACAGTCAGGCACCCACATTACCTACCACATCCAACACAAGGAAGATCCCCTTCTCTACTACACAGTCCCTCAGGCAACTCTTCCCTCTAGTGCTCTTCAGGATGGGCATAGAAAGGTCCAGCTGCTAATCCTTGAGATCCTAGCCTTCACTGCGTTTATCAAGCAAACCCAACCTCTGCTCAGTCATTCACACTTGGATTTCTCACAGTTCTGTTATTCAATAACTCAATTCCTGTCACTTCATTTCCAGGCTGTAAAAAACTGGGTTTTCCAATGGATGTCGGGGTAGCTAATGCTCTCAATTTCGCCCCAAGGTTCGTATCTATGGATCCCCCATCGGATTTCACTATCAAATACCAATTTTGGGTGTTGATGGCTCTTCAAAACGTGGGTTCCTGCAAAGTCGCGATTTCTGGTTTTTCTCACTGCTGGGCATTTGTTTTTGGATGGAAAATGGTGCTGGTAACTTTCACAATGGAATGGGGATGAGGAAGAAGCAACTCCCATGAGGTAGAGTGACTTGTGGTACAAGAAAAATAGAGCCCATACCTGCCTTACAGCAAAATTAAATGTCAGCAAGGAAAGTCAAATGGGTTCTCACAATGACATTTGGCAGCATATGATTCATCCCCACAACCCCCTCACCACTCCCTAGTGGATACACATGGCCCCTTCTCATTCGTTGCTCCCATAGCAAGTTTTGGTATTTTATTGCAATATCAAGTATTTACATCAATTCACAATATCCCATGGCTTAATAGCACATGGGTAATAACATATCAAATACTTGCCCATTTTAAATAAAATCCGAACATATACTAGCGGGGCCTTGGCCTTGAGCTCCACGCTAGGAAAACATACATTACATGTATACAATATTTACATGAAAGCCAATATTTCCTAAGGGTCAAAATTGGGGTATTACATTGGAACAAAGACCAACGATATTTTAAACCTTTTTCTACATAGCCATGATGAGAAAACAAGTGGATGGATATAATCGGTGGATTTGCTGAATGACGAAAAATTGATCAATTTTAAATGATAAGACACCAAGATGCTCAGATTGACGAGACTTTGACGGATTGTCGAGGAAGAGAAACCAACTTAAAATTTGAAAACGAGATATCAATGTGATTGGTATGATGAGCTGAACTCAACGACATGCATTTTGCATTACGACAAAACCATTTATGAAAACTCATGACTACGAACTTGAAATTTAACCATGGTATCGAAATGGTCAAATGAAGGCAATGTTTCGTAAAACGAAGTATGGAGACGATTAGCATAATAAATAGAACGCAATGAAGCTAACCTTAGGTCATAATCAAACATGATAAAATGACAACTAGCCCTCGAGATGGAACTTGATGGGGTTAAGAAGACACTTTGTGCGACTTGATGAATCTGTCGAAGTGGTCTTATGATAACATAAACGAAGAGATAAGGGAAATACATTATAAGCTCATGGATCTGAACATGATGATACTAATGACAAGAATAAGTGTTATCGAAAATCTAGTTGGGACCGATAGTTATTGAATGTACTATCGAATTGATATTATACACAATTATGATTGAGTTCCTGAGAATGTATTGGAACCATGTTGGAAAAAAATAATAATAATAATAATGATTAGAACCACTTGTGCTTAATATGGCCATGATTGTTGGAGAAAAATAGAAGGGAATGGAAAGAAGATGATAATAGGAAATTAAGATAAAGTTTAGTGTCGAAAGTACAAGAACAAAAATTAACTTCAGGATGAAGTTCTATTTAAGAGGGGGTGTATGTAGTGCCCCTAGACTACTGTAGACATTGAGGGCACCTGCTGAGTGACCTCACTGTTTGAAACATTAATAAAATAACCCTATGATTTACGTTTGTGAGAAATGTGTGTAGCGACAGGTGAAACGGTTCACCGACGGACACACAAAGGAATATGAAGGGTCGTAGAGTACGGGTAAATCACACACAGGGAGAGCGACGACGATGTCGACTTCTGACGGAATACCACGCTTGAGCAGATAAGCACTGATCCGCTTTCTCCTAGTGAAAATGCTTATTAAACTTAACTGCATAAAAACATATAAGTTTGCACCTAGAGCATTACTTAGAAATGCATTTGAGTACTTTAGGCATTTGCATATATCTAAACAGAAACAATCATTGGAGAATGTTATGGCAAATTATCACATCGTCGATCTACTGCGTATGGCTTGAGGGACTGTACAACAGTGAAGAAAATACTTCCTTGTGCTGGGTGTGTAGGTATTGTGGGTGCCAAGCTAGATAGATCTTGCAAGGTTATCCCTGGCTCTGTGCTGGAGCTCACTAGCTTAGCAAATCTTCCCTCCCATGTCCTAGCAGCCTGATAAACCCAATTGCAGATTGGCTTGGCTCATCTTGGTGTATGCTTGGCTATGTGTGAGTCTGCTGTTCCTTGGTTCCTTGTAGAGATCATGCCCAGCTCAGGGGTGGCAGTCGTGCTGAGAGATTGAGGAGCACACTGGCCTATGGTTGGGTGGAACGTTGCAGTTGCATAGCCAGTTGCTTGGGACTGCCTTATTGAGATAAGTATTCTCCTGTATATTCTTGCAAAGATTTAATTGATGGATATCTGAATGTAGGGTGATGGTGTAAATGAATAATTTTACTTCCGCTGTGTTTTTACGAGTTTATGCAATTCCATATGATCTTTTATAAATCTGCAAAGGTCTTTAATTGGCTGTTATAGAGTCTTGAATGTATGATAGATATCAACAGCATTTAGTTAACTTCCGTTGTGTTTCCATTGTATAAACATATACTTGTATATATATTTTTTCATTTTCATTTGAATGCTTGTTTAATGAATGGATATGGGGGCTAGATGCCCGGTTTAACCTCACGATCCCTCCAAAAATCCCCTCCTCCATACTTCCCACCATACTCATTAGATCTATTCCTTTGCTAATCTATGCCTCCCATGCTACCTCCCTCCCTCTCATCCCCCTTTCTATCCCCTTTTCCATAACAAACCACCTCTCTACCCCACCCCCCCCACTCTCTCTCTAACCCCATCTCTCTCTCCGATTATCTTTAACCCCCCTCCTTTATAACTCCCACACTCTCTCCCTCTCTCTCTTTAACCCCTCTCCTCCTCCCTGTTATTATACAAACTATCATCCCTAGAACACCTAGGCTGTGTGGACCAAGGGGCTAGTTACAGTAAGTGGGGAGGACATAGGTCCAATGTCACCATAACCTAACTCCTCATCTTCTTTGGTTAAGTCCTAAACCCATGGGAGAGTCCCTAATGGAGGAATAACACCTGTAAGCACCAACACACCTGGAAATACCATTCTACAATCATTATGGATAATATTAGTGCCTTGCATGGAGTCAACAATGGATAATAAAGACAAATAAGTAATATAAAAGGCGTAATTCAATATACCAATCAATGTCAATGAATATCACAAGTTCAACATACTTCACAATTCATACAATGCATCTACCTGATGCATACCAAGTATCTACCTGATACATATCATCATACATGATCCACCTGATCATACTGTGTATCCACCTGATACAAAATTAATACAAACTTAACCGAATATTTAGGGACACCTAAAATTGAAGTTATTGACATTTAGACACTGACCCATTATAATCCTCCCTTGACCCAACCTGACGATCATGTCTTGATACAACTAGATGTACCTTTTCCCATAGATCCCTTTAAATTTGTTCAAAATGTACAACATAATATGTCTAGAACCAAATTATGGTTAATCTAACAAGCATGGGATGTACTTCCACTACACCTAGTGTCTTTTGAGGAAACATGAATGCTTCTTATGTATATTTAGTTATCAAAATCATTTCTTCTACCCATATGCCACATGTTTCCAATGTCTCTTCATTCTTAATGCCATCTATTAGCAAACGCATTCCAACCCTACGTTTTCCTAGTCTTGGAATACCTTCCACAAGTAATTTTATGCCTAGTTCGAGCTTCTCCTTTGGTGTATGTAATAATCTATTGATCCCTCAACAACTCCCCAAGTTATGTGATGTGGGGCCCCACCTGAAATTTTGAGCTAAAGGCCACTGATCCAAGTGTTGTTACTCTTTAATGATGTCTATACAACTACAATTTGGACGGAGTCCTTATAAGGTATGTTTTATCATACCATGTCTAATATTTCTCCTTTACAGGTTTTTTTATTATCATGCCATACACTTGGATATAGTAAACCCCCCCCACCCTTACTGCTTATTCTTTCTGTACAAGCAATTCATCCTTGAAAAGTTTGACAAAATATGAGTGAGAAAACTATCCCTGATTCCATAAGCTTAAATTCCACTTGATGAAAACCCTCAGTTTGTTTCACCCCTAAACCATCCAAAGAGTCGAGCTTGCACATTGTTATGGTCGATGGAGCCCGCACATTGTTATGTAACATTGGTTGAATGGTCGATGGAGCCCGCACATCATTATGTAACATTGGTTGAATGGTCGATGGAGCTCGCACGGTTGATGAGTCAATAGCTGTATGCTTGAAGTCGTTTTCTCACGCTCCTTTGGCTTCTGTCTCCATGAATACTGGTTGCTGGAACAGTGGAAACCTATTGGAACACAACCAGTATTCCAATGAATCAGATCCCTTTTTTGTTTCCACGAACACCAATGTCAAAGAATGCTTGCCTGCATGAATTTCAAACATAGTTGTAACAACAAGGGGACTAGGACTACTTAAGCAACTTGGTACAGGCTTCAAGGAAGTACAGTACTTAGCATGTACCAGTACTTGGTACATGCTAGTGTTACACAAGCAAGTTTGATACAAAAGAAAACATAGAAGATATAATGTGGTACGGCAAGAGAAAATAACATAATGTCGATCATGGATTAACAAAAAAAAACATGCGATACTTTGAGGGGTGTGCTCAAGTGGAATGTGCATCCAAGGAGGATGCAAGTTAGTTATTCCAACTATGAGTCAAGTGCATGTGAGCAAATATGTGCATGACAATGAGTGCACATGATGAGCATGGGGTAACTGTGCATGACATATGAAGTGCACTAAGGGAAGATGAAATATCAATGTGGAAGTTGAAGCGACAAATATGTGCTGAAGTAGTCATATGGAAGTTAAAGAGTAGTTGAAGATGGATGAAGCGTAGGGGAAGCTGCACCACGAGTAGTCATTTGAGAGGGGTTAGCTAGATGGTCTTGAGACATGGCAATTGAGAGAGTCTACCATGGACCTCAAACATAGTGGTAAGGCAAATGTTGTAAATGTGTATATATATTGTTATGTTTGAGTAATGAAAATGAGTAGAGAAATTCCCTTATTATAATTTGGTTTTGTATGCCCTCTAAAATTGTTTCAACTTTTATGTTTGTAGTGCTTTTCTATTTTCAACTTATATCTTTCGAAGCATTGTACTTAGTCTGCATAAATATGATTTCATAGAATTATGCCCATCAACTCTTTAGTTTGCTGTAATAATAACCAACTTCACAGATTTGGTTCATTTAATATATTGTTAGCACTCTAAAGTCTGAGCTTGTTCAATTAAAAAAATTGTAACTCAATCTTATTTTGATCCTATATTCGAAGAAGAAATAAATATATAAAAAATAAAATAATCTTATATCAAAATAACCTATTTTGACCACAAATTTATTAAGAATCTAATGTATGTCATATACCAAGTCCATGCATATAATGCATAATATATATATCCTGTCCCTTCAATGTTCAGACACGGTGTTCAAAAAAGCGAATTTGAATTTCAAAACTCAAATGCCCGCGCTCCACGAAAGTTACCAAAGGACGGTTCCTCACCAATTTCCTCCATTCTTCGCCATGGCAGAAGATCCATCAAGGATACCTCAGAAAACTCACCGTCGGGACTCGGTAGTTCAAATCTTGTGCATTGGAGGAGCGCCTTTAGGGCTTGCAAGTTTCCTAGAAGGAAATGGGTGAAAGGATGCTGTTCTCTCCATACTAAGGCTATGATGAAGGCGGTGAGCATTTTGCAACAGTTCATAAGATTTTTGGGGCGAGCATTGTCTGGAAATATTTGCTATATATTCTCATAATCTAGCGATGCCAAACAGTTGTCACACATCCTACAAGGCACATGCTCAACTACGAGATCCAGTCTATGCCTGCTTAGGGCACATTTCCTCCTTGCACCAACTGGTATATAAACTAAATAGCCTCAGCGTATGCATTATTTGTTGTTATTTCCATAAATTGCTTCTCTTGGTATCTCCAGCTCTCAAGATATGTGTAATGAATTTTTTACAGGAGTTGGCAGGCCGAAATAACTAACCTTCACGAGCGTGGGTGGCCAGCAGCATTTCATTCGGTGTTTCATCCATCTCCATGAATCATCCTGACAGCACCACATTAGTTCCAGGTACATCTCTCTGCCATGTCATCCTATCTCCTAGTGCTACAAGGCATTCTTGTCTCATCAAATTCTCTGGCATTTTCTTAACAAAATTTCATTCCCTAAACCAAATACTATCCAATTTCTGGTCTAGTCGGGTTTAGTGCGTGGAATGTTCATAGAAACAACTGCAACATCTCATGGGAAATACCTGCGCACTTTGCCATCCTGCTTTCCCTTATATATTAACTCTAGCTAGCACATGAATTCATTCAAATTTTATTATTCAGTGTAATTCTTTGTGTATGATCATGTTAATGCTCTCGGATATGGTTACAATCAAGAATTGTTATATGTGTTCAATCCTTTCGTTCGCCTAAGTAAGTATGTGAAATGTAGGAAGCGAGCCCTAGACCGATCTATCAAAAGATTGTGAAATGTGTCAGGGACCTCGATTTAAAGGTTGGAGGGTTAAGTCGATTATTTTATATATTTGAAGTGATTGTGTGTTAAGTACCAAGTGAATTGTGGTATTAAGGCCTGTGTAATACGTTTGTGGAGTGCATGCGATGTGCAGATGGTCATGGTCTGCAAATAACTGTTAAATTTCGTGAACTTACTGTTAAGTGAAAGACAAGAACCCTCAATAACTTTTTGGAATGTTTCCCTACTTGTCAACTCGGCGTTTCCATGTTCTTCCTTGTGAGATCCGCCCATTATTTTTGGGTTGTGATGCAGCAGTTGAGTGATGTGTTTTGGGCAGAAAACAATCAGTCTATTATGGTGATGGTGCGATATAGTTGGGAATTAATACCCCCTCGGTTCTCGATCGTAGATCTTGTGGTAGAATCTTCATAATATTTGAAGGTTGACCCTAGCGGAGAAAAACAGTTTGGTTAACTCCCTTGAGCGATCGCTCATTTATGTGACAACTCTTTTCTGCTCGACGCCTGCCTCTCACATTTTCTTGTTGAATCTTAGAGTCCATATGTACTTTAAGGGTTTAGTTGTCACCCTTGTCTCCTATGCCAAACTCCTGTTGAAGAAAAGGAAATAAAAGTTTTAAAATTTCTGCATTCCTTTTGTTTGGGTTGTTACATTTGCAATGCTAGCACATGTCCAATTTTTACATATTTTTTTAAAGCTAGAAACATGTTCAAGCATCTTTAAACACAAATATATGATATTTACTAGGAAAAAAACAGTACTAGGAAACATACATGTAGGAAATTTGAGTCACTTGGTTGGGCTCCCTAGTGAACCTATGTTGGTATCTAGCAATTAGTACCACATTACATAAAATATGCTTAGAGATTTAATCTTCCATGTGCCTTTGGGTATATAGGAAGTCCCTTATTTTCGCCTATACCCATGCTTCCATAAACTCTTCGATTATCTTACATTGCTATAGTACGTGCTAAGAATATCACTTTGCGGGGAGATCACTCTTAGGAATCATATAATATGACTAAGGATATGGTCTATGTCATTAGTTAGTATTTTGAAAGATTATAGATGAATAAACTACCTAAACACTTGAATATTATGTTGGCAAGAACGTTGAAGAAACCCTAAATTTTGAATATATGTCAAATTAAAAGTTCAATTTATAATCGAAGAAGGATAGAATGATGGATAACATCAACCATAATTTTAGTACAAAAGGAGAAGGATGAGAAGGTATAAGAAGGTCACCATAAAATAATTGTTGAATTTGAACATCATCTTCAGAATATGAAGGAAAAATATGATCTTATTATCTCAAAAGTAGAAGCAATTGAAGGTCAATAATTATAATAGTTGGAGCATGTCATTGTACCAAAAAGGAGAGGGGGTGATAAGGGCATCAAAATTTACGAAGCACCATTAATGGTGGAACCATATTGATACCTCTTTACAATGAAATATCGGAAAAAATACAATAAGTGTCAACATTACAAAGGATGAAAATGAAATAATCAATGGTTCATATAATGAGGCAAAAAGGGACCATTATTTAATGTGATGTTATCAAAGAACAAAAACTATAACAAATTGGAGAAGCTATAATAATGCACATGCAATCAAAGGAAAGGAAGCCATGAAGAATTGACAAAAAAAATTAAAATATAGATGGATGGATAATCAATAGTAGTAGCAAGAGAGAACAGATATAAATAACCATTATTATTATTAGGTTTCATCACATATAAAAGCCTTAGCTACAAACATTTGATGACAAATCCTTTTTATGGGGTGATATGTTATAACTCCATGGGATGTATATATGGGGTTGAATATATAGGTAATGTGGTTACATGAATATTTAATAGGGATAACCCTAATAGGGGACCCACAAGTACAATTGGGGATATGGAGAGATAGGGAATATTATATAGAGAGATGTAGTTACAATCATTATAATTAAGGATTCTCTTAATGAATATAATGATTTTTCTCTCTCAGGATTTCACAGTGTGCTTGTTTATTCTCCATGATTTTTGGATTCATTGTGTTAAGGAGGGGGTTTATTGATGTTTCGGACCTATGATATGTAGTCCATCTTCATGATAGGTAAGAATATGGATTGCGTATCGTAGGTATGAAACATCGATAAACCCCTCCTTAACACAATGAATCCAGAAATAATGGAGAATAAATATAAGGATTTATTATTTAATTCATCTCTATTATAACTTTAGGATTTATGTTTCACTCTCATATTTGGTGTACATTGGTTTATACTCTATTTTATTAAGCTATTTTATTTACAAAATCCGTAACATGCTTCTTGAAAAACCTCCCACAAAATGCATTGTTCTCCCATGGTCTAGTACTTATATGTATATGTTGATATAAACCTTCCTTCCCATTGTTGGTCTTACTAGAGCAATGGCGTATGCATCCTCTAATGAACCAATCTACATCTTCCTGAATTTGGCACAAGACACATATCTACAAGTTATTATTTGTTTTCTCAAAACCAAAATGGCCTCCAACATCAGAGTTATGGGCCTCTGTTATTAGTTTTTTCCTCTCACCTATATAGGTGTATAACACTTATATATCTTGTTGAGAAATGCATCTTGGAGATGATACTAAATCTTGCTGTCACTTTAATTGATTATTCATGACTTTGGCCTTGTATCCATGAAATATCTTCATGAAATTGTAATCTTATGTTCTTTCCTCTTTGTATGAATCATGAGTGAAAGGATCCATGTGAACCAAATTAGCTAAATCACTGATATCTATTGAGATATGATTTTAAATCTATGAGGCATTAACCATAAAGATATGGTTTAACACATTATAAGTTGCAAAAAGATGGAATTTAGAGTAGAATATTTTTATTTCCTCTCATGGAAATCCCATATAAAACCTATGCGGCATTAACCGTTTAAAATATATGGGACATTAGCCATTTAAAATCTATGGTTCACTGACCATGAGATCCCTCCAGACGTTACATTATGGATCAATCGAACTAGATGGAAAAGTTTAGTGTCGGGTCATAATAGTTTAGTCCTACCTATTAAGTTTATAGAGAGATTTAGGATTGATCGCCAATTTGGTGTGTAACTTGTAGTTGTTTGCCTTGCATTGGAAATGCTATGCAACTATAAAACAAAAGTAGAACAGAACATGGAGTAGAATAGAACCTGCTCGAGCAGCAGATGCAGGGGTCTTGCTGCAGAAGGGTGAGATGTTTGGTTGAGAAGCAAATGCAGGGGATGGGCTTCCACAACGGAAGAATGAACAGGGAGAGGCAAGATGCCAATTTTAATTCACCAACATTTACGACAAAGTGACAAGTGCATACCAAGGAAACTGACATGTCATACTTAGTTGGAGATTGGAATGCTTGGAGTTTGAAATGCCAAAAATAGGTACAAAAGTTGAGAGTGGTGTAATGATCAAAGCATAATTATTGGACAAAAATTAATTAGACTAAGGTATAGATTAATTACAATTTGCATTCCCTTGTTGCTACAATTCAACAAACTTGCAACATCTACCGGCTTGGTATAGAGGTAGACCATCATAAAAGAGAAATCCAATTTTTTTAGATATAGAGAAAATACACCAGGAATTTGAGAGGATGGAAGATGTATTGAACTATGAAATGCAGATGGGTGCTAATTCTCATGTAAAGAGAAAAGATTGGCATTCTATGTGTTGACACTAAGGTTTGAGAATGACTAAATCCAAAAAGTTTGCTAAAATGTCCAAAAAAGGAAGAAATTATCACAAAGGAGGTTGAAGAAAAGGTTGACAATTCAAAAACAAGAGGAAAAAACCCACTTATGCAAAGTCCGAAAGAAAATTTGTGAAAAGATTAAACCCCGATCAAGTTTCGGTGGCGGAGATGTCAACAATCCCGATCAATGGCCGATATTGCTTCCCGCATCGCCAAAGTGATCGGCGGCAAATAGATGTGGGTGGTAGCGGACTCAATACCGCCGGGACACGTGTCCAAACCTCATCCTTCCGCATATGTAATATAGCGGTAAAGGAAACCACCATAGCGCTGGGCGGAACCACCAAATATGGAAGCGCGGTGGGGTCAGTACACGTGGCAGGGTGGGACCTGATACGTGGCAGATAGAGAAAGCGTGGCGGGGTCATATCACATGGCGTATACTTTGTAGCAATCGGAGGGCCGATATAAACCTTAGTCAAATCAACGGCCATTGTTTCATCCGCATCTAGGAAGGTGCACACTGGATATGAGGAAGAGCGGTCGCGGAGAATAAACCACTCGAACAGGTGTCAGCAGGTGGCTGATCCGCGCAGAGAATAAACCCGAAAAGAAAACAGCGTTTTGATCGCGGATACCACCAGATGGAATAAAGGGAGGCGAGATCTGATGGTCCAAAACAAAGTCTCGAGATCAATGGTCAGATATGAACCGCATTCATAAAGGTGAAGGGAAGTTAATTCAAAAGTCATATAAAACAAAATAGGCTCCACATAACGGCATTCTGCATGTGTCACTATCCAGAAGAGCTCTGAAGACTGGTGGAGATCTGCGATTGCGACAGAAGGCGAAAGGCGGGTACATACAGGTAGGGTCGGGTTACCTGTCCTACTTTTTTAAACAGAATTTTGTTTAAAGAAACGTTTAAATGGAGACTGTGCACGATATAGACGTTTTTAAATCAAAAGAAGCCCTAGAGGATAGAGACGAATACGTCTACGATACCCTAATTAGGTTTCCAATATGTGATATAAAAATTAGGTTGTGTGAATTGTTAAAGGAAGGGACAGACCCCCACAGAGTTCACCAGTCGTCTTTGATAGCCTTTTGCCCCGACCAAATCCCTTCTTTCCCAGAATTCATATCATGGTGTGTCGAAAATTACTCCCGGGAAGAGAAAGTCGTTCTAAACAGCCAAAAGACCCAAGTCATTTGCGAATTAAAGCCAGCAGAGTTAATTAAAGCCCTAGAAGTAGATTGTTCCCAAACCCTTGACCCTGAGGTTTTCTCTGAAGTCTCCGTTATTGAAAATTATCATCATGTTTCTCAAAATGATAGGGAAATGTTTTTGTCATCGTGTCTCAAGCCAGAGACCAGCATTTCGGAGGTCCCATACCCTATAGATATCAAGCTTTTTAATGAAAATACCCAGTTAGTTTTGACATTATTGGCCGTAGTTCTAGGTTTGGATACGGATTTGTATGTAACCGAGTTTCAATTGAGTTTATTGTACAAAATGAGTACAGTCCAGTCAGGGATTGGTGAAAATCAAATCCCTCGACTTAATTTTGAAGCATTTTTAACAGAAAAGATTCACGACCAGATGGTCAATTTTCCTACTCTCAGACATTTCAGGTTTCAAGCCTTTTTGATGAAAATGATTATGACAGCCAGTCAAGACGAGTTGCAGTTCCCAGAAATCATTTTCACGACTTTACTAGAAAATAACATGTTCAATTACACCAATTACATGCTTTCAGAGATTTATAGAATGATTTTTGGAAAAAATCTGCCTAGAGTACTACCGGAAATGCAGGCATCCATGCAATTGAGTACAGAATACGCAACATGAGACTGGTTTTTGTCGAAAGACAGTACAGTAATCAGATTATATGGGTTCAGACATAAACCCTATGTGTTACCAGCTTTTCTTACTTTAAGGGTTTTTGCCTTGGAATTCTTAAGACAAAAGTTGATTGTGGAAGATAACAATTTTTTGGTTCACAGACAAGCTACAGACATTAAATACCCATTCACATTTGGTCCGTTCACAGTAAAGAATAAGAATGCTGTAGTGTATATAGAGAAGTTGTTGACGGATATGAATTTTGAGTCAGATACGGCTATGGAGTATGACCCGTTAAACATCATATCAAAACGAAGAACGGAGCATCGTATCAAGGCCTTGAACCATCAGATTGTTGAAGGAATGTCGGACAGAGCCAATTGGCTAGAATATAATGAAGAAATCATTCCGGATGCATCCGACAAAGAAATGGCATTGACTGACACAACAACAGGGACAGAAAGCGAAATAGATAGTGCATTGGTTGGATCTAAAAGACCCATACAGGACATAATGATCATTGAAGATGAAGAAACAGAAAGAGGTAAAAGATTGAAAATGAATGAACCACAAGAGTTAACAACAATTTCAGAAGAGGCTAAAATAGCTGAAAAAGAAATACCAGAGGTTACAGTTAAAGAGTACAACATTGAAGAAACCCCTGTAGAGGGTGATGTAAATAGACCCCAGAGTATCATGGATGTGTTTGATGAGCATAGTCGAAATAAACAGGAGTCCACGAAACAAACCAGTCAATTGTTTCCGAAGGTTAGAAGTATATCTGAGACTGATGTAAGCTTATTTACTAGCAGAAATATCAGGGAAAATACCTTGAAATTTTCAGTTGTCACAAAAAATAAGATTTCAGAAATGAATTTAGATTTGTCTAAAATAAATGCCCCGGATAAAATTTTATTGCATAGACAAACTGGAGAAGTCATATATTCAGACTATTTGGGAGCCATATTAAGAGCAGACAAGTTGAAAAGTTCAGTGGATAAATTGAACAATCAATTGAGACAAGAGAAGGCAGAGAATAAGTCTCGACAGCAACAGATTAAAAAATTGCAAGCAGATTTGATAAATAAAGAAGGAGATGCAGCAACCAAACTGCTCAAAGAGAAAGACGATACGATCCAAATGTTGAGAAAAAAATTAAAAATTCTAGACACTGTACTCATCCAAGGAGCAGAATTGACAATATTGGAAAAAGAAAAAGAAGAATTATCTAATGAAGTCAATGATGTTACTGCTAAAATGTTAAAGCTTTCTGATGAAAAAGATCGGTGGGAAAAAGAGAAAATCATTTTAGAAGAACAGTTGGCAGAAGCGAGGAAAATATTAGCAGGAGGTGGTCAGCAACAAGTACAAACAGACACACAGGAAGATAAAACGGGAGTAGATGATATTTTACAGGCTATGTCCCAGGTAAGCTTAAGGGAAAATGAAATCAAAGAATTGAAGGTTGAAATACAGAAGCTGACAGAAGAGAATGAAATCAAAAATAAAGAAATAAAAACCTTGCAAACAAAGAATCAGGAATTAAGTAATAATAATAAAGGATTAGCAGCTCATGTGACAGGGCAAGCTGCTATGCAAGGTTGTAAACACCTGATGTGGGACCAAATTATAAAAGAAGTTGAGAAACTAAGACCATATCTGGATTACATAAGAGTCAAAGAAAAGGTGGTCAAAGATGCCTTCGAAAGTTGCAGAGCCGTCAGGGAAAGCTTAAATAAAAAGCCAAAAGACATAGCCCAGAAAGCAATAACATTTTTAAACAGTCTAACTGAAGCAGACCTGATAGCCATGAATATAACGAACAGAATTTCAGTCATCACATGGGCCAGAAGGATCTTGGGTAAATACTCGCATGTTGAGAATGTTGAAGCTAAAGCTGGAGCAATACGGGAAGAAGTAGTAAAGTTCAAAAAGCAATTTGAAAAATTAGTAAACAAAGGGTTCCCTACTTTTTGGAATGAAAACAATGAATTAATTCCTCCGAATGATTATAAGAGATTGCTGTTTGATATAAGGATGGATCACAGAAAGTTCCACCAGCTTGATCATATGCTTACAGGGAAAATTTTAATGGAGAAAATATCAGAGGATTTTGAAATTTTAAATATGGTAATCTCAACCTGTGGAAACCTTCTTCCTGTTTCTTATGCAGGTCATGTTGAAATGCGAGTCTTGGTGAAGGAAATGACCAACTATGACTTACCCGCGGCCGACCAGTGGACTTATGTGGAAAAATATGGAAGGACAAGATATTCTGTCCATTCATAGAGGCTTTCAAAACTCTCGCCAAGTGGCGAAAAGATGATATTCAAAATTTTTGCCAAGTGGCAAAAAGATACTTTTATTTTAAATTTGTAATATTATTTGGAGACAGTTATCTATTGCTCAAAGACAGTTATCTTTTAAGTTAAAATATTTTCAGTTATTAGTTAAAAGAAGCAGTAATGTCAAGCTTCTTCCAAATTTTGTATAAGAACAATGAGAGTCATTGTTGAGGGGGTTGGAAATTTTTTGAGAGACAGTGTATGTTTGGAGATCTATTTTTTGATAAATAAAAGCAGTACAGTGAAAATACCCATCTTTTGAGACCAGAGATTCATGTGTTGATCAGCTTTACAGTCCGTTTTTTCTTTATCTTTATATGTGCATGTTCACTTCCTTTGTTATATCTTCCATTATGTTTTTCTTCTATATTTAAATGAATGTCTGAAATAATTCGAGATTCATACTGGTTATGCCTCGTTTTATATCATTTAAATATTCACTATTTTCTCCAAAGTTGACAATGGAGAAAAGTTGGAACTTATTATGGTGGAGGAAGGGTTGTTGCAGGTTATGTTATGGTTTTGATAATTGATGTCACTCAACCACATTTGACTGTGGAATATGTTGATGAAGGGGACACACATCCATGGAGGACTATAGATTTGAGGCACACCATAGGTAAATCAAACACCAAAGCATGTGTTAAGAATTATTCATAGTTTATTGAATGTTTTTTTGAGAAAATACTAAGTTTGTTATGTTTGTACAGGTGCAAATGTTTGTTCAACATTTTCTATTGGAGACAAAGTAGATCTTTTACAACATGGAGTGAAGGTGGGTGAGGGCTCCATATTCAATACAGAGCATAGTGTTTATAAGTGTTTATAAATGACAAGCTTTAAATTCTAACCACTATGCATCCTTTCTTTTTTTTAGACTGAAACAGACTGTTGTGGAGATCCGGCTCGATTGCGATCTTGACCGTAGAGCTTAACAGATAAGCGAATAACACGGTAGTCCAGCAGATATTCCTTGTCAGGGTCTTTTTTGTCTTAAGGGAGATTGCATATTGATTCTCTGTCATTAATAGATAAAATACTCCTGCCCAGGAGCACGGCCCTGTTTGCCTCAGCGTCAGCCTTTCTTTACAATCTTTCCATGAACCTTATTCTCATGTTGACATGTCCAAAAGTTATTCATCTAACGAGTTAAATGATGGTCTCTATGGGATAGGCTATTATGAATCTTTAGGAAATGTGAACTTAAAGAGATTCTTATTATTTTTCTATTGGATTGTTAGCTTTCCTTCTAGCGTAAATATGTGTTCTTATCCTATAAGAAAATGCTTATGCTAGAAGGAAAGCTAGCAGTCGCTAGCTTTCCTTGATCTTGTGCCATGTGCTTATTTGAAAATAGAGTGCATGGCACAAGCTCAAGGTATAAGCTAGCAACCACCAATCGCCATGGACAAGATTTTTCTATTGGAAAGCTAGTGACTGCTTGCTTTCTTTCTAGCATAAGTATGTGTTATTATCCTAGAAGGAAATGCTTATGCTAGAAGGAAAGCTAGCAGTCGCTAGCTTTCCTTGATCTTGTGCCATGTGCTTATTTGAAAATAGAGTACATGATACAAGTTCAAAGTATAAGCTAGCAACCACCAATCACCAAGCCCAGGGTTTTTCTATTGGAAAGCTAGCGACTGCTAGCTTTCCTTCTAACATAAGCATGTGTGTCATGCTAAAAGGAAATGCATTTGCTAGAAGGAAAGGTAGCATTCGTTAAAAATAGAGTACATGGCACAAGCTCAAGGTATAAGCTAACAACCACCAATCACCATGGACAGGGTTTTTGTATTGGAAAGCTAGCGACTGTTAGCTTTCCTTCCTGCATAAGCATGTGTGTTTATGATAGAAGGAAATTCTTATGCTACAAGGAAAGCTAGCAGTCGCCATCTTTCTTTGATCTGTTTCCATGTTCTTATTTCAAAATAGAGAACATGACACAAGCTCAAAGTATAATCTAACAACCACCAATCACCATGGACAGGATTTTTTTATTGGAAAGCTAGCGACTGCTAGCTTTCCTTCTAGCATAAGTATGTGTTATTATCCTAGAAGGAAATGCTTATGCTAGGAGGAAAGCTAGCAGTCGCTAGCTTTCCTTGATCTTGTGCCATGTGTTTATTTCAAAATAGAGCAGATGGCGCAAGCTGAAGGTATAAGCTAGCAACCACCAATCACCACGGACAATGTTATCAATTGGAAAGCTAACGGCTGCTAGCTGTCCTTCATGGCTAGAGTTTTTCTATTAGAAAGCTAGCAATTGTTATCTTTCCTTCTAAGCATGTGTGCTTATGCTAGAAGGAAATGCTTATGCTAGAAAGAAAGCTAGCAGTCGCTAGCTTTCCTTTATCTTGTGCCATGTGCTCTATTTTGAAAGAAGAACACGGAACAAGATCAAGGAAAGCTAGCATAAGCATTTCCTTCTGGCATAACCACACATGTCATGTGCTCTATTTTGAAATAAGAACATGGCAACAGATCAAAGAAAGCTAGCGACTGCTAGCTTTCCTTGTAGCATAAGAATTTCCTTCTATCATAAACACATGCTTATGCAAGAAGAAAAGCTCAAGGTATAAGCTAGCAACCACCAATCACCATGCCCAGGGTTTATCTATTAGAAAGCTAGCGACTACTAGCTTTCATTTTAGCATAAATGTGTGTGCTTATGCTATAAGGAAATGCTTAGGCTAGAACGAACGCTAGTAGTCTCTAGCATTTCTTGATTTTGTGCCATGTGCTTATTTCAAAATAGAGTACATGGCAGAAGACCAAGGTATAACTTAGCAACCACCAATCACCATGCCTAGGGTTTTTCTTCTGGAAAGCTAATGAGTGCTAGCTTTTCTTCTAGCATAAGCATGTGTGCTTATGCTAGAAGGAAAGCTAGTAGTCGCTAAGCTAGGAGTCGCTTATAATTCAAAAAACTTCTATTATGTATTAGTATACTAATAGTGGCTTGGGATTTTGTAGGACTCTAGTTCCATATAGATGTTATTCTTCACTAATCTACAATATAGGTTTAGATGACACCAAATAACTATTTTCGGGAGTACTTAAAATAGGGATGACTCCAATCAAGGATATTTGAATTTACTTTGAACAATTGATACAAAAAATAAATCTCAGTGAGACATGATTATACAAACTTGCATGATCAATCATGGTTGGATTCCAACCTACTTAATAACTACCTTCAATACTATTACAAGTTCCATGATTATACAAACTTGCATGATCGATCATGGCTGGATTCCAACCTACTTAATAACTACCTTCAATACTATTACAAGTTCTTAAGTATGGAAAATTTTTAGACATTTTTACAAGTTTTTCTAAGAATAGTTTTGTGTTTGTATTAAGATTATATACATTGATAACCAATCTTGTTTTGATTACGCTTTGTAGCTCCATCATAATTTATATGTAAAGTCCCTTTTGGCGGTGGGGACTAAATGGTGGGGAACAAGGTTTAATTTGCACAACAAAATGATGCCATACCCTTTTTAGCTATTACAAGTACATTATTTTTTTGTAGATTGTGTTTTGCCTAAAATATAAGAGCACACTTTACATGGTTTAACCTTAACTACAAATTATAATTCAATTGTGTGTTACGGAATTTGTAGGAGCGACAATGGAAAGTATAATTTTCACAAAAGGGGACTATGTTGACGTCCTGGTTAATGGTCAAGTTATTGGGCTAGGAAAGGTTGAATCTACAGAAGTTGGAACTTATTATGGTGGAGGAAGGGTTGTTGCAGGTTATGTTATGGTTTTGATAATTGATGTCACTCAACCACATTTGATTGTGGAATATGTTGATGAAGGGGAGACACATCCATGGAGGACTACAGATTTGAGGCACACCATAGGTAAATCAAACACCAAAGCATGTGTTAAGAATTATTCATAGTTTATTGAATGTTTTTTTGAGAAAATACTAAGTTTGTTATGTTTGGTGTACAGGTGCAAATGTTTGTTCAACATTTTCTATTGGAGACAAAGTAGATCTTTTACAACATGGAGTGAAGGTGGGTGAGGGCTCCATATTCAATACAGAGCTTGGGAATAAGGTTCATGGAAAGATTGTAAAGAAAGGATGCATAGTGGTTAGAATTGAGAAGGTGTTAGAAAATGATGCTCCTTTACCACATCCAACTGGATTTGAGGAAACACTAGGGGGTGCAATAGAATCTTATGAGATTTGGCCAGAAATAGATTTGAAACCTCATTGTGAAGATCAACCCATAAATATTCCACAAGATAGGGCTGCAAGTATAATTTTCACAAAAGGGGACTATGTTGACCTCCTGGTTAATGGTCAAGTTATTGGGCTAGGAAAGGTTGAATCTACAGAAGTTGGAACTTATTATGGTGGAGGAAGGGTTGTTGCAGGTTATGTTATGGTTTTGATAATTGATGTCACTCAACCACATTTGATTGTGGAATATGTTGAAGGGGACACACATCCATGGAGGACTACAGATTTGAGTCACACCATAGGTAAATCAAATACCAAAGCATGTGTTAAGAATTATTCATACTTTATTGAATGTTTTTTTGAGAAAATACTAAGTTTGTTATGTTTGGTGTACAGGTGCAAATGTTTGTTCAACATTTTCTATTGGAGACAAAGTAGATCTTTTACAACATGGAGTGAAGGTGGGTGAGGGCTCCATATTCAATACAGAGCTTGGGAATAAGGTTCATGGAAAGATTGTAAAGAAAGGATGCATAGTGGTTAGAATTGAGAAGGTGTTAAAAAATGATGCTCCTTTACCACATCCAACTGGATTTGAGGAAACACTAGGGGGTGCAATAGAATCTTATGAGATTTGGCCAGAAATAGATTTGAAACCTCATTGTGAAGATCAACCCATAAATATTCCACAAGATAGGGCTGCAAGTATAATTTTCACAAAAGGGGACTATGTTGACCTCCTGGTTAATGGTCAAGTTATTGGGCTAGGAAAGGTTGAATCTACAGAAGTTGGAACTTATTATGGTGGAGGAAGGGTTGTTGCAGGTTATGTTATGGTTTTGATAATTGATGTCACTCAACCACATTTGACTGTGGAATATGTTGATGAAGGGGACACACATCCATGGAGAACTACAGATTTGAGGCACACCATAGGTAAATCAAATACCAAAGCATGTGTTAAGAATTATTCATAGTTTATTGAATGTTTTTTTGAGAAAATACTAAGTTTGTTATGTTTGGTGTACAGGTGCAAATGTTTGTTCAACATTTTCTATTGGAGACAAAGTAGATCTTTTACAACATGGAGTGAAGGTGGGTGAGGGCTCCATATTCAATACAGAGCTTGGGAATAAGGTTCATGGAAAGATTGTAAAGAAAGGATGCATAGTGGTTAGAATTGAGGTGGTGTTAAAAAATGATGCTCCTTTACCACATCCAACTGGATTTGAGGAAACACTAGGGGGTGCAATAGAATCTTATGAGATTTGGCCAGAAATAGATTTGAAACCTCATTGTGAAGATCAACCCATAAATATTCCACAAGATAGGGCTGCAAGTATAATTTTCACAAAAGGGGACTATGTTGACCTCCTGGTTAATGGTCAAGTTATTGGGCTAGGAAAGGTTGAATCTACAGAAGTTGGAACTTATTATGGTGGAGGAAGGGTTGTTGCAGGTTATGTTATGGTTTTGATAATTGATGTCACTCAACCACATTTGATTGTGGAATATGTTGATGAAGGGGACACACATCCATGGAGAACTACAGATTTGAGGCACACCATAGGTAAATCAAACACCAAAGCATGTGTTAAGAATTATTCATAGTTTATTGAATGTTTTTTTGAGAAAATACTAAGTTTGTTATGTTTGGTGTACAGGTGCAAATGTTTGTTCAACATTTTCTATTGGAGACAAAGTAGATCTTTTACAACATGGAGTGAAGGTGGGTGAGGGCTCCATATTCAATACAGAGCTTGGGAATAAGGTTTGGAAAGATTGTAAAGAAAGGATGCATAGTGGTTAGAATTGAGAAGGTGTTAAAAAATGATGCTCCTTTACCACATCCAACTGGATTTGAGGAAACACTAGGGGGTGCAATAGAATCTTATGAGATTTGGCCAGAAATAGATTTGAAACCTCATTGTGAAGATCAACCCATAAATATTCCACAAGATAGGGCTGCATTCACATGTACAAGGGTTTCTCTTACACATGGATGCATAGGAACAATTATGTGCATTGCCAAAGGAATGATAGTTAATGTCCATGAGGATGACATGGTTGTGGGTGAAACACTAGGTGAAGATAACTTTGGTGTTTTTGTGGAAGAGATACATGGGTATTGTGAAAGATGCAAGATTGGGGATAAGTCTATACATGGATTGGTTAGATGGCCAATACATAAATTGGTGGACAACATAGGTGAGATGTTAAGGGTCAAGACAAAGTACAAAGAGCCACCCATGGAAATGCTGATATGGGATGTTATAGAGGATACAAGTCCTTTATACCAATGGGATGGGGATCTTTATAATCAAAAAGATCAAGATGTCAATGTTCTTAATGCATCGAGGCCATATAAAAAGATTAAACGAGCTATGACAAGAGAAAAAGTTGCAAAACGTCAAACCAAGATAGATAAAGAGAAAGAAGTCCGACTTTTGGCTGCAGATGAATGTTGTAAACAAGATTGTCTTCAACATGTGGATAGGAATGCCATTGCAAATGCTAGAAGGGATATGGAATGCAAAGAGAAAAATGGTATCAGGGAATTTGTATTGAATTCACTTGTTTCAAACACTATCATGTCAATGAGCCATGGCCATGGCCTACCTCCTATTACTAGAAAAGTAAAGGACATGAGATTTGATGGTAATGTTATTTGTAAGAAAGCATGGTACAAGATACATAAGATTCCTCAAAGCACCTTCTATAGCTACCAACATAATTTTGAACAAGGACATATGGAATCCATTCATGGTAACACCAATAGATGTAAAGCACGTGCACAAACTGTGGCGGCCATAGAAATACTGCATAAAATTGTAATGGACAATTCAGATTTTTCGCCAAACCAAACACGTCAAGTCGAAGCAGATGGAACTTCTTCTCCTCTAAGATTGTTGCCTTCGACTTACACACAAAGCTCTTTGTTAAAAGAGATCAATGTGGGTTTGGAAAAGCTCAATTGTCCATTAATATCACAACCAACAATGAGCAAGATTTGGAACACTCATTTTCGAGACGTGGCATTCTCAAAGAACACCAACTTCAGTAAATGTGGTGAATGTATTGTGTTGAAAGCACAAATGAAGTCAGCAACTACAAAAGAGTTGGAAGAAACGGCACGCGCTAGATTGAACAAACATAACAAGATCGTTATGTGCGGAAGACATTGCTACTATGCCCACAGAATCATGTCAGAGAGGTTTCCAAAGGAGTATTTGAGTATTATCCATGATAAAATGGATAAAACAAAGACTTCAATTCCAAGGCTACGCGTCAAATCAAAATCTATTGTAGGAATAAACTTGGGTTTGTCATTGACAGGTATGCTAACACATGGGCATAAGACAGGAGGTTTTGGTCATTTCTCCCTACCATTTGTACATATGGGATCACAATTTACCATTACATCACTTGCTAAGTGCTTTAGGGACCTTGAAGACCCACATCTTGATATGTATGGTGATCTTCTTTATGAGAGTGGAAGTTCAAGAAGCCCACTTTCAAATGCATTACTTGACACCTCTATTTACTCAAAATGTAGAGTGTACAAGGATGAATTTTTATCTCATGGAAGATTAGAAAATCAAGATATCGATTTTAAACCTCCTCCTCCACATTTATTGTTACAATTGGATAATGCAGCAAGTGATAATAAAAATCGTTATCTTTTCATGTTTCTATCACTTCTCACTGCACTTGGTGTCTTCATCACTATTGAGGTTGGGTTCTTGCTCGTGGGACACACCCATGAAGACATAGACGGGACCTATGGGAGAATGTCTTCCAGCTTGAAAAGTAAAGATATATATTCTCTACCTAAGATGATGGATACATATCGCAAAATTGAAGAAAAAAGAGTGTTTCCACCTAAACTGATTGATAAGGTGTATGACTTCAAAAGCTTCCTTAATGGATACATCAAGGAAGGAAAAAATGCACTAGTTGGACATCTTAATGTTCAGTACTTCCAATTTCTTGTACTCAATGATGTTCCGGTATTAAGATATAAAGAATCCATAAGAGATGTTGAGTGGTCAGAACCAGTTGAGTTATGGAATACAGACGATGAAGGTCGATCTAAACTGCCCATAGGGAAGCCATCTTTCTTACATCCCAAAGAGAATGAAATCTATTTAAAAGAACTAAAAGAAGGAATAACATCATACATAAAAATGTGGAAAGAAACAATGGGTGGTGAGGAATTGCCAATTGTTACACCAGAATGGAAAAATAAGGTAGAGTATTGGGAAAGAGTTCTTGATACTTTATATGAAGATTACAATGATCATGATTCATCTTCTGAGGATTTCTGGCCCAAGACAAGGCAAACTCCAGATGTTGGTCGTAATGCGCTTCATGCAATCTCAAATATTATGGATGGGGATTTTGATATTATGACAGGTGAACCCGTGTATGTTGGACCCAAGTGAAATAAGCCAAAGACAACATTCAACCCTATTAATGATGTTGAGAAAGGAAAGATGTTGCTAGTTAGATCAGGAAACGAGGAAGAAGGGGAGATGATTTGGATGGCAAAATCCACCTCAAATATATTTCAAGATGATGAAAGTGATACTCTTCATGTTAAAGTTGATTGGTGGAAGCCCGGTTCAGGGAAATACAATGGAAAAGTATTAGAGGAATATTGGGTACCAAATCCTGATGACATAGAGCTTGGATCTATTCCAATTGATACCATAGTTTGGGCATGGATGGCTAAGAAAGAACATTGCAAGAAGGCCAAGATAAATAAACATGGTGTACATGCTGTCCTTGACCTACTTGAACGAATAAAATGAGATTAGGTGGAGATGATTCATGGATGTAATTATGTTCTTTGGAGGACCAATTAATACATGAAGAAACATTTTTCAATTTTTCTTGTATATTGAATATTTTCTTCAAATTTATTTGGGGAGTTTTATATTATTTGGTACAAATATGAAAATTTTGTTTAAATTGCAATGTATTCATGTGACGATACATCATGCAAATTACATGACACCATGAAATATTAAACTTTCAATGATTTGTTTATATTAACATAACTTCTCCCATAACTTGGATAATCAAGTCCAATAATGCACTTAAAATCAATATCTTCTAGTTTTGGCCTATTAAAACTATACTGGAGTCAATTTGGCATATTAAAACTATATTGGAGTTAATTAGCATTGTTTTCAATGTAATACGTTCAAACACCAAACAATATCTAACATGGAAATTACAAATTCCAATGCTTTGTCTAGATCGACATAACTTCTCACTCCATCAAACTTGGATAATCAAGTTAAATAATACATTTAAAAGCATAATATTCTAGATACGATCTATTAAAACGATAATGTTGGGCTAGCTAATTCGTATTCTTTTCAATATAATACATTCAAACACTTCATGAATGTATATTATAATAAAATAAATTAAACTGTACTAGTTTGTTTCTATTCCAATTCATAACAAAATTATTTATTTTGATCATTAAAAAACACGCCTTGACTTATAAAATATTTTCTTTTGACATCTGTAAAATGTTTCCAATAAAAATTACCAATAAAAGTTCATAATAATTTGATTTTGATTGTTTTTTCTTTTGACAGTATCATAGGGGTAGATTGTATTAGTGCCGGTATTGAGCAACCGAATGCTAATTACATAGAGTTCCCAGATACAGTACACCTCCATAGAAGTACAGCGAGCTTACAGAGATCGCCCAAAACTTGGCAGGGCTCCACTACTCCCAAATGCCAGATATTATTTAGCTATAACAGAGGAGAAAGGCGTATTATACTGCTGGAGCGATATTCATTTTTCCAGCTTAGCTTTCAGAGTGGTGACTTCAGCTTCAAGTGCTGCGATCCTATGGCCGAAGTTGCCATGAGTGTTCGCAGCATCCTTGAAACCAGTTCGCGTCTCATCTTTCATATCATCCATTTGTTCGGAGAAGTCTGCCCGGAGTTGCATGAGTTCTTTGTTCAACAGGTCCCAGGTTTGCTCTCCTGCCTTGGAGAGCGCCTCTAACTTTGCTTTCTGGTCATCGTGCTTTGCCCTCAGACGCCCCAAGGCAGTTTCCAGGGCTCCAATCCGTTCTTCCGCTGTGAATCCGGAGCTCGAAGAGCTGTTCGACGCCATCTAGTTCAGGAGCACACCGCGAACCTTGATCTGAGCTCGGACTTGACAGAGGGAACTCGAAATGCTTGATACCTTAAGCCTATTAGCAGAGCTCGCTGATAGAGAGGAATGAGTTCGAGACAGGGGAGGAGCTCCTTTAAGAGCATACAGGGAGACTCCCGAGGGCGCAAGGACCTGTCTCTGAGCTGTGGTGCAGGGAATCTCTGCATTCGCATGAAAAACGTGTTTTGGGAAGCCAAAGAGCGTGCTGTGAGAAGATACAGGATCCCCTGCAGCTATGGGATGTCACATCGCTGACGCGAGCCATCTATGCTTAATATGCCTTGAGCCAGCTCGACCCCTTTGTTTGCTTCCATGTCTGCTTGCTTATTCAGCACCCGAAGCACATGGTAAAATCTGATTTTTTGGAAATGTTTGCTCACCTGAAGAATTCTTTGAATTATATGGTGCAGTTTGACATTCGGAGGGGTCTTCTTGGTTATGAGGGCTCTAATCAGAATCCTAGAGTCCCCAAAGACTGTTAAATTGCTAATTCCTTGATCACGCGCAATATTTAATCCTTGCCAAAGACTGCATAATTCAGCAGTGTTATTCATAATAATTTGATTTTGATTGTTAAATGACACACAGATACTTATAAAAAAAATTGATTGTTAAATGCACTTTTAATAAGTTTAGTGGGTTTTCACTTTTGTATTTGTAAGAAACAAAAATGTACTTCAATGTTTCTATTCTAATTCATTGATTTCAAATGTAGTCCAGTAAAGCACTTACAAGCAACATATTATAGACTGTCCATAAAAACTTTATTATGGGAATAGCTAATTAATGTTTTTTAATGTAATATGTTCAGACATTTCAAAAATAAATACTGGACATACAACATATTATAGACTTTGTCTATAAAAACTTTACTATGGGAGTAGCTAGTTAATGTTTTTTCAATGTAATATGTTCAAACATTTCAAAAATAAACGCTGGACACTTGCAATAACTAGAATGGGTTTTCCCTCTTTCTTCATGTATTTGAAAAAAAACCAATTGTACCATAAAATTTATATTCTAATTAATAAATTTTTTTGACCTTAATCGGTATACTTAGACTTTATCCAATACAATATTTTCTCTTGTTGGCTCTAAAATAGTGCCAACCACATATCATAATATATAGTAGTATTGAATAATGAATATTTCTTTAAATGTTAGATGATTATATTTATATTATAAAAAGGAATCTAGGCTTAACCAATCAACATAATCCAAAGTAATAATTGATAGTTAACAATGTCCAAAACATGTAGAAACTTGTGGGCTCATAATAATCCCATAAAATGAAGGGAATAAGTGAAGTGCCTAAGTATCTGTTGTGCTATATACTTGACAAAAATGTCCTCAGGCATACAATAGACAATACATATAAAGGGAAGAAAATAAAATAGAGTACGACCTAATTTTCGATGTTGTTGCTCGTAGATATGTTATTGATTATTTTTCTAGTCAATATTCTAAAGATTATTAGGGGTAGTGTCATCATCCACAAGTACAATATTACAATGACTACAGGAGCTAATACGTCTTCATGGTATTAGAGGTTTCACCTAATTCCTAGACATTTCCAGTTCTCGTTGTCTCTTGAAGTTGAGCAAAACCCCCCATGTTCTAGCCATCCATTATCAAGATTGAGAATTACTAAGTTATTATGCCAATACATAAATTTGTTATAGTAACAAACACATTGACTGTTATGTCATTAAATAGCTTTCTAGGTCACTTTAAAATGGCGACAATCTCTTACTAATATGGTAATTCAACACATGCACAATATATGCTTTATCAAATTATAAATAAAATGGTTAATACTTTCAACATACAAATAATGCCATTAGATAAATTAATAGGAAAGAAATATTAATACAAATTACAAATTATAATAATAAAATAATGTAAAGAATCTAAGTTTAAGCATAGGAAGATATGCTTCAAATTAATATAAATTTGATTTTATATAGCTTATAATGATAATATTGTAAAAAAAATGGTGAATATATAGATTGAAAATGGTAAATTAATGATAATGATAATATTGTAATAATAATGTAGATTGATTTTATATATATTGTAAGGAATCTAAGATTAATATTCGGAAGATATGCTTCAACTTTATATAAATTTGATTTTATATAGCTTATATTGATAATATTATAAAAAAATGGTGAATATAAAGATTGAAATGAGTGAATTAAGTAATTTTTTGGTTTTTCATTTTTCGAAAACTCAATCTTGTTGAAGTTCTAAATTCTAGATCCCTTGTATAATTCCAAATTTAATGAAATATGTGTTTAGGGTCTTAACAGTTGATGTTGTTGCAATGAAAACGCCAAAATCAACCCCTGAATCGAAAATGAATGCTACTAGTAGCAACCATTCTTTTGTGGGATTAGAATTACAAACATTTCGAAACCACCACACAAAACGTCTTTTCATTTTTCAATAAAAAACCACTTTAAAAATAATAAAGAAGACAAATTCTATCAAAACCATAATTTTTTTTAAAAAGAATTTAAAATCTTAAAAAAAAATTAAAGAAAAAAAAAGAAAAGAAAAATTAAAAACATAAAAAAAACAAAATAAAAAAATTGAAACCTTAAACAAAAATTAAAACAAAAAATTAAAATGTTGAAAAGTTGAAAATTTTGAAAAATTGAAAAGTTAAAAAAAAAAAAAAAAAACATAAAATATTTGAAATATTAAATCCCCCTTACATGTGAGTGGGGGAGATAAATGGGGGTTATATTGGGGGTGGAGAGGGGGATATAAAGGTAGAGATAGATTATGGAATCAAGTTTCCCTTTTATCTCTCTACATGTAAGGGGGTGGAAGGGGGTGACACCCATCCACATGTAGATGTGGAAGAGGGGGATCCACTCCCTTCCACCTCCTCTACATGTGAATGGGGTGAATTGACCATTTCACCCCATCCACATGTAAGGGGATGGAAAAGGGTGACACCCATCCACATATAGAGGGTAAAGTGGGATGGAAGAGCAGGAAGCCACCCCCTTCCACCTCCCTGAATGGGGTGAAGTGGAGAGATAAAGGGATTTTAACATTTCATATATTTTTATGTTTTTTTTTTAATTTTTTAAAAACTTTTCAAAATTTCATAGTTTTTAATTTTTTTTTTAAACTTTTCAACATTTAGTTTTTTTGTTTTAATTTTTATAGAAGGTTTCAAATTTTTGAATTTTTTGAACTTTGTTCTACTTTTAATGTGTTTTTTCTTAAGAAAATTGTTTTATTTTAAAATATTTTAAATTATTTTTTTAAAGAAATTATGGTTTAGGTTAAATTTGCCTTTTTATTGTTGTTAAAGTGATTAAAAAAGTTGAATATACTTTTTAGGTCGCAGTTTCAAAATTTCTGTAACTTTGACCTCACAAAAGAAATGTTTGCTATTAGAAGCATCTCTTTTCAATTTGGGGGTTGATTTTGACATTTTTCGTTGCAACAGTGCCGACTGTTAAGGCCACGGTTTAAAAAAAGTTGTATTTCTGGTCTTGAAAAAAATAAGAGTGTCATGGTAGCACCACTTTTCAATTTGGGGGTTGATTTAGGGCCTTGATTGCAACGACACCGACTCTAAAATCTAGGGCTTCAAATAATATGTAATTTCGGCCCTATAAAAAGGGTGCTACCAGTAGAACCCCTTTTCAATTCGAGGGTTGATTTATGGTTTTGATTGCAATGGCACTGATCGAGATTTCAAAAAAGTTGTAATTGTATCCCCTCAAAAAAGATTCTATAGGTAACAACAATTTTTGATTCAGATTAAAAATAACCATTAAATGCAACCTATAAAAAAAGAGAACTTTGAAGGTTTCTTGTCAAGTTGTATAATGTGTTTTTACCAATTATGTAATTAGACAATCAAATATTCCATTTAGTTTTGGCTCAAAATAATACCACCCCACCCACGCTATTGCACTACTTAATGGACTATTTTAAGTCTCCATTCAAATAATGTAACCATGATATTTTCAATAACACTCGCCCATATACAACAAACACAAGTTGTTGTTTCCTTCGATTTTGGAGAGGACTACACAAAGCAAAAGAGGAAAGGACCTTAGAAGGAAGTGCAGGGTAAAGAAGCCTGATTTGCAAAAGATTGCTAATTGCCTCAACAATCTTCCTAGTTTTGGACCTGCCCCCACAAGTATAAAAGGAACCGGAAAGAGGAGGACAAGAGATCAAGAAGAAGAGATAGGAAGATGACGGCTGAGCAGAAACATAAGGTGAAGTATCTGGGTTTTGACTTCCTATTTTGTATGACATCATGATGGGTAATTCCATAGTTGTTGTAAGGCCATAGAGCCATGATGTATTGAAATTGATATAATATAACAATTAAAGATTTTTGGGCCCTTGAATTTTCCATGCTAAAAATATTTGTCTATTCATAGATCTATCGTGTGCTTGTTTTTTATGTCTTCTATGAGTAATATCTATACCAATGTTGTGATACTCTGAGATGAGTACTGTTGCGATATGAATGATGGGAAATTTCACAAACGTATTCTTACAGTTAACCAATCCCTATCACACACAGGTCTTAGATGTGTTTTGGGTGAGAACTTTTCCTTTGGGGTATTGAAAATGATAACACACTAGACTACAACGGTGCCTTTTGTTGGCCCATGCACAAGAACCTGATCTCAATTTTGTGCCAAAAAATGGTTTCGTTTCCAAGACCTGGTTTTTAACGGGACACTGTTAACTGTTGGATACCTATGTGACGACAAGCCAGATTTAGCTATGGTGGGAGGAGAAGCTTGACGATTTTGCAACACAGGAAGCCAAATAACTTGGGTGGAAAGTATCTAATTTTAGACAATATATTTTCTAAAGAGGACTGTCATTTGATCAGTACAAAATTTCATCGATTGAGTTTCCAGTAACCCTGAAAAAGTGGTTATGAAGACTTGTCGAAGCACCTGAATATCACAACCGACAAAGAAGGACTATCTAGTGGACTCAAAATGATTTGATCAAATTAAATTTCCTGGATTCACCTTTAACTAGAACTGTCAATTTCTGGGTAGAAGGCACTCTCATTGGTTATACTCTAAAATTTGCAGCTGAAAACAATCAATCAATGTCTAAAGCTGAAGACGAACTTAAAAGAGGATCTACGGGAATATTGTTGGAGGAAGTTCCTGTTAATTTTTTAGTATAGTTGCGAGACCAATTCTCAGAGAGAATGGTACCCTAGTCAGCTAACTAAGGTTCCTGGTCACGTTAACCAAGAAGAGTAAAGAATAAGACCCTAGAAGATACCTTAGGGCCCCCAGCTGTCTCCTAGGGTTCTTGGTCGGGGACCAAGTAGGTTGATGCCATGGAAAAGTCCCTAGCATGTGGCTAGGGCCCCTATTTGTCTCTAGGATATTCTGGTCTGGGACCAGACAGATTCTTGGTCATGAGGACCAAGCAGATCTTGTAGGTTGATACAGAGACATCTTGGTCTAGGACCAAGAAGATTCTTGGTCAAGGACCAAGTAGGTCTTGTAAGTGGTTGATCAACATTTAGTCTAGGACTGAAATATCAGCCTGGGCTTGAGAGCCATTCTTTACGAATGGAGGCACTTGGTCAGTTACCAAGATGTTGACTTCGGTCAACCTTCAGACTGGGGCTGAAGAACCTGGTCAAGGACCATGTGGTTGATCAACTTGACTCAGTCTAGGACTGAAGCTCAGATTTGAGATGAGAGCCATTCCTTAAGAATGGAAGTTCTTGGTCAGTTACCAAGATGATGATGTGTAATGTCCTCTTCTCCTAGGTCTTCGAGATGGTTGAGTTAGATGGTCTTCTCAAGGGATTGGCCACCCCTTGATGAAGCCACTAAAATTTGACCTTAGGAGTAGTCTAGAGGACTACATGATCACATCATCCATGTGGACCCTTCCTTATACAGTGATGATGAACTTTCAGGTTATATGGAACATTTGTACATTTGAGAGAAAGATGACTGATTATACCTTCCCCACCTTGGTTATTTTAGTTTTTGGCCCTTAAATTGTGTTGTTTATTGATCTTGTGGTACCCTTGTCCTTGACTTATGGTTAGTGAGGTCTTCTACCCACTTTGAGTTGCTTCTTAATTCCTACCTTGATGTTTTGGGTACCATAATTATTTGACCACACTTATATTATGATGGGTCAAGTACCCACACTTATGTCATGATGGATCATATACCCAAACTCATGTTATGATGGTTATTATATATAATCCTAGAATTTTTTTTAAATGATGTTTTAATTATGACTCTTTATTTTTTATTCTTTACTTTTAATTTACTTTTATTTTTATTTTGTGACTTTATTACTATTTTGACCCAAGTCATTTTATTTTTATTTTATTATTTTATTCTTAGAGGTGAAACTTCCTATTTTTGTTGGAACTTTAACTTAATTAATATTGGACCATTTGCTTCTATTTAATATGAAGAATGATCTTCATCTTATCATATGCTTTATCCTTCACGTATCTTGCTAATTAACGGGTCTGTCCTTCATCATTTTTTCTTTTACGGATTTTATTTTATCTTCACGGATTTGCTCTCTCACATTCTGCTATTTTATGGGTCAACTTCTTTACGGGTCATCTCCCTTCACGGGTCAACTTCCTTCATGGGTCTGCTCCTTTTATCCTTTACGGATCTCCTCTTTTATGGGTCACTATTTTACAGGTCAGCTCCTTTCACAGACCAACTCTCTTTATGGGTCTGCTCCTATGCTCCTTCACGGATCTAACGGGTTTGCTTCTCACCCCTTCACAGGCTCTCTCCCTCGCGGACCCGTTCCTTCACCCCTTCGCTCCTTCACGGGTCTGCTCCTTCACTGGCTTTTCTTTTAACCTAACAAAAGGAGGCTGTGACAATTGTAAGGATGTAAGCTTCTTATTCTTCTCTCCTTGGATCTTTTGTGGAATTCTGACCTGCCTTTGGTGGAGTCCACATTTCTCAGTCTGCTGGTTGTATCTTTGTGGAGGTCGTGAGACCTGGAAATTTATTTTGGTGAAGTTAGTGACCTTCTATTCAACTAGCCTGTTTTGAGTTTTTCTTTGAGGTCACATTTGTTGGGTTATGTTCCCTAAACCTGATCTATTTTTGCAGAGACCTGTTTCTTGTTTGTACTGAGACGTTATTGAGGTCTGCTCAGTTTTTTTTTTGTACTGAGTTTCGTGACCAGTTTTCTTATTGAGTCTTGGTACTGTCTGTATATTTTCTAACTATCTTTGTCCACTCTTGTTTGACTGTACATCAACTTAGTTCTTTCTCTCTATCTCTGGTTGCACTAACCATTTTATTAGGGTCACTTGGTTCCTAGTGTTGACTAGCCTTTGAGAGGCTCAGTCTTTTTTGAAAGTAACATTTCTGAGTATTTTATAGGAAAGGATTCACACCTAGATAAGTATCTTCACCTATCTCTTTATTGATAATTTAACAAGTTGATTATTGTATTATTAATTACATGTTACTAAAGATTATTTTAAAACGGTAAGCGATTTGGTAGTGTTAATGGTGTGAAGTTGAAAGAGATGAAAATTATGTTATGTTAGAGATTACTACTGTACTATTTCATATTCAGTTCAATAATGGTTTATTAAATGTATTTTTTGCATTAAAGTATATTGAATTGTTATTCTTCTGTATAAAACCCTGATTCTACCAAAAAATTAACATGTTATCAGAGCGTAGGTCTTGTAGCTAACTCTATTTTGCAGGCTAACAGAATCTACATAGATCCTAAGGTAAGGGTTTGTGACCTAATCAATTTGACTACAAGTTTACATGTGTACTTGGAAAAGTGACTGTAAGGGTTTGAGATGGCTTCTAACTCAATAAAGGAAGAATATAGGCTTGAAAGAGCCTCAAACTTCAATGCATGGTAGGCTAGGGTCTTGAATATTTTGGAGGAGAGTGACTTGGATGAATTGGTCACTAGTGTTGTGGAAGAACCCACAACAACTCAAGGAAGAGCAGCATTTAAGAAGAAGCGAGCTAAAGCAAAGAGGGTCATCTTTGACTCAGTCAAAGATAACTTCATTCCTGTAATAGCTCCTCTAAGGACAACTAAGGAATGCTTTGATGCCCAAGAAAATATCTATGAGAAGAAGGCACCTACTCAGAAGAGGGTCTTGAAGAAGCAACTACGTTCATTGAAGATGGAGGAGAAGGAATCAATTGCCTCTTTCTTGTCAAAGATTGCTCGGTTAAAAGATCAACTCATGGCAATTGGAGTTGAAGTAGATGATGATGATCTTTTGCAAACAACAGTAGATGGTCTTCCTACATCTTGGAAGATATTTCTTTCAGCAGTAAATGGAAGAGAAACACAACCAAGATTTGATAGGTTGTGGCATGATTGCCTAGAAGAAGAAAGGATAATCCAGAGTAGATCTGGGCCTCCAGCTGAAAAAAATCATGCTCTTGCTACCAAGACAAAGAAAGAAAGAAGTTTCCCCTAGAACCAAAAAAAAGGTAAGGGACCCCAAGGTAAGCACTCTTATAAGTAAAAAGTAAGAATTTTTAAATGTAACAAGCTTGGTCATTATGCAAACATTTATATAAATCCTCCTAATAGGAATTGGCATAAAGGGAAGCATCATGCTTCAACTGCTACAGAAGAATAAGAGCCTCAACAAAATAAATCTAAAGCTGAGACCAAATAAAAATATCAAAGAGAGTTCTTCTTGATTTCAACACTCTCAGGTTCCGTCTCCAACTCATCAGACCCATGGTGGATTGATAGTGGAGCCACCAAAAATATGACTGTATACACAAGGGCTCTTGTGGGTTACAAGTCCAAGAAATTCAATAAGAAAGTGGAGATGGGAAACATAAGTACCTTTGAGATAAAAGGATTTGGTTCAACCGCCTTAAAGCTTGATTCATTTAATTGATGTTGAGGAAATGTTATATGTTCTTGGTTTATAGAGGAATTTTATTTCAGTGGCAATTTTAGAAGACAAGGGTTTCTCTGTAGCTTTCTCAGAAGGAAAGGCACTAGTATGGACTAAAGGTGGAAATATGAGCTCAGCTATTGAGATTGGTGTCCATGAGGGGGACCTTTACAAGAAGGTCTCCGGACATGTTGTTAAAGCTCTAATGAATAACCCCTGTCAAGTTTCAGAGATCAAGAGGGAGTCTTACAGTGACTCAGATATAGAAGTCTATGAGACTTCTCGTTCAGAAAAGCAGAGGGAGAATGCCAAGAAGCCTTCAGTTGATCTCATTAAGGAGCCTATTGAGGGGTTCCAAGGTTGCTCCAGTGGAAGCCATGTCACTGGTTCAAGATCATCCACTAATCTGAAAATTATCCAGGATCTTTATAACCAATATTTGCATGTGAAAGTTTGAATGCATAAATCCATTAAAAGACTTAAATGACCAATTTAAAGAGAAAAAATGAAGCACATAAAGCACATAAAAGAGATAAGCAAACCAGAAAATGAAGATAAGAGCTGATAATGGAGTTCACCTTTCTTGGGATACGTCTCCGGGCCGCTTCCAATGGGAAGGCCGATCTTATTAAGTCTTCAAAGGTTACAAAATGAGTGTTCTGGAAACACTTATAAGTTTTGATTGTCAAACGCAGAAACTGACTGCACCACTGCGTTCGTCTCAAAATTATGAGAAAAACGAGTATAAACTCGAATACCTTTGGCTGAAAACTCCTCTAGCACACAAATCAAGACAATAACTCTACATAAAAGACAAATTGTACAGACTGTGTACGGATTATGCCTCGAGATGCATTCCCATTAATGGCCTATGCGCCTTGGGAACTGTTCCTGTACTCTTCCTCATTTACTGTGCAAAAACCCGCTCTGTGTAGAAATTCTGAACATGAACTGTGCTTGGCATTTCGGGGCTCCTTTTATAACAGAATAACGTCATCACCTTTTGAGGATTTCACGTTACTTAACACTCATTGGTGGGGCAGTGCCCTAGTGGAAATGCGCAGCGCTAATGGGGGAGATAATGGGGGAGAGGTCTTGGGGTCAAACCCGCAGGTCTATCCTCCTTGCTCGTCCTTTTGGAATGTTGGCGCAATACATATATTAGCACGTTATACCATCGTTCAAACGGTGGCGCTTTTATGTTATAATGTTACAACATATCGTTTGTTGGATAAGGTTTGGCGCCATAGATATGGTCCACGTTGAAATATTTGGTATGGTATGGTTATATGTGATACGGCATGCGCTTATATGGATTGTGGTTATATTATGGTCATACATTGGCGCTCCAAAGCTTTAGCATATGGTTTTTAAACTTTGGTTAAGGTGTTGCGCTCCATGGTCTTATAACATGGTGATGTTCTATGGTTTATTAGGGGGGCCTCGGTGTTGGCTTGGGTCAAGGGCATAGCAAGGTGTTGCGCTCCATGGTCTTATAACATGGTGATGTTCTATGGTTTACTAGGGGGGCCTCGGTGTTGGCTTGGGTCAAGGGCTATGCCTTTGGCCCACACCCTTTTTACACAACTCTTTAACCATTTTAATGGAGTCATGGTGGCCTTACAATGAGGTCTTGGGTTGGATTCCCATAGCCCCAATTACATATTTTTAACCATTTTGTAACAATTTTTAACCATCCTTGATGAAACTTCAAATGCTGACAACTTCTTCATCTGGAGGTCGTTTCATGCGAAATGAACATTGACGGAAAGCTGTTGACGAGCTCTTTAACACTGTAACCTTTGAACTGATGTTTGAATACTTTAAACCTGATATATTATGAGAATATCCTCCTAGATCAAACCTCCCCACTGAGAAGCTTTTGGACCACCAAAAGCACGGAATCAGCCTGCAATCAAGTGAAGACATGTTCGTCTCACTTGTCCTATATCAATTGTCCATTCTTGGAACCTGTACATATGAATCAATATGACAATAATCAACACTACACAGATATTCTTAAGTACATTAACTCCTTTTTCAATACAATCTTCATTCAATATTGTAGGGACCAACCATATACCGCTGATCAATAGTAATCTGAATATCAACATTGAACATGTGAAATAGTTTGTACTTATATCATGCTTATGCTTTATCAAGGAACATTATCAACCATAGTAGATGTATTTTGATGCAATGACACTTCCTCTTCGTGCTTAGGATTCTTTTCATCCTTAATTTTCATAAACATAAGTGCCAAATTCCGACTTGCATTAACAACCCTTTTCAATTGTTGTGTAGTTCCCAATGATTTGTCATTTTTAAATGAATGTGAGTGTACTATGTACTCAATTCCTTCTTTAAACAAATGATACTGATTATGTTCTCGATAGAAGATTTCTTTTCGATCATATAAATACGAGCTTCCCAACACAATTCCACATATATCTAGTGGAACCACATCAAATTCAACTTCATCCACAAACTTAGATGTAATTGCAAACTTGAGATCACATTCTCTTGTTACTTGTAATCTATTATCTTTGCCTAACCATCCTTTTGGATAAGGTTTCTTGTGTGGTTTACTTAGTAATCCCAACTGCTTAACTACTTCTTCTGAAATAAGATTAGCTTGAGATCCACTATCTATGAGTGTGTCGATCTTGGTTTGTTTAGTGATTACCCTTATATGAAATAATGCATTTCTTTTTCTATATCTAGAACCATCATGATCTTTAGATGTATAAGCACATGAAGAGCCAATGTTAGAATTATTACCAACAATAGCTTTACCTTTCATACCTACGATTGATATCTTGGTTTCATCCTCGGAATCTGATCCAAGGTCCTCAATGATAACCGTAGTTATCTGCTTCCCTTTCCGATCCTTAAACCACTTTGGATTCATTTTTGGATGTAGCTTCCAACAATGCTCTGCATCATGTCCATCTCTTTGACAATGAGAACAAGAAAGCTTTGTGTCCCCTTTCTTCACAATAGCAACATCCTTTCTCTTCCCTTTTGCCTTGCCTTATTTTGGTTGATTGGATTCATCTGAAGAAACACCATGAACACGCTTCCCTTTGGATTCAATGTGCGTGGCTTGTACAAATACCTCATCAAGATTAGTAGGATTAAACATAAGTATTGTATGACACAAATAATGATGTAATCCACCTATGTACTTGAGAAGAATGTCTTGAGTATAGAGAGGTATACCAAGTATTAAATATCTCTTCTGAAATTCGTGTGTCCTCTTGCACACTTTGACCCTTACCTTGACTCAGATTCTGCCAATCCATCATTGCTTGTTGTATGTAACCCAATGGATAGAATTGCTTTTTTAATGCTGACTTGAATTCATGCCAAGAGGATATAATATTTCCTTTTGAGGCCAAATCGTTTTGAGTTCTACTCTCCCACCATATGAGAGTGGTCCCTCCAAGTCTGAGAGAAGCTAACTAAATTTTCAAGCTATTTTCATTAAAATTTTGAATCCTACAATAGACTTCAATTTGACGGATCCAATTATCTAATGTTTCAGCATTAAGTTCTCCATTATAAACAGGTAACTCAAACTTAATATCAAGCTTTAATTGAGGCATATTGAGATCAATTTTCTGTTTAGGTGTGGCATTTAAAGAACCATCAAGAAAATATAGTGATGATGGAGGAGATTTAGGAGGTTCCTCACCACCTTCTTCTTATTTACCTTTTCCATGAGAAGAACCACCTTGTTCTCCCTTCTTCCGATCTTGGTAAAGTTCTTCCACCATACTTTGCATCCTCATTGAAGCTTTAAGAAAATCCCCTTCAGAAATAATTGAAGAAGTCGCATCATCTCCTTTTTCTGAAGCCATTCTCCTTCTTCTTGATCCAATCTCAGGATCAAACTCTTCAAGCTCTCTTTCACCTCTTTGAAGCCTAGATCTTGTTAACATAAACAAACTCACAATGCAATGGTTAAGCTGCTCTGATACCAAACTTGATCTGAAAATTATCCAGGATCTTTATAACTAATATTTGCATGTGAAAGTTTGAATGCATAAATCCATTAAAAGGCTTAAATGATCAATTTAAAGAGAAAAACTGAAGCACATAAAGCACATAAAAGAGATAAGCAAACCAAAAAATGAAGATAAGAGCTGATAATAGAGTTCACCCTTCTTGGGATACGTCTCCGGGCCGCTTCCAATGGGACGGCCAATCTTATTAAGTCTTTAAAGGTTACAAAATGAGTGTTATGGAAACACTTTTGAGTTCTGACTGTCAAATGCAGAAACTGACTGCACCATTGCATTCGTTTCGAAATTTTGAGAAAAACGAGTATAAACTTGAATACCTTTGGCTGAAAACTCCTCTGGCACACAAATCGAGACAACAACTCTACACAAAAGACAAACTATACTGAATGTGTATGGATTCTGCCTCAGGATCCATGCCCATTAATGGCATCTGTGCCTTGGGAACTGTGCCTGTACTCTTCCTCGTTTACTATGCAAAAACCTGCTCTGTGTACAAATTCTGAACATGAACTGTGCTTGGCATTTCGGGGCTCCTTTTATAACAGAATAGCGCCATTACCTTTTAAGGATTTCGCACCGTTACCACTCAAACCCCGGGACCTCTCCTCTTTGATCGTCCTTTTGGAATGTTGGTGCAATACATATATTAACACGTTATACCATAGTTCGAATGGTGGCGCTTTTATGTTATAAGGTTATAACATATGGTTTGTTGGATAAGGCTTGGCGCCATAGATATGGTCCACGCTGAAATATTTGGTATGGTATGGTTATATGTGATATGGAATGCACTTTGGATTGTGGTTATATTATGGTTATACATTGGCGCTCCAAAGATTTAGCATATGGTTTTTAAACTTTGGTTAAGGTGTTGCGCTCCATGGTCTTATAACAAGGTGATGTTCTGTGGTTTACTAGGGGGGCCTCGGTGTTGGCTTAGGTTAAGGGCTATGCCCTTGGCCCACCCCCTTTTTACACAACTCTTTAACCATTTTAATGGGGTCATGGTGGCCTTAACATGAGGTCTTGGGTTCGATTCCCATAGCCCCAATTACACCTTTTAAACCATTTTTAACCATCCTTGACGAAACTTGAAATGCTGACAACTTCTTCATTTGTAGGTCGTTTAATGCAAAACAAACGTTGACGGAAAGTTGTCGACGATATCTTTATCACTGTAACCTTTGAATTGATTTTTGAAGACTTTAAACCTGATCGATGATGAGATGATCCTCTTAGATCATCCATTGATGTAGAGATAACCAAACTTCAGGTTTGGAAAGATACTATGGATAATGATATGTGGAAAGTGATTCTCAGATAACAAGGAAAGTCATGTGTAACTTCCAAGTGGATATATAAGATCAACGTGTTTGCTGAAATTCAGAGTAATTTGAAGCTCTAAGAAAATCCTGTATTCTATGACAGTTTGTTTCACCATGACAAGGACATGGTACAGTTGTCAAATGTGTTGACTAACCCTTTGTCTTCAACAAGATTAGTGTTGCTGAGAATGCCTCTCTTGCCGAGAGAGAGTGTTAATTTTTTAGTGCAACTGCAAGACCCATTCTTAGAGAGAATTGTACCCTAGTCAGATAACTAAGGTTCTTGGTCAAGTTAACCATGTAGAGTAAATAATAAGACCCTAGAAGGTACCCTAGGGCCCCCAGCTGTCTCCTGGGGCTCTTGGTTAGGGACCAAGGAGGTTGATGCCATGGAAAATTCCATAGAATGTGGCTAGGGCCCCTATTTGTCTCTAGGGTATTCTGGTATGGGACCAGACAGTTTCTTGTTCACGAGGACCAAGCAGATCCTGCAGGTTGAGATAGAGACATCCTGGTCTAGGACCAGGTAGATTCTTGGTCAAGGACCAAGTAGGTCCTGCAGGTGGTTGATCAACGTTTAGTCTAGGAATGAAAGCTCAACTTGGGGCTGAGAGCCATTATTTACAAATGGAGGCACTTGGTCAGTTACCAAGATATTGACTTCGGTCAACCTTTAGCCTGGGGCTGAAGAACCTGGTCAAGGACCAGGTGGTTGATCAAATTGACTCAGTTTAGGACTGAAGCTCAGCTTTGAGTTGAGAGCCATGCCTTGAGAATGGAGGTTCTTGGTCAGTTACCAAGATGATGATGTGTGATGTCCTCTTCTCCTACATCTTCGATATGGTTGAGTTAGATGGTCTTCTCAAGGTACTGACCACCCCTTGATGAAGCCACTAACATTTGACCTTAGGAGCAATCTATAGGACCACATGATCACATCATCCGTGTGGACTCTTCCTTATACAATGATGATGAACTTTTAGGTTATATGGAACATTTGTACATTTGAGAGAAAGATGTCTGGTTGTACCTTCCCCACCTTGGATATTTGATTTTTTATGTCCTTACACTGTGTTGTTTATTGATCTTGTGTTACCCTTGTCCTTGACTTATGGTTAGTGCGATCTTCTACCCACTTTGAGTTGCTTTTTGATTCCTACCTTGATGTTTTGGGTACCATGGTTATTTGACCACACTTATATTATGATGGGTCATGTACCCACACTTATGTCATGATGGATCATATACCCACACTCATGTTATGGTGGTTATTATATATGATCCTAGAACAGTTTTTTTTAATTGATGTTTTGATTATGACCCTTTATTTTTTATTCTTTTTTTTGTGTGCTAGGGGAATCGACAACTGGGGACTGGGATGGTACTCGCGTGACACGGCGTCCATGGATCCAATCCTGCTACCACTATACCCCTATGTTCCCCACAACCGCCTGCACGCATGGGACACAGGTAAGCCCGGGTGTGATTTGAATTCGTGACCTCTATTTACAACATGTGACTTCATATCAAGCGAATCACCAATGAGCCACACCCGTGCGGGCCTTTATTTTTTATTCTTTACTTGTACTTTTATTTTACTTTTATTTTACTTTTATTTTGTGACTTTATTATTATTTTGACCCAAGTCACTTTATTTTATGTTTTATTTTACTATTTTATTCTTAAAGGTGAAACTTCCTATTTTTGTTGGAACTTTAACTTAATTAATCTTGGACCATTTGCTTCTATTTAATATGAATATTTATCTTCATCTTAACATATGATTTATCCTTCATGGATCTTGCTAATTCACGGGTCTGTACTTCATCATTTTTTCTTTTACGGATTTTATTTTATCTTCATGGATCTACTCTCTCACGTTCTCCTCTTTTACGTGTCAACTTCTTTACGGGTCATCTCCCTTCATGGGTCAAATCCCTTCACGGTTGTTCTCCTTTTATTCTTTATGGATCTACTCTTTTACGGGTCATCTCCTTTCACAGGTCAGATATCTTTATAGGTCTGCTCCTCTGCTCTTTCACGGATCTAACAGGTTTGCTTCTCACCCCTTCACGGGCTCTCTCCTTCGCGGACCTGTTCCTTTACCCCTTCACTCCTTCATGGGTCTTCTCCTTCACTGGGTTTTCTATTAACCTAAAAAAAGGAGGCCGTGACAGTTGTAAGGTTGTGAGCTTCTTATTCTTCTCACCTTGGATCTTTTGTGGAAGTCTGACCTACCTTTGGTGGAGTCCACATTTTTCAGTCTGCTGGTTGTATCTCTGTGGAGGCCGTGAGGCCTGGAAATTTATTTTGGTGAAGTCAATGAAATTTTATTCAACTAGCCTGTTTTGAGTTTTTCTTTGAGGTCACATCCATTGGGTTCTGTGCCCTAAACTTGATCTATTTTTGCAAAGACTTGTTTCTTGTTTGTACTGAGACATTATTGAGGTCTGTTCATTTTTTTTTTTTGTACTAAGTTTCGTGACCAATTTTCTTATTGAGTCTTGGTACTGCCTGTATGTTTTCTGACTATCTTTGTCCACTCTTGTTTGACTTTAACTCAACTTAGTTCTCTCTCTCTCTCTCTCTCTCTCTCTCTGGTTGTACTAACCCTTTATTAGGGTCACTTGGTTACTAGTGTTGACTGGCCTCTGAGAGGCTCAGTCTTTTCTGAAAGTAACATTTCTGAGTATTTTATAGGAAAGGTTTCACACCTAGATAAGTATCTTCACCTATCTATTTTTTGATAATTTAACAAGTTGATTATTGTATTATTAATTACATGTTAATAAAGATTACTTTAACATGGTGACTGATTTGGTAGTGTTAAAGGTGTGAAGTTGAAAGAGATGAAAATTATGTTATGTTAGAGATTACTACTATACTATTTCATATTCAGTTTCAGTAATTGTTTATTAAATGTATTTTTTGCATTAAAATATATTGAATTGTTATTATTCTGTATAAAACCCCGATTCTACCAAAAAATTAATAGTTCCCCTATGGATTAATACTTGGATGGTTGAATTTAGGTTTATACCTTTGAATTGTATTAGAATGGAGGAGGAAAACCCTCGTGCCTAGGGGTAAAGGTTAGGGTGATGCTACTATGTTGTGGAAGGCAGGAACTACCGTCAATGGAAGGTGTTTACAATAATTAAGCTAGGGATAAGAGAGAAGAGAGAACGATGGAAATACGTGAACAATGGTGGAGAGCATAGATGTGAAAGGAATGAAGAATAAGAGTGCAACTAGGAAAATAGATGTGGAATAGGGAAAGAGTGAAGAAAGTCAAAATGAGCTACATCGGATGAAGCAGAGAGAGGAACCGACTAGATCAAGGTTAAGAGAAAGAGGGATAGAAGTGCCGAACAACCAAATAAGAGGAAGTTTGGGGGAATGTGCAAGTGGAAATATGGGCTACGAAACTCAGTCACCAAGTAGCATGGTACCAGATCAGTCACCGGAACCATCCTTGGATGTAGATGTGAAACATCAAGGAATATTATGACCTGTGAAAAATGGAAGTACCCCAGAAAGTGAACCCCCCATTTTTGCAGAAGTAGAAACCGAAAACAATGAAAATAACACTCCTTTGATCGACCCCCAGGTGCACTTGCAAAATCTGGTAGCAAACTCTCATAAATTTGTCTTACAACTGCCTTGGTATAGTCAGATGAGTAGTAGTACGAATAGTTCACAATGTAGTTCATTAGCAAGAGGAAGTATTAGTAATTATCAGTGGACCAGTAATAACATCATATCACAACTATGAAACCAATGGTTTGTATTAGTAGGAACTCCAATTGTGACAATGGAGGGAGAACTAGTAGGACCACCCCTGACATGTCCAGAATTTTGGGGGAGAGGAGGAGAAGATGACATGAAAAAACATTGGTTTATCTATGAAGTGATATGGAATGCTAGGGAGACTCCAACAATGTCCAAAATGGTTGAGTTTTAGATGACCCTATGAGGAAGGGTTTTATGGTGGCACATGAAGTTAATTGAAAGAGGAGACCCAAATACACCAGCTCCTACTTTAGAAGAAACAAAGAAATCGTCCGTGGGTGAATTTTCGCAACCTAAGTTAAAACAACAAGGTATTATAGAACTGAGAAAATACGACAAATGCAGGGAGCATATGCTTGGGACTATACGCAATTCTTTACAAATGTATTAACCAAGATGTGCTTTCTGGTCCATGAATCCCACCATAACGAATGATTTATTCACGGTTTAATTCCATTAACAAGGATACCCCTGTCACAATAGGTGATAATGAACTGCATTAGAATAGGCTATGAAGATTGAAACCATGGCCAATTACCCAAATGTTACTGCAGTAGGAACTTCTTCATCTTCTAGGGAACTAGCGCAAGTGCATAATACATTAGCATAAATAACTGAAATACTTTAGGATCTGAATATACCAAAAGAAACTCGACAACAAGTATGGTGTATTGGATGCATGACAAAAGGACATTATGCCTCTAAATTCCCCAGGATGAAGGGAGGATAAAATATTCCAAGAGGACTGCTTAATGTAGCGCTGAGTGTGAAATTTATGCAGGTTGCTGCGATGAACCCATTCCATTTTGCAGGATGACCAACATACCCAGAACCTCCAAGTGCTTCTCCCAATGACTACTGAAAGATTCACAAAGTAGATTTTCCCAATTTTATAGAAATACTCATCAGTCCCAAACATAATATACTCTGAATTTTGCGGATCCACTATACGCAACATTGACGCTTTGATAGAGAGGATAGATCGCTTTATATATCGGGTAGTAGATCAACCCAAAGAAACAAGGGGGAATACGTGAGAGGATTTAGAAACAAACAAGGAGGGGGTCGCACAGACCCAATTAGATGTTACAACTAGAGATTGTCCACCTTGCCCGCGACTACACATTACCCAAAATGCCATGGTGTACATGATGTCACATGAACACCCACACTATGGAGGAATGTCCTGAATTGATCGCGGAAAGGGAATATTGTGCAAGGAGACTAGCCAACTTTATCAATTGTGAACCTCAAGAAGACCGAACTGCAACAAGATTTGTTGTTACTAGAGAAAAAATAAGTACTTTTCGGTCCAACAAAAGGATATTTACTATGAAGCTACTGATATGTTTGGATGCATACCGACCCCACCAGCCAAAGATGAAGTAGGACCATCTCACTAATACAAGAAATAATGGGGAAGAACCAGGTAATGATAAAGCATGAGACTCTGTTTCATTATGGTTCCACTTACTAAAATATATTATGGAATATGAGAATGTTACTCAGAAGTTGCATGGACCACTTCGCAACCTACATGACATTGCAGAAAGTGATGGTGAAATATATGCACAACTATTGGAAATAAACCTTCATTTGGTATGAAAAAGGAAAAGGAAGAGGACTAGTCGAGAGTTCTTCCTAGATGCATAAATGCATGGCTATGATATTAAGAATTTGATGCTACAGATAGGATCTGATGTAGACATCTTGCTAAAGAAGTTATGGGAAGCAATGGGATCTCATCCTATGGTCTATTCTCCCGTTCAATTGAGGATGGAAAATCGATATCACATTTTCCGAATTGGTCGGCCAGAGAATGTTGAATTTGAATTGGGAGGTGTTAAAAACACCACATATTTTGAAGTAAAAGAG